>CM076574.1:454634530-455152556 GCA_034641835.2 Pinus albicaulis | reverse complement strand
CACAGAAAACCGCGATGCACAAACTAAGGGGGAGCCTTAGTCATATGGAAAGGATGCTTGGATGCACAGATTCAGGGGGAGCATTAGCTTTGCCGATTATAATGCATTGTTGGCATTATGATGGTTCTGAAATATGTTCCCTTTCTTGAGGAATTTCTGGTGTTGGTCTTAAAGTTATATTTGTAGTTTGATGAAAAGGTCATGTAGAGATCCATGATGTAAAATTGTAATATTCAGTCATGTAAGGACTTGATAAATTTGTAAACCCACTTGGTTGGGTAACTGAGTCAAATTTTGTAAACCCACTTGGTTGGGTAGCTGAGTCAAATTTGTAAACCCACTTGGTTGGGTAGTTGAGTCTCATATGTAAATCCACTTGGATGGATCTTTGATGTAAGTATGAGTCTTTGGTGATAGGAAATTCATAGAATCATGTACTCCATTGAAAAATATGTTTGAAGATTCACCATGAACTCAGGGGGAGCTTGGTCACTTCAGTATATATCAGATCTGCAGAACGCTTCTTCCACATGAGGAGAAAAGGGGGAGAGTATGTTGATTGTTGATCCGCCCTTTGCCCTTGATGTCAAAGGGGGAGAGTGACATGGTGTTTGAATGAAGAGAAAGAATGGTGTCAAAAATGGAGAGAGTGAAATGGTGTCATTGTATTCTTAATGTACCTATCTGTTGTGGTAACCAAACACCATCATGGTTGCCATCAAGTCCAAAGGGGGAGATTGTTGGCAATATGATGCAAAGTGTTGTCCTTGATGGAAACCCACTGAATGAAGATGAAGACATGAGATTGTTGGCATGTGTTTTCCTTGATGGCAATACACCTGATGAAGTTATTCTTGACTTGATGGACTTGGTAAATGATGTAAATCTAATGTGATATGATGTTTGTTGACAGTATGATGTAGAGAGTTGTTCTTGAATGGCAACCCACCTGATGAAGATGATGGCAACTTACTTGATGAAGTTGTGCTTGATAGAATATGTCTTGATGAACCTGTTTAAAGATGAAAATATGATGTATCTACAGAGAGTATAGAAGGTAATGAAGAAAGGAATTCAGCATGTGCTAAATCTATGATAAAAATATTATGTCTCAAGGCATACGCGGATATGTCTAGGGGAAGTCACGTATGCACGCGGTAAAGTATGTACCAAGTCGCGTATGGGCAAAAGCGCTCATAAAGTGCAAAACTAGGGGTAACCACCATGGTATTGACCCATTGTATTGGGTAATGATTCGTCTAAATGACCCCGTCCAAGAATACCATCGGAAGTAATGTAGTTTTGGGCTCATGGTATTGTTTTGGCTCATGGTATTGAAAAAGGGTAAACCTATATAAGGAGAAGAAATTCATTGTGCAATTCATGAGTGTGGGTGCAAGATGTCTGAGCTTGAATGAATACTTCTCTGTGAAGTATATCTGTATGGAAAGGGTAAAGGCTTGATGATAGATCTGAATCTATGATGCACCAATGAAGAAAATGATGAAGAAGGGGATCTAGATCTGAAATGTATTTGTATCTACTAGATCTGTTTATGAAGTGATTAGATCTGTGATGAGGCAAACATCTGTCTGAAGTAAAGGGTTGAATCTGAACTAAATATCTGATCTGAAGAAGTATGCAGCTCTGTAATGGTTGAAGATCCATACGCTAGTTCGTCGCAGAGGAAGCACGTACATACGCGGCTTCGCTAAAGAGAAAGTGCGTATGCGCAATGAAATTGGATCTATAATATGTACAAAAGTATACGCTGGTTTATGTGAATGGAAGCGCGTATATACGCGACATCAGTGAAAGGAAAGCGCGTATGCAAACTAGGGTTTGCTGAAGTCTGTGGTAAGAAATGTCTGATCTGTTCTGCTGGTTTACTGATATCTGTCAGTGAGTTATATGTATCTGTTTCATGGTTGATTGTGCTTAAAAGTATGGAAAGGGTCCAGTTTGAAAATATGATGAAATGTGGCCTGCAAGTGGTGTTCTATTGAAGTTGTTGGATCCAGTGTGAAAATTGATGAAACGTGGTCCAAGGTGGTGCTGAGGGTTGTAGCCTTCAGTCAGGGGGTCGTAGCTCCCTTCCAGGTGAGGCTGGTAAACGAGATCGAGGGGTCGTAGCTCCCTTCCAGGTGAGGCTGGTAAACGAGATCGGGGGGTCGTAGCTCCCTTCCAGGAGAGGCTGGTAAACGAGTCAGGGGGTTGGAGCTCCCTTCCAGGAGAGGCTGGTAAACGAGCGCGGGTGGGTGCCTGCGTGCTGGTCAAGTCTGCGCCAGCACATATGTTGTAAGATGTTTTCTCTATAATAAAATATTGAAGGCTGAGCAACTGCAGCGGTGGTTTTCTCCCGACTTGGGTTTCCACCTAAAAATCCTGGTGTTCATGTGTGATGCTTTGTGTGATGGTTTATTCTGTTGTTACTACACATGTTTACTGTTAACTTAACATCTGATGAATGAATATTGCAAAGAACTAAGTTAATAAATATCTGCATATTTAGATCTCTACTAATACGCGAGTTGTATGAAGGATATCCGCGTGTATATGCGAGTTTACTAAAGGAAAGTAGCGTATGGGTTTTAAGGAATGAAAAAGTAAATTTTTTTGAGTATGCAGTAAATACTGATTCACCCCCCCCTCTCAGTATTTTTCCCAACATATGTTATGATTCTTTTGTCTTGTATTGATTCAAGGTTCTACTTATTGAAGAAGCTACTTTGGAGCAACAAGATAAAAGACTAAATCAAACGTTTTGATTTCAAGATAGGGAAATGTCCTCTTTAATTTCTTATAACAATTCTGAAATGAAATTAATCTAGAGAAAAAGGTTTTCAAATGGATTTTTGTTTCTAGCTACTCGCTGAGTACTAAGGAGATCGCTCTTGTCAGCAAGAGGGATTAATCCGCATAACAAAATGGCGACTCTGCTAGGGAACTAGAGCTTAGTTTTATTTATTTTATTTTCAGTTTGAATTTTAGAGTTTTCTCATTTTTACTTCTCTGAGAACGAGTTGGGTAGATAACTTTTAAGAATCTCTAAAAAATAAAGCTGATTATTTATTTTTTCCAAGTTTTTTTTGGCCTTCGCGATTTTCAGCAGAAAACAGTGTGGCAACTTGCGCAAGTTCTAGTTAAAAATAGTGCACATGTGCTCTGTCTTCCACTATAAACTGCACACCCCTAGAAAATTTAAAAAAAAAAATCCTCTTTTTTAGAGTCAGATCACCTAATTCTTTTTGTTTGCCCCAATCTATCTTAGCTGTCAAATCTTGTGTGAGAATTTTTTTTCAACAAATTTTTAATTTGTGTGATTTATCATCCTATTTGCATCTTATAAATGAAAGTTTTCCCTACTCTATTGTTGCTCCATACAAGATACCTTCATTTAACTCAGCTTACTGGTATGATGATATTTTCTTTCTGATCCATTGAGATCATTGCAAACCTTACTTTTATGAAAATTGATTTATTTTTTCATTTGCAAATCTGGAAAATTTTTTATTTTATTGAAGCCTGATATCACACCAAAGCATTTTTGGATGCTTTCATTTCTGCTGAGATAAGTAGAATTTTTTTTTAGTCTGATCACAAACTAGGAGAAAACGTCCTCAAACATTCTAGATAGAATTCAAAATTAGATTTTTTGTTTGATTTTGAAATTTATGTTTTTAGTGTTTAGATATTGTTTTCTTTTGGAAGTGGTTTGTTTATTAAATTGTAGTTTTTTATCTGATTTTTCAAGGAATTTCATTTCAAAAGAGTAATTGATCATTTTTTCAAATTGATTTCTTCACGAAAACATCTGCTTTTCAAGGATTTTTTTTATGAATGAAAGAATTGGTGCTTTGAAAATTGATAAATATCTCTATCTTTCCCTTAAATAAGATTTAAAAAGAAAGAGTTTCACTTTTCATTTAGATGCATTTAGCATATTTTTGAGTCGATTCATGAACATCATTAAAGTTTCAACTCCATACCTTTTGTAACAACCAAATTAAGAACAACACTTTAATAAAATCAATCTAGATATTTTACATTTTCTAGGGCTCATTCCACCAACATAACTTGGGCTAGTGTTTTGGAACAGGTTGTAATTAACATTCCAAAACAGTTTAAACAAACAAGTAGAATCTTGCGGTAGGAAAATCCAATTGAAGCATTTGTAATCTGGGAAGCTCTTCTTAAAAGAGTCAAGCAGGAGATCATGTCGGAACTAGTGAGGTAATCATACCTATCTCATTGGGAAAGATAGAAGATGTGCACATAATACAAACGGTAAACCTCGGATTGACCATTGTCGAGGAGCCTTGGGTCACTTGTTGGCAAACATCAGGAACCAGATCAACTGAAAAAGAGGAAAAATCTCTAATAATACATCCTGATTACAAAATAGATCAACCTCAAATAGCAGAAATTTACCAAAGACAACCAGAAATTTCTGAACTAGTTGAAGTTGCATCTACAACTAGTGAATTATCAACTACTAAACCTGAAGTTTCTGAACCTGAAATTGAATCCGCTACAACTGAGCATGCTTCAGAGTTCATAACCCGAACCCCTGGTCGTCGTCATTAAACTCTAGTGAAGCTTCACATCACTGAGAACCTTCCTCCTAGCCTCATTAGTATTGAAGAGATTACTGATGCAAAAGAAGAGGTTATACTTCCTTCATGTTAGGAATCTTTAGATCTAATTCAAAGTGAATCGATTTACTATTATAGCCCTTTGAAACACGATCCTTGGTATTCTTAGTTAACCAACTTTCTACATAATACTGGTCTCAATTATTCGCCACCCCATATTCCTTTTTACGCCATACCCAAAGGTAATTATAGACCTTCATTAAACATGTTTGGTGAGTCATCCATGTTTTCTTCATCACTAGAAACTTTTTTGTATGGCGGTCCATCTGTTCCCTCAGGATACTACACTAGAAAATTTGGCGGAAATTCCGACGGCCAATTCGTCGCTATTCCAACACATAGTCGTCGCAAGAGCGACAGTTCGAGGGCGGGCAAAACGTGGTTTACCATGTCGTCGCAGTTCTGACACAATTAAAAAGTGTCGCACTATCGACACTTTTTCCATCGCTTCCAAACAAGCGTCACTCTTCCGACGTTTCCCAATCCATCGCACTTCCAACCTTTGTAAACTGTCGCACTTCCGACGAAATGTGGTCTGACGTTTTGAACGTCGCTCTTCCTACGTTTGTAAACTGTCACAATTACGACGAAATTTGGTCTGACGTTTTGAACGTCGCTCTTCCGACGTTTTTAAACTGTCGCAATTCCGACGCAATGTGGTCCGATGTTTTGGACGTCGCTCTTCTGACGGTTGTAAATTGTCATAATTCCGACGAAATGTGGTCTGACGTTTTGGACGTTGCTCTTCTGAAGTTTGTAAATGATCGCAATTACAATGAAATGTGGTCTGACGTTTTGAACGTCGCTCGTCCGACGTTTTAATACTGTCGCTCTTCCGACGTTTCTAATCTGTCGCAATTCCAACGCTTACAAGGCGCCGATATAGCGACGGCAGGTTCAATTTAAAAAAAAAAATGAAACTTTAAAAGAGGAAAAACGTTGTTTTGAATATATTATATGAAGTAAAACAGTCCATGAATTCATTACATTTTTACATCTGAAGATTGGAACCCAAATATCCATCCAGAAAAGTGGAAGTCCCACCCCAAACAATGATAGAAAAATACCCCATGTCACATATAGGGACATGATATAAAACCCAGTAACGGTCCACATGGAGATTATCGACAATCTGAGAAAGCATCCAAATATGCCCAAGGCATCTATAAGAAAGTGAAATAGCAGTATGTAGAATAGTAAAGCAACGGATAGAGTACGTACCGACGTCCATTGTTCCAAATACAAATTAAAGTACCCAAAATCCTTGAACAGAGAAAAACGCTAATCATGTGAGGAGTGTGATATGTCCAAAATATAAAAAGACCATCAGACCATATCAATAAACCGACAACATAGACCAGCATCGCTAGTTTTGAAGGCAGAGTGATAAACATTAATCATTTTTTTTTCACAAGAGAAAAAACGTTGTTTTGAATATATTATATGAAGTAAAACAGTCCATGAAGTCATTACATTTTCACATCTGAAGATTGGAACCCAAATATCCATCCATAAAAGTGGAAGTCCCACCCCAGACGGTGATAGAAAAATACCCCATGTCACATACAGGGACTTGATATAAAACCCAGTAACGGTCCACATGGAGATTATCAACAAATCTGAGAAAGCATCCAAATATGCCCAAGGCATCTATAAGAAAGTGAAATAGCAGTATGTAGAATAGTAAAACAACAGATAGAGTACCGACATCCATTGTTCCAAATACAAAATAAAGTACCCAAAATCCTTGAACAGAGAAAAACGCTAATCATGTGAGGAGTGTGATATGTCCCAAATATAAAAAGACCATGAGACCATATCAATAAACTAGCAACATAGACCAACATCGCTAGTTTTGAAGGCAGAGAGATAAACATTAATCATTTTTTTTCACAAGAGAAAAAACATTGTTTTGAATATATTATATGAAGTAAAACAGTCCATGAAGTCATTAAATTTTCACATCTGAAGATTGGAACCCAAATATCCATCCAGAAATGTGGAAGTCCCACCCCAAACAGTGATAGAAAAATACCCCATGTCACATACAGGTACTTGATATAAAACCAAGTAACGGTCCACATGGAGATTATCGACAATCTGAGAAAGCATCCAAATATTCCCGAGGCATCTATAAGAAAATGAAATAGCAGTATGTAGAATAGTAAAGCAATAGATAGACTACCAATGTCCATTGTTCCAAATACAAATTAAAGTACCCAAAATCCTTGAACAGAGAAAAACACTAATCATGTGAGGAGTGTGATATGTCCAAAATATAAAAAGACCATCAGACCATATCAATAAACCAACAACATAGACTAGCATCGCTAGTTTTGAAGGCAGAGTGATAAAAATTAATAATTTTTTTTTCACAAGAGAAAAAACGTTGTTTTGAATATATTATATGAAGTAAAACAGTCCATGAAAAACGTTGTTTTACAGACACATGAATCCTGTAAAAAGTCTCTAGCATCAATTCATCATCCAGCAAGCCACAAATAAATTTCTCCAACAACACTTTATTCCGAAAAAGTCAATGTTACTACAAAGTATATGAATCCACACTTACTACTCCAATTGATGGAGTATTTATACAAAAAATCATACAAAATATCTCATAACAAATTGAGATATTATCTAGGATAACTAATAAGTATTTTACAACAATATAGAGACAGATGGTCTCGTAGATAAGAAAAATGATAACTAATGTTGTGATGTTTCCTTCTTTTAAGAATGTGCTGGAGGCAGGCCCTATATCTTGGCTTGATGTTGTCCTCTTCAGTAATTCTATGTTGATTATTTCGTTTCATTGATACTCTTTAACTACTCTGATACTCTTTGATATTTGTTCATCCTTTATCCTTTTTATCATGATATACTGTGGTAAATAGGCAAAAATTTATGTAAGGATAATTTTCTTAAAAAGTTCCATCATTTCTTCCCACCATTGAACTTCTGGCACTCTGGTCCTTTGCAACTTTCTTAGTGTTTCATAAGCCTCAGTATATCTGAAGAAATTAGGCTGATTTGGGAACAAATGATTTACTTCATGCTCGAGATAAAATAAATTCTCCAATCTGTCATGAAGGTTTTTCCCTATAGGCAATGCTGCTG
The DNA here is from genome assembly GCA_034641835.2 of Pinus albicaulis. NCBI lineage: Eukaryota > Viridiplantae > Streptophyta > Pinopsida > Pinales > Pinaceae > Pinus > Pinus albicaulis. Next base: position 455,144,781 of record CM076574.1, on the reverse strand, counting down.
TTGATGAACTGGTTGAAGAACTAGCTTGATTATCAGCATATTTGTCCAATTTTTCAACATAACTATCAAGGTCCATTAGCTTATCTTCTGCAACTATAGGACTGGGCAATCCTCTATTTAACAAAATATTCAATCTTTCTCTGAAGGCAATGATTTCTTCTTGCATATCTGAGCACCTTTGTTCTAAATTTTGTACCAGAGTTCTTTTAGTAAAAACTCTCTTTATTTCTAGAATTGTTCCGGTCCTGTCCTGAATACCAATTTCTGCAAGTTGATTCTTAGTCTGAGTATTCAAAAAATGTATAAGTCTATTGGCCTCTTCTGGCATATTTCCCAACTCTTGTCTTGATCTCTCAATCTCATCCAGAGCCAATTTAACTAATTTATTATGTTCATCCATTATTTGAATTGAGGACCAAACATCCTTTATCGATTGAATGATATGATCCCAAAGAATATCATTTATTTCTTTTAAAGGTTTCTCCAATGTGAGATCCTTTTCCAATGCTTTAACTGTTTTTTCTAATTTGTTCACTTCTCTTGTTTTATCAACAACACTCATTTTTGAAAGATCATATTTATGTTCTATAGTGGCCAATTGTTCCTTTGTTTTGTGAAGCTCTATGGCCTGAAGTTTCATATCTTCCATTGAATTTGTTAATTCATCAGTGTTCAAATTTGCAGTGTTGCTCTATGACAATTCTGCTGGCTAACCTGTTGTTGTTGTACCTGTCACTACTCCTGCTGTAGATACTGGAATATTTTGCCTGCTTACCTTTTAATACATTCTCAATCTCTTTTTCAGTTGCAGTAAGTTTCTCATTCAATTTTAAGAGCAAATCCATTAGTTCTTCCTCAGAATTTTGTTTGATGATTTCTGCAGTCTATGGATGTCTTGAGGCCGGTAACTTTAATTGTTTTCTCAGAGCTGCAATATCATCATATTTTCTCTTGATCAAAGCTTCAATACCTTTCACATCTTTAGGATTATGACCCAAACCAATGATTATTTCCTCCAAAGTTTTGATTCTATTATCCTTAGCCTGGGAGGAGGCTTTTTCAAGCTGCAACTATGTATTAGTATTATCCAAAGAATCCTGCAACTTATGGGTCATCATTGATTTATCCGTTAGAGTAGAATAAATCATCTCACCTGTTTTCTTGTGTAGCTCAATTTGATCTAAAGGATGGATATCCTTTTCTAAGACTTGAAAATTAGTCCTAACGTAATCTGCAGCTGTCTGAGGCTGCTGCACCTTGGGCTTGAAATGGCTCATTAACATCTTACCCTGTTGGATGTCATAAGATAACATCAATCTTTCTTGATTTTTCGGATCCATCTTCAAAAATTGGTTGTACACTTGAAGTCTAAGTGGATCATTCCTAGCCTTTATATTGATGAATGTTCTTTTGATGTCCCAGGCAGTTTTTACTAGAGGTTTGAAAGAAGATATTTCTGCACTTCGTTGCCTCTGTATTTCCTGTTTTTGAAAATTAATGGATGTCCCACTACCTGTACCTATTTGCTAACTGTCTTCTCTTCCCTGGCTGTCAGGGATTTCCTGAAATGATTCATCTTCTAGAAGGGGAGTTAATTTCTGCCTTTTAACATCTTGCTATTCAGAAGAGCCACCAATAGGAGTAGTTGTTTTAGCCTCTCTCTTGTTTCCCTTTTCTATATTCAGAGGAGTTTGTAAAATAGAAATTTCTGGCTCACTGATCTGAGTAGGAGGAATTTTTCCTTGACCTTGTTCTTTAGAAGTCTCTGGTTGCTCTGTGATTATGAATTTTTCAATTATTTGTATATCAGGCTCGTTTTCTTTTCCTTTAGATTCCACTGCTACTGTACTAATCTCTTGCAAATTTTGTTGTAAAGTCCTGGCTGAAGAAGATCCCTGCACCTGTTCAAAAGATTCTAGGTCAAGTATCTTTTCAAGATCTTTCATTACATTTTCAACATTGACCTACTCACTATCTTTTTCAACCAATGTCCCTTCTGTCCATTCATCCATATTAGCATATTTTTTTATTTCTTGGATTCTTTGATGGATGTATGGTGACAGTTTATTTTTCATTCTTCTATCACAGATAAAGTTGTTTGGATCATAAGGCACCCAGTAGAAACTCTTTTGTAGTCTGAGATAGTCTTCTAAAATCCTTTCGGCTTCCTTTCCAGCTTCCCTAGAGTTACAAATGAAGGGACCTAATTGGCTCTTGATCCTGAGTTGAGCCTTTTCTTTACATTGCAAAAATGAATTATATCTTAATTATTCATCTGCCTGAAATATTCTAATGCAAAGAGTCTCATTGGGACATACTTGGGAAGTTTGAATGGGCATAATTCACATCCATATATCCTGATCTCTGTGTAGTTTTGATATAGGTACCAGTCACCTATCTTGTACTGCTTTGAGAGCTGAAGGATTTTCTTGATTTCATTGTTAATTCTAGGAGGAGAGACTCTTGTCAACAAGGTAGTTGCAGGATGAAAAAAAAGTTCAAAAAACTCATTATAGGAATAAGGAGAATCAGAGGAATTGTGAGTAATGGCAGACCAAAATATGACTGACCTAGGATTCCCTTTGGCATCAAGTTTTTTAACATAAAAAGGGAAATTTTTTGACTGAAAGTAAATCATTAGATGATATATGACAGAAGAATACTTAAATACTCTCTCATTCTCAAATCTCATGAACTGATCATGGATTTTGTCAGCAATATAAGATGCAAAATCGTACTTGACAGCAGGAGGCTGTCCAAGGGTAAAAATGGATAACAATACTAGGGTTAACTAATCAACATACTCACTAGTATTGAAGCCCATTATGGAAGATATCATGTTTAAAATAAGTCTACCCTCATCAGTAAAGAAAGTATAACCATAAGGGGGAGGGTTTTTAGGCTGATGCTCTGGTAACATGAAGGTTTGGCATAGGTGGTTTAACTCTTCATGGGATAAATTAGTAGATTTATCAAGTAATTCATCCATGGATAGGGGAGTGAGAGCTTGAACAGGTTGGAATTGTAGCATTTCATTTATGGACTGAGAAGTTATTGGGAAAAGGACATTTTGACTTGGGGATAAAACTGCTCGTTGGTTGGGATCACAATTTGCGTAGCAATAATGGATTAACTCAGGAAAAATATGGACTGAGGGGAGAAGGTACATAGGAAGATTTGATTCCCAAAGTCCAAATATGTCAGAACCATTCAAATAATTGTCTCTATAGCGGCAAAATATTTGAAGAGGATTCTCACTGAGATGCAAGTCCTTAATTTGAAAATCCATATCGGCTAAAGGCAAATAATCCAAGTCCTTGTGAGGGGCATTGATGGGCACGACATTCAGAGCTACAAGAACTTCCATTTATGGTTCTTGTGGATTCAGAAATGGAATTTCAGGGTTTTTGTGGAAAAGGGGCACAATTACCAGCTTTGGGAATATAATTGCAGTTCTAGGAACGGAAAAGACCAAACTGAACTTCTTTTCAGACCTTAGTGCAGAATTAAAACTAAAACCAGGATTTTTTACAGAGTTTAGCAGGGAATCGGAATAAATACCTGTTTACGGGAAATGAAACGTGTTTAAACAAGCGCTGGTTATGATAGAAGAACCTTGAAATACTCGGCTTCAATTCTCTTCAGCAAGGTAATGATCAACAAGCGTTAACAGTTGGTTTTTGAATTTTGTTGCATGGAAGACTAGCTAGCGCACGGAACAATGAAAATGACGCAGACGCAATTTGTTTTATTTACAAATTCAAAAGGGTGGCGGGTTTTGATTGATGACGTCAGCATGTACGATGGTTTCGTCACATAGGGATAGGAGTGGATCTTTGTTTGGGCCGCTCGCGCAGTGGAAATCCAGACCCGAAAAATATTAGGGTAAATTTGATAAGAAATTCGCGTCACAACTCTCCCTCTGTATGCCAGCCCAACTTCGGACCCGAAAAATATTAGGGCAGAATTCATTTGGTTTTCACGTCACAAAATTGGCTGACGTCAGCAGGCTATTTTGGAATGCGAATTTGGTTTGAATTATGGTTTATCACCGTTTGAAGTCCGGTGGGCTCAACTTAAGAACAATTTTGTTCGATCCCATCTTATAAAATTTGTGTTGGTTTTCTTTGATAATACACATATTTATAATAAATCATGGGAATAACACACTAGTAAACATGTGGAAAAGTTATATAAATTATTGAGAACAATCATTTTTATGTAAAAATATCCAAATGTGCTTTTGGGAAATAAGAATTCGAGTATTTGGTTCATATTTTTTTAAAGGAAGGAGTGAAGTTGGAGCCTCAAAAGATGCAAGCTATTACAAAATGACCTATTTCTAAGAAAATCAAGGTTCTTAGAAGATTTTTTAGACTTACATGATATTATTGATCATTTGTTAAGAATTATGCATGAATTTCAAGTCCACTCACATATCTCTTGAAGAAAATATCATTTATATGGAATGATGAGGCTACTTTGCCATTCTCTCTTTTAATGGATGCCATGTCTTCTACACCAACATCGGTTGCACCTAATTTTGGTAAAACATTCATAGTAGAGTGTGAGGCACTAGGAAAATGAATTTACATAACATTAACACAATAAGGGATATCATTGGCTTTTAAAAGAAAGGAATTCAAAGAAAATATTTGGTGAAATATACGTATGAAAAATAAATGGAAGCAATATTACATGCAATAAAAAATGGGGATAGTATATCACTGGGAGGAACTTTAAAGTCAAGATATAACATGATAGCATAAATTATTTTTTAAAGCTATGGATTTCATTGGAAGATTAACAAAAATGAGGAGAAAAAATGCAAAGTTTTAATTTTGAGATAATCTGCAAAAAGGGTAAGGAAATTTTAGTACATGATGCTCTTTCTAAAATAGAAGAGGCCTCAAATTTATATCCAATTACATTTTCTATTCCTAGGTGGCTAGAAGAAGCTTTCCATAATGGAAAAACGACAATAGTACTAAACAAAAACTAAAATTTATAAAGGATGGGATGAACTCTATGGAGCATTGGGAGTGAAAGAGAGATATACTTTGGTGCAAATGTAGAATATTTTTATGCACGCAAGCGTATTTGAATAAAGAAATATTAAGGGAGTCCCATGTCTCTCTAATGGTAGGACGCAGGGTTCCTTAAAACATCTCAAAGGATCAAAAAATGTATTTTTGGAAGGAATGAAGAAATATATTCAAAATTTTGTAAGAAAAGGTCAGGTTTGCATAATAAATAAAAGAGAGATAGTAAAATATCTAGGGTTACTTCAACCATTCCACATACATATTCAAAGACTAGAAGATATATCAATAGACTTTATTACAGGGTTACTGAAATATAAAGGTAAGTATTACATTTTTGTGTTCATTTATATAGACAAATTTTGTAGATTTTTTTTGTAGAGCTCAAAGTACATAAACAACAAGCCAAGTGGCAGAAGTGTCTGTGAAAGAAATTCATAGTCTTCATGGTTTTCCTAAATTAATAGTAACAAGAAACTTTTGGAAATAATTATTTAATATGAGTGGAGAAACACTAGCTGCCATGAGTTCTACATATCAAACACAATCAAATGGTCAAACAAAAATAGTTAACAAATGTTTTTAAGGTTATCTACAATGTTACTCTTTAGAAAAGCGATCTTAATGGATGAAGTGGGTTCCTCAAGGAATAATGGTAATATGATACTATCATACTACCTATCACACATCTACTAAAATTTCCCCATTTAAGGCCCTTTATGGATATCCAACTCCTAGTATCTCATACTTTTTGCAAGATAAGTCCAAAGTATAGAAAACAGAGTCACATATGGAAAATACTAAAGAAAATTTGAAAATTATTATGGAAAACCTTCAAATGACATGAAACATGATAAAAAAACAAGGGGAACAACATTGAAGTGAAAGATAATTTGAGGAGGGTAATTGGGTATTTTCTAGATTATAGCATTATAAGCAATCTTCATTCAAGAAAAAGAAGAATAAAGAATTAGCTCAAAAATGCAATGTGGAAAAATTCGAAGTCGGGATTAAATTGGCAAGGGTCCAAAAGTTGAAATACTAGATAAAGTCAGGATTTTTTTGAAAAAGACGGCAAAAAGTCAGCAAAACTAAAAAAATACAAAAACTATTCATTTTTGGAAAAAATCCTGATTTTTTCAAAAAAAATTAAAAAATTATTAAAGAAACTACCTCACTCAAGATTTTTTCGAAAAATTCGGCAAAAAGTCGGGACTCCGAGGATAAAATTGTGACTTTTTCAGGGATGACAAATTCGGCAAAAAGTTGGCCAACAAAGTTGGCTCCGGGAAAAATTCGGGACTTTTTACCGACTTTTTCCACACTGCAAAACTGTTATGGCCCTAAATAATTATTCATAGGATTGCACAAGTGGTATAGAAGTTATATTTTCCTTCTTCTTGCATTCATAAGGTTTTTCATGTATCTTTCCTAAAAAAGGTTTTGGGAAAGAATATGCCAATGTAAATAGAACTTCCAAAATTAGATGAAGAATGAAAGTTGATTCTTGAACCACAAAAAGTTATAGATAAAAATTCTGTATCTCTTTGACATATAACCATTATGAAGTACCTAATCAAGTGGAAGAATATTCCTATAGAAGAAGGTACATGGTAAAATGATCAATTCGTGATGAAATACCCACGGCTAAAGGGTTTGTTTGAAGTTTTGACAAAGGTTTTGTTATATGTTTTATATAACGCGCGGCAGAATAGTTTTATTGTTTGTTAAGGTCCCACACAGTGATCAAATTTGAAGGGCAGGTCTGAATTTCAATTATAAGGTCATATATCTATGTCGCCCTTCCATAATGAAAAGCTTTAAAAAAAAACTTTGCAATTGACCACAATAAATTATTTTTACATTTCATTTTCAGAAAGACAAAACCATCAATCTTTATATTAATAAAATACTGTTACATATACAACAATGAAGAAGGCTCCATCTTTCATTGCTTAAATATCTCATTGGAAATGTCAACATAAGTCTTGAAGACACTATTATAAGAGTTTGGATACATACCACCGAGATATAGGAGATTCTTATGTGTCAGATTGTGTAATGCAATTTTGACTTTGTCTCACGGGGAGCAGCAACATGGAGGTCTGGATTTTTCTTATAGAACTTTATTATTATTATTTGAAACGTTGTTTATAGATATGAATACAACAATGAAATTATGAGCATGGTGGACAATTAGTCAAGCTCATGATGCCAAACCATGATTATGTAAGTTTGGAATTTAACATTTTTACATGTTAAAGACAAATAGTCAAAATCACTGACAACTTAGTATGCCATAATTAATAATCATTCCCTGTTCACTTTTGTTAATAGGTTTATGTCACACGATGATGCAGGGGCATTAGGAACTAGCCAGCAATGTAGGAGGCTTTGTCCACATGTTGTGGCTAGGAGGGTTCGAAAACATTTGAGTTGTAACAGCTAGGTGTCAATACCTCAGCTGACTGTATTACTTAGACTAGTTAGAGTTGTAGGAGTCGAACAGTTTCAGTTAGTTGAATTATTATAATTAGACCTTTTGATTTCTAGAACGGTCCTCTCGGAGGAACCGAAGAGCCATATGTTATGTATATAAATTGTAATTCCTCGGATGAATAAAAGTAGAGAGGGAAGAGGAGAGTAGAGAGGGGATTTCTGCAATAAACCTCTGTGTGTGAACAATTGTTTCCAGTTAAATGATTTCCAAGCTTAGTTGCCATTGAATTATCTCGAACTTCTAATTGTGAAGAATTTTTTAACTGTGAGGCGATTGGGTACTGATAATTCCATTCTTCTGTCTTTGAATTCCCATAAATTGTTGGATAACCCTGTGAACTCACCCCACTCGAAGGTGAGGTCTATGTAGAGAACCAGGGTCGTGAACATTGTTCAAATATAAAAATCCCGCTTAATAAAGATACAATATTGTTGTGCTTTCAGAACCTGACCCGAGGATTGGACATGAGTTAAAAAAAAAAAGGATAGCGGAACCAGACTTGCACCCGTGGTCAAGCCCTGTACCAAAACCACGAGCGGAATCACAAAAGCGGGTTGCCCATATCGCACCGCTTTTGCGGAGTAGGCGGTATTTCCTATTCACGAGCGATTCCATAGGGAATGCGACACGTGGCAAAGTGACCCCCGAAAAACCACCGTTTAACCCGCGCCATCGCACATTAAAGCCCGACGTTGGAAGCCAAGCGAAATTGCCAAGAGTCGTTGATTTGGAGAAGGGCCATCAAACGGTGGTCGCACGTTGAACTTACCCGGAGGTTAGCTAAGGTGTGCGGAGGATAGCCAGGTACGATACAAGTGTTTGATTAGTTATTGATATATATAGGTGGGGCCGGAGTATAATGAAATTGTTTAATTAAACGATTGGAGGATAATTAGCATAAGTCTGAAGCGTGATTGTTGTAAGGCTGGGTGGTGAAATATAGAGCCGAAAGTTCATTACAAGTTATTTATTTAAAAAGAAACATGGAGTATAAATACAAAGTGTTGAAAGTTAAACATTGGTTATAAGGCTTGGATATAATATAAAGTCGGGAATATAAATTAAATTCCAACCATTGTGGATAGTATTTATTTATCAAATTCTACGAATTTGATAAATAAACCCGAAGAAAGAAGAAGTCAATTAAGACTCAGGCTGGAGGAAAAGAACGGGGTAAACCAAGGGAAAATGCTGATAGAGCGATTGTAGACACACCAGCTCTCCTTAGGGGTCCAATTTCAGTTTTGTTGCGTCACACGATGATCTCTCTTCTCTGGAATTTACTTGTATTGAAGATCACTATTCTAGGAATAAGGAGTTATTTTATCCAAAAATAACCCTAGCCAAACATTGACAATGCATCAAGGATATCTTTCTATGCTTCATAAGTACATATGTTCTACTTTTAAATCATGTCTTGGAAGTGGTTGTTTTGCTGGAAATTATTCACCAGTTGGTTTCATACCAAAGTATTTTTCACATTTTCAGCATCGAATACATGAAAAAGATAATGGTTTAAAACAACATAAATATTTGAAATTTTGCAAGAATTGTCTGGCACACTTTGAATATGAATTTTGAAGTCAAGTGCATGATGTTGTATAGGATCAAGTGTCATTTTGAATGCCAAATGTTTCACAAGAAACTTCTCAACATGCTACCCTGCAGTAAGGATTAAATGACAATATTGCATCAACTATTTCCATAATAAAAGTGCACCTCGGCCATAAGACTAAGCAACTACAAATGTTGTAGATCTAACAAGACCACACAATCAAATGTATTCCACAAGGCCAATACTGTATGAAAAATGAAAAGGAGTTTACAACCAAAAATACCTTAGGCAACTAATTCAATTAGATACACCAAACCATCAGCAAAAAGGAAAACCAGCCTACTTGGCCCCAATATTTTCAACTGGGTCCTCTAATTAAACCAATAAAAAGGCCAAAACCATAGCATTGAGATACATTTCATTACACTGTCAATAACAATAAAATTTGACTCAGCCATAGCCCTTTCCTTTTATTGTTGTGAAAAGATTTATGCATTACTCTAATGTGGCTAGTCCATAGGCCAAGTAGACCACTGGGTAAAAAATATGTTTCCTTTCACCTTTGAGTTTTCAAATTATGCCTACCAAATCTAAGACATTTAAGAGGGGGAACTAATACAATGTTAAAAATAAAACTAGAGCACACATCTACAAATTACCTCCTTAGCTACTGTCACACCATCATTAACTATTGTCGGAGAACCATGCTTGCTCTCCAAGACAACATTTTTCCCTTCGCCCCAAGGGTGACTCCAACAAGATCAGCAAGTTTGTTCACACCGCCTGCAAGACAAATTGACAATGCTTTCAGTAAGTGTGAAATTGAATGCCATACCATATGCCAAAACAACCCTCCTTGAAAAATTAAAATAACACATTAAAATCGAATATAAGTGGACAAGAAAAGATCCACCGCAGTGAAGTTTCACGTGCAGGTGACCTTCCTTTAAACATAATTTTTTCTCTGACCTGCAATTTTTTTGTCACTGAGCCATCCTTGTTGAAGTACAACTCCTTTTCCATATCTCTTATATTAACTACCTTCTCTCTTTCGCGTAATCTCAGAGTCCCTCTTCTGCTTGAGCGATTAAAGGAAATGGGTGAAAAAACTGAAAGAGAAGACAATTGTCTGCCATAATTATCAAACATTGCACCCAACTTCTTCCCCTTTCCATTGTTACCCAATGAGGTAGATGTAGCAATTGTTGTCATACTTCCCAAAGTAGAGGCCATCTTCTCTTATGCTGAATATAGAATTACAAGATCTTCATATTACTATGAACCTTAAAAAACATGACTCCCATTGCTAAAAACCACTTTTAAGTTGTAACAGGAAAACTAAACAACTATCGCAACTTTTGGAAACTTCTGGAGCATTAAGAGAGAAACAACCAAAGAGAAATACAACCACGATCCTCATTTTAATGAGACCGGACTATATATTTGCATTAAGATAATAGAAAAAAATCATGACTATATTAAGGCCAACACAAAACAATCTTTAACCAGTGTCTCTCGCGGCCTTCAGGTTGCCATGCTAGAGGTTGCATATTTTTAATTTAAATTCTTGACCTCTCGTGCCCATCTATGAATGCATCCAATGGGATATCTACATCAAATGATCCTTTATATCCCCAAAAACAAATTCCCTACTACAAGAGCACCAGTATTGATGGATCACCCACACCATCCCACCCACTAGAAACGGTGAAAAAGGAAACCCGAGAAAACTTCTGAAATATCTCAAGATGACTATATGGGTGGTTCTTATGAATCAACCAACCATTCAGAACATGCTCATCAATCCAAACCATGAGTATTATGTGACAATATTCAAGCAGGCACTGAATCGGATTTCTGAAGCTATGTTAGAGAAACCCTAAACTCTCATGAAAATAGGTGAAATGTGGCACCACTCAGGGATTGACATGTGCCAATTGGTACAAGTGGTAGACAATTGGCATGCTCAAACAACGAGGTGATGCAGGAATGACATGAGGGAGAAAATATCGGAAAAGCCCCAAATCTGGAGAACTAAAGCTCATCACCAACCTGAGATTGACAACTTTACATGATGTAACCTATGAAATCGTAAATGGAGAAATCATAGTAACAATAAAGTAGCCTATGTAACAATAAAGTCGGATTCATCCTGGGAGTGGTAATGGGAGAAATCATAGTGAACAACAGGAAACATGCAGAGTTGCTTACAATCAAATAGATGAAAAAACACATACAAAAAACCTAGATAATAATCATGAACAAGCTTAATGTTGAATTATGAACTGTAAAGGAACTTACAAAATGTGACATTACGAACCTGGTCAAGCGCACAAGCAAAAATATCCTGGACATGACCCTGGTTGACAAGTTGTATTGCTCATGATGCAAGAGGATTTGTACCTACATTGCCAAGTCAATCAAAATCCATCATTATCTATACAATAAATACAAGTAATTGATGTAGTATTTTTTACTCTAAGATGCATTCTTCTGATAATGTTAGAACATATGTTGAAAATGTCAAAACATACCTGAATAAGCTCCTCTTCGTTTCAAGAACAATTTATTGGAGTCGCATGAACTTGGAACAAGCCTCCCACGATCTGAAAGAGTAGCAACTAAGTCAACATTGACTTTTTTGTTGCTACGCTGGATCGAGGGAGGTTTGCTCCAAGATTAAATCGCTCCAATAAATTATTCTCTACTAAACAGGGCCAACCAAGTGAAGGTGGAAGCTCTTATGGCCCCTCCCCCCCTCACATCACTCTCAATTCCCCAATACCCAATCTATATTTCATTTTTACTTTCATGAGCATAAAAAAAAAATATTCAATAACTAATAAAAAAACAATTCAACAAAAAATACGCAAGGAAACATTGCAATTAATGCTTGACATAAAAATAGTATGATAAATGAGTTTTTTATATAACGCAAAAAATGTTCCAAGTATGGTAACGTTTGTCTTATAATAATACAATATTTTACATTATCGAATTTTCTTTTTCTTCTTCCTATTTTTAAAGATCCTAATTACATCATCAATATCATCATGCTCTGCTCCTATTTTGTGCCTTTCGACCCGCACTGCTGACCTAGTTGCGTAGTCACGATGTCTGGTCTCATCCAGTGACGGGGCATCGCCTACAAAAACAGATAATATTAAATTTTAATTGTCAGTTTTTAAATATCATTGAACTAGTTCACTAATATTAATAAAAAAAATTGCAATGAGATTATTTACCCAGTGCACCAGTTGTCGCCGTTGACCTAGTTGCGTAGTCACAATGTCTGGTCTCATCCAGTGACGGGGCATCGCCTACAAAAACAGATAATATTAAATTTTAATTGTCAGTTTTTAAATATCATTGAACTAGTTCGGTAATATTAATAAAAAAAATTGCAATGAGATTATTTACCTGGTGCACCAGTTGTCGCCGCTGACCTAGTTGCATAGTCACGATGTCTAGTCTCATCCAGTGACGGGGCATCGCCTACAAAAACAGATAATATTAAATTTTAATTGTCAGTTTTTAAATATCATTGAACTAGTTCGGTAATATTAATATAAAAAAATTGCAATGAGATTATTTACCTGGTGCACCAGTTGTCGCCGCTGACCTAGTTGCGTAGTCACGATGTCTGGTCTCATCCAGTGATGGGGCATCACCTACAAAAATAGATAATATTAAATTTTAATTGTCAGTTTTTAAATATCATTGAACTAGTTCGGTAATATTAATTAAAAAAATTGCAATGAGATTATTTACCTGGTGCACCAGTTGTCGCCGCTCACCTAGTTGCGTAGTCATGATGTCTGGTCTCATCCAGTGACGGGGCATCGCCTACAAAAACAGATAATATTAAATTTTAATTGTCAATTTTTAAATATCATTGAACTATTTCGGTAATATTAATAAAAAAAATTGCAATGAGATTATTTACCTGGTGCACCAGTTGTCGTCGTTGGGACTATTTCCCTGTCTTCCTCTCTGGTGGTAAGATCCTCAAGGAAAACATTCTCTGTCATTTAAACAAAAAATGTTATAAGTACAACCATCAAGGTATAATTAGAAAAAATTATAAGTGGAAATTAATTACCGTCATGGCCCTCACTGATATTAGCATTGTCGGCCTGGTCCCTACTACAATGATCAGGTTGCACGTGAGGATCATCTACATTTGGCTCTAAAAATGGGTTATTTGCGTCATCGGTAGTGTTGCTCCCCTGATTTAAACAAAGCTTTTAGACATTAAATTTATGGATGAAAACAAACATATTGAAAGGTTAATGTTTTACCTTATCAGGCATTATGGATCTTGGGACCTACCCCAAGCTTATGCGACTTTCAACTACGGGTTGATAGCCAAAATGGAAAGCGATATTTTTATCTTCCTCTGTAGTTTCTGTTCTAAAGTCATCACCCTACATTACATATTATTGTGTATTTTTAATCATATTTGATAGGATTACAAAAACGTTGGAAGGCGATACAATTAATTATAAGATGTTTAGCTACTTAATTACAATTCTTGCAGCCAATTTCAAGTAGCCGCCCTGGCCTAGCTTGTGATGGCCCTTTTTTTCAATCCTATCTTTGGTTTCCTTTGAGGTGTCAGGCAACCTAGCATCAAAAGATTAAATTCAAATATGACGTAGCACACTTTTATTTTAGACATAGAGAAAATTAAAGCTATTGAATTAAAGTTGTAATTTACCTTGCGGGTCCAGTTGTCATTTTTCCTTCTTTCTTTGCTCTTTTCTCTTTTCCATCATGGATGAGTGCTCTCCACTCACTCTCTGGAACTATGAGAGGACGCTCATATCTAGGGTTAAATTTCAATTGCGTCATATAGGTGTCCCTGGTATATTTCAAATATTTGCAGGCTACCCGAGCCACCGCTGCTCTGTCAAATGTGCAGACCCCAAAAAGGGCTTCTAGATAATCTAGAAGTTATTTTTTCAGGTTGGAACTCTGTGAATTCCACCCTGTGTGTATGGTTGGGCCAAAAATTACCAACGCATGGCTCTCCAAATACCTATAGAACTCATTGTTTCCTACACAGAAAAAAAAAGATATTATCATTAATTTAAAAATAAAAATCATGATAAATATGTTTTAGATAAAGTACATGAAATAGTTAAAATATTAAAATTTACCTGGGAGTTTTACATGCTTTATAGGGACACCTTCATCGTTCACCAAAAACATGCCATTAATGGTCCCTGTGGAGCTGACACGTGTAGCTCTAGGAAACGCAATAATGTAGTTGGCCATATCAGCCTCATCATTGCCAACACGTTCAGCGGTTGGCTAGGTGTCTGCTTGGGCAGGGTGTTTTTCTTGGCTTGCACCTAAAGGAGTAGAAGGTGTATGAGAGTTTTTTTGGGCAATATCTTGCCCTTGTGTCCCACTACCACCAACACCGGATTCAGCAAGTGCCAGAAAACGCTACATACAAAAGAAATTTTTGTTAGTTTAGTCAATGTAAAAATTAAAAATCAAACTATCACAATTCATCTCATGCAGAACAAAAAAAAATCCTTTTGACTTTTTATTATTACATTATATCTTTCTAGCTGGCTCATAAGTTGTTTTATCCTCTCTTCTGTTTCAGGTGTTTGAGGCGCGTCTATCAAAGTATTAAATTCCGACCTTGCATCTCGTGCCTTTTTTCGCAACAAGAACACTGGAGATAGGGATGAAGAAAGCTCTTCCTCAAAGAGGGAATCATCAAGCGTACCATGGCTAGGTGTCTACATATTTGAACAAAATTAATATTATTTCAATTATGTAAATAACTAAAATACCTGAAGATAGAGCAATGCTGGCACTTTACATGTTCTTCCGCTGGCCTCTTTCCGCGATCATCCCGTCTCGGGGTTGTTCCTGCACTGCTCTGATCAGTCCGCCACATTGCAATAAAATTATAAATGTAAAAACTTGAAAACAATATCTAACTTGAAAACACAAAATGAAAACTGAAATAATTTCTAATAAGACACCGGACGACAGAGTTAGAGTTTCAAATATGCCTTGCATTGAATTCAGTCCTGGAAACATGTCATTGCACATTAAGGCACGAACTTATTGAATATATTGTTGGATCAACTTCTATTAAACTTGTTGTGAAGACCTTGAGGACATTTTTGGAGCAACATTGTTGAAGCTGATGGTATAGCATTGTTGGAGACGATCTTGAAGGGCCTTGAAGTGAAGCTTTTGGAGCAACTATTGAAAAATCCTTAGAGCATTTAAATAAGGCACTTTCTATCTTCCATCACCTTTTTCCTTTCAATATCCTTTAAACGATTTTGTTGATATTTAATGTTTGAAATCACGTTATAATTCCTTGATTATATGTGTTTGGGGACTAGAATAATTTCACACTAAACCATGCAAACTTAAAAGTAACTTAACGGATCCATAAAGTAATAATAATCATAATTCCTAATTTCCTATTGTACGATATGATGCAAATTATTCAAACATGAAGCAATGAAGACATGCAATGTATGAATTTCAAGATTGATGAACCAATACAAGAAGTTAGAAACTACAACTTTGATTCAATACTCTGTGTCCTAACTCCAGGAAGGAATCTAGTTTGTAGTACGGAACATGCATCGTGTATTATCAATTCTTAATTGACAACAACTAAAGGTCATCTACCTCATCAATTCCTTCCCATTTTGTGTTTTTATGTTATATTCCTTATAAAAGTGTCAAATTTCTCTCAAAGTAAGCAACCACTGAATAAAATAATAAATAGTTGAGATATGATTGAGAAATGGTCATTTATTTCATGAAAGGATCTTCACAATTTCTTTGGTTGTTTTTCATCTCAAGAAACAAGAAATGACCTAAGAAACTATCGTGATGTAATATAAGAAACAACACGGTGCAATGGCCATTTTCAAATCCAAATGATGTCCATTGAGGACATGGCCTTTATTTGGTTCCTGTTTCATAGGAGTTTCGGGTAGAAATGGAACTTTGTTGTACCATTTCGAGTAGTAAAAAGGGAAAACCTTATTTTTCCATGGGAAATAATTTACCTTTACTTTTTCAAGATAATCTAAATCACAAAAAATATGAACTATACTGCACACATTCTTGGATAATGTGAAAGTGGAAAAGGAATACCCTACACAAGTGATGCACACATGTACATTTGAACACTAATAGATTTTTGTAGTTGAAATGCAATGCTTGTTTTCATTTAAATGTAGGATTGTTAAAGCAGGGAGAAATAATGGCTGCCAAATTAATAAGCATTTCTTTGGGAAAAATTTAAATCTTGTATTGGGTGATGAAGATAATAGAGGGTATTGAATATTGATTCTAGACATCTAGAGAGAACCCTACATCCTAACACAATCTAATGGAATTGACCAAAAAAACCCAAATAGAGTCAACCCTACTATAGGAGGAAGGGCCTGCAGTAAGAACTTACCATATTGCAAGAGCTGAGGGCGAATGTTGTTCTGCAAGAGTTGAGGGCGAATGTTGTTCTACAAGAGCTGAGGGTGAATGCAGGGCGAATGTTTTTCTGCAAGAGCTGAGGGTGAATGTAGGGTGAATGCTGTTCTGCAAGAGCTCAGGGCGAATGCTGAGGGCGAATGCTGTTCTGCAAGAGCTCAGGTCGAATGCTGAGGGCGAATGCTGTTCTGCAAGAGCTGAGGGCGAATGTTGTTCTGCAAGAGCGGAGGGCAAATGCATGCGTGATATCAGATGTTAATGTAGCACACATGTACATTTGAACACTAATATATTTTTGCAGTTGAAATGCAATGCTTTTTTTCATTTAAATGTAGGGTTTTTAAAGCAGGGAGAAATAATGGCTTCCAAATTAATAAGTGTTTCTTTGGGAAAATTTTAAATCTTGTATTGGGTGATGAAGATAATAGAGGGTATTGAATATTGATTCTTGAAATCTATAGAGAACCCTACAGCCTAACACAATCCAATGGAATTGACCAAAAAAACCCAAATAGAGTCAACCCTACTATAGGAGGAAGGGCCTGCAGTAAGAACTTACCATTTTGCAAGAGCTGAGGGCGAATGTTGTTTTGCAAGAGCTGAGGGCGAATGCTGAGGGCGAATGCTGAAGGCAAATGCTATTTTGCAAGAGCTGAAGGCAAATGCTGTTCTACAAGAGCGGAGGGCGAATGCGCGCGTGATATCAAACGTTAATATAGCTATTGCGACGGATAAGAAACAATAAAATAATTTTTATGTAGCGCGCATATAAGTTTCGTATTGGTATTTAGCATGCATATAAGTGTCGTTATATCGACGGTGGAAAAGGTGTCACTATTGCGACGAAGGCCTCCAAACGTCGCAATTATGACACTTAGACATTGTGTCGCACTTGCGACGTTTAGAGGCAGTCGTCGCAATAGCGACGCGTTGGGCCATAGTGTCGCAATTGCGATGTCTTCCTCCAAACGTCGCAATTGCGAAACTTTTCTAAGTGTCGATATTGCAACACTTTTCTATAAATGTCGCTATAGCGACGGTTTCGAGCGGGATGGAAAAAATTTGGGGAAATTTCCGACATTTGGTCAAAAGCGTCGGAACCAAGTGTCGGAATTTCCGCCAAATGTAGTAGTGCTAGTCGCTTTCTGGTACTTTCTCAGGAGCATCTCCCTCTCCCGAAAAACTTGTATAATCACCTGATCCCAATGAATCTTATACCAAAACATTGACAACAGAACAAGTCTATATGATGTCTGGAAACATTCCTAACCCTGACCCTCAAGCTAGATGTTGAGCCTCAAAATTGTGCTTCCTTTCATCTTACTTTACCTCATTTTCCTTTTTCCATTGATATCCTAGACCCAATTGATCAATGAATTTAGTTAAAATTACTTTTAGAATGATTTACATGACTGACTTGCTAATTTTTGTGATTTTTTCCCATTGTAAAGCATTTTGACCGGAACTAGGCATCTGGGACGCATATTCGCGTAGCTAACCAGAAATTCTGCGAGTTGTCTTCACGTTTGGGTATGTTCCGGGGTGGCCTCTCAAGAAAAAACCGCATATGGTCATAATCTACGTCATTTATACATTGTTTTTTTGCTCACCATGAAGGAAGAAACGGATTACGGATATGGTTTTGATACGTGGGAACACATTTAGGAAGGCAGAATTCTATTAGGACGCTGTCTGTCCGGATGTCCTTTTCATTTTTACGTTGCCACTTCAAGAGTCCTAATGTGATTTCGATAAGGAAAAGAAAATGCTCCTGGAATTGTTGCAAGTCTTGTTATGTATATTTTTTATATAAACACTTGGGAAGCGAGAGCTAGGCTAGATTTTGTTCTAGATTTTGCTTAGATTCGTCGTGCTACATTTTCACGAAAGGCCGCGATTGCTCGTTTGAGTTATTCCACTTTTAATGAAGTAGAGCAGTGTTGTTTTGAAAGCGTTAATTTGATTTGGAGTTAGATTCCGTCGGGTGGTAGAGGGCCCACCGCCTCTTGCACGGATTTATTTGCGTAATTTAGATAAGTATCCTGAGCCGCCTTTACATTTCTTGAAGTTGAATTCGTAGTTGTTTTCATTAGTTACTATAGTTATAACTCGTTCTAAAAACTCTTCCAAAGAAGAAGCTCTTCCAAAAGATTATGAAAAGGAATGGGAAATGGCTATAGTATTGTAGGATTTAATTGTAATCTCTTTTTCTCACCATCACAGTTATACTTATGCTAAATACTCTTCCACAAGAAGAAACTCTTCCAAGAAATCTTTATAATGTTTTAAGCATGATTGTGATCCTGAACGCATCATTTGTGTGTTTGCACTAGTACCATAGTTGTCCTTGCTCTTAAACGCTTGTCCAACATATCATAATGATGAGTGGGAGATATCCATGATATCTTAGTTTTTAATTGCTTTCGGTCTTTATGTTTACATAGCATAGTTAGGATACTCCGGAGTTTAATTGCACTTAACTCATGTTCGGTTGTTTTGCTTTAAGTTTGATAATGACTTGTAGTTTAACACTTGTTTTAGACTAGTGACATCTTTCGCCAGCAGTTTTTAGCTTCACTCATTGCATTGGCACTCCACATTCAGTTGTCATTCACTGCATATTAGATTACTTCGCGTTGTTAAACTTAACAAAACGGCCTTCATTATTCACAAACCTCTTCTTGTTCTAAAAACCCATAATTGATTCATAACCATATGAACGAGAGAAGACAATATCATTTTAAGGCACAAGTACTTACGCAACTTCCCGATCATCTTACAACCAAACATTTCCTCAAGAGACTATTTTAAAAAACCTCTAACCTTTGAGTGAAGTGTAGTGTTATCAAACTAAGTGGCGAGAATAGAGTTAGGAACTAGCCTTAGAGTAAAAGACCTTATGATGGTATCAATATTTTACTCCAATTATTCTTCAACAAATCTCTAATCAAGGACAAAATGTTGCATCATTATAAGTTAGTTTTTTTAGCTGTTTAGATAGGAGGATTTGCATACTTAATTGACCATGTCTCAAGCTTTCTCTCAAAACACCTTTGATGAAAGCATTTGACAAGTTGAATTTATGTTTTGAATCATTTGTTTAAAAGTCATTATCGAAAGCTCGCTTAGTCATAGTTTAGATTTGATCTGTTTCGATGTGCACTTGCATTTGTCATTTGTCATCAACCAATTAGGCTTCACTCGCTGTTTTTATCATTAGCTCCTTTCCATTAGCTTTCTAGTCATTTTTCCTTGTGAACATAAAACTACCAAAAGACCAAAAACATCAGAAATCATCACAAAAGACCAAAAACATCATAAAATACTACACACAACACATTAAGAAACAAACACCTAGGTACATACAGTACACTTCACTTGATAGTTTACCAACCCTGGTTGACAATTAAATGAGCTCAATTTAGGAGACTAGATTGAGACCAAACATTTGGCGCTATTACGGAAGTGAAAACTAGGTAACCTTTGTTTCTTAGCATCCAAAAACAATTTTATGCGTAGGGAGAGATATTCCAAAGGGGAAGATTTATAAGCGGCGAGAGTGCGAAGTTTGATTTCTAGAACACCACTTGTTTCATCTAGATCCCGGAGCTAGTACACCTTCAACTCAAACCCATCTTCCATCCTTTACTCGATCCTGGACTTCTAGAAGACCTGAAATCGAGATATCCCATTAGAGAAACCTTCCACTTCATCCACCGAACTTGCCATAGAAAAAAATCTAAAGACTCCTGGTAGGAACATAAATCTTTCCACTTCCACGGGAGAGTCAACCATGGCGAGAAGAAGGAGGAGGAGGGAGTTTTTAATGGAGAACACACCTATTTGGAGGTAGAGGTAGAGGTAGAGAGAGAAAGGAGGTCGAGGAGAAGAGTGCGGAGGTGCAGATGGAGGAAGAGGTAGAATAGGAAGCTCTTTTGGGTTCCCTATAATTGATGAAGAAACCAATACAACCATGAAAAATATTTCACCCTCTGTCCTTCCAAACTTCTATGGACTCAAAGTCGAAGATCCCGAAACCTTCTTATTTGAATTTGATGTGCTTTGTAGAACTTATGACTACTTACAAGATGCTCAAAAAATTGAAATTATTTCCTTCAACTTTGAAGGGAGCTTTGACGTGAAGTGGTTTATGAGTCGATCGAGTTCTATTAGAACATGGGAAGACATGAAACAAGAATTTATAGAGAGATATTTGGATTATTGTATGCCGGTTAATCATAAGGAAGAAGTGTTCAAGATGTTACAAAAAGAAGATGAAAAATTTGGAAGATTTGTTGGAGAGATTTAATTACAATATCAAAAGAGCAAAAATGGAAAACCTAGATCAAGACACCTTAAAAGCTCTTTTGTTGAAAACAATTAGGGATGAATGGTTGGATATCCTTAACATGATGGGAAAAGGGGATATATCACAACTCACATTACCTGAAATATCTGAGTTATGTATCAACCTTTCAAGAGGGAAATCTAAAATTGTCAAAGGTCCAAGAGATCCCCGCTCTTGCAAGGGCAAGTAAGTCATACTACCGGGAAAGTAAGTAGATCGAAATAGGTCACATGCTTGATGATTTTAATCGACATCTTAGGGAGTCTTAGTGAAAAAATAGACACCCTCAAGATACAAAACAAGCAAAAGGCTGAATGCGATGCCTTGGCAATCTTTTGTCCCAAATGTAGAAAGAAACATGCCTTGAGAGAGTGTCCTTTGGATGTAAAATTTGTAGAAACCTCGTGTCATTTGTTCGAAAAAACATGAGACCAAGAATTGTCCTTCTCTTCCGGGTCTCAAAGTCTGTCTTTCGGGAGGAAACTCCTACGAGATTCCACAGAGTCTCTCAATTTTGTATCTAGAAGGCCTTGGCGAGGACCTCAAACACAAGGATTCCATGATCAAATGTATAACCAACCTCCACCTTGGAATTCTTGGCAGACAACCTTGGCCCCAATTTCAAAATCAATCTCGGTCCTAGGCACAAGGAACACAAAGTCCCTATGGAAGATACTCTCCATACTATCAAGTATCCACCATCCTATCCACCATACCCACATTTTTTATCCTCAAAATCCTCAACAAAATTTTCCTCAAAATCTTGAAACAAAATTTTCAACAAAAATCCTCAACAACATCATCAAAACCAACCACATCAAAATCAACCACTTTCATTACCATTCCCTCAAAAAATCAAATCAATTGCCCGCTCAACCCATACCAAACCCCAATAATAAGAACCCTCGAGAATACATACATGATAGAAGGCCAACAATTTCCAACTTATTTAATTACTCCTTTAGACCTTAGTGATGTTCAGGCGAAGTGCGGAAGAATACTTGAAAAGAGGAAACCTTCACGTGATCATACAAGAATAAGATAATTCGAGGAAGACTCCCCTACGGGTGAATAAAAGTCTTGAGGAAGACACATCCTTTTCAGGAGCCCAAACACTTTGAAAAACTAAAACAAAAAGATCGATAAATCCAACTCCCGTATTAGAGCAACCATCTACATCTACTTCTATACCTCCTTTTCCGGAAAGATTACAAATTGATAGAGGTGTAGAAAAACAAATCATGGTGCCTAATTATGATTTCTTAGATGAGATCAGAGAAATGTTTGCATTAAAATTCCATTATTACAAAGCCATCAAAGAAATCCCAATTTTAGCCAAAACAATAAAGGAGTTGAGTATATGAAGACAACAAGAAAAAGAATAAGAGAAACAGAGAAAATTCAGCGCGGTAGGACAAATAGCGGACATTATGATGGGCAAGATTGCTATTCCAAAGTATCTTGACCCGGGAAATCCGGCTTGTCAAAATTCACATCAATGGAATTGAAATTCAAAACACACTCATTGATTTAGGAGCGAGCGATAAATATCATGAGTAGACAAATCATGGACAAACTCGAAACTTCCTAATCTTCTCTTTACACCCACACTATTACAATTAGCAGATAGATCCGTGATCAAACCGGAGTGGGGTAATAGAAGACATTCCAAAGATTGTCACACTAGATTCTTAGAGGAATACCACCGTGGATTTCATGATCCTAACTCCTAAGAATAATCTAGGAGGCCATCCTACGTTATATTAGGAAGACTACTTGGTTGGCTACGTCTAGTGATGCTTTTATTAGCTGTGGAGTCCGATATGTATATTTGATCAAAAGGTAGTTCAACTAAGAAATTTACTTTATATCCTCCAAAGTGCTAGGACAATTACGGATCTAGATGACACTCGATGGATAGAGGATGAAGAATATTTTACAACCCACTCTTCACAATTTCGTAAAGTAGTGAAGATAATCAAATTTACGAATACTCTAGAAAAACTTTGAATCCTCTCGCGAACACAAACATGAATCATTTCAGGAGGGATCCAATATTGAATTTTTGTCATCTAGGCGATGTCTCTTCATTCTATGGATAAAATTTGGCAGACTCCACAAGTGAGATTTTTCCGGGCAAAGAGCTTTGAACATAAACAAGAACCTAGAAAAATCTCAACAAGAAGAGTTAATCAAAGTATTACAGTAGACATTCTTCTGCATATGCATGGGAGTACACCGACATGAAAGGGATAAGCGAAGACTTGTACTCATCACATCTAATATAGAGGCAAATTGCAAACCAATCGGATCGTACCTTCAAAGACGCGATGAATCCAAATCTTAGGGAAATTGTTAAAGATGAATTGCAAAAATTGTTAAATGTTAATTTTATCTATCCTATTTCGGATAGTCGGTGGCTTTCTCCTTTTTGGTACTGTGCCAAAGAAAAATGGAAAATGGAGGGTGTGTGTTGACTACCGAGAACTAAATAAAGCTACTCTAAAGACCATTTTCCCTTACCTTTCATAGATCAAGTATTAGATACATTAGGCTGGCAAAAAGTACTTCTCATTCCTAGATGGGTTTAGTGGTTACAATCAAATCCAAGGCGCACTTCTGAAGACCAAGACAAAACCACATTCACACCCGTCCTTGGGGTACCTATGCTTACCGAGTATTGCCATTAGGATTGGCTGATGCTACCCGCAACATTCCAAAGGGAAGTATTAGGAATTTTTTCGGATCTAATACATCACCGTGTAGAGGTGTACATGTGGATGATTTCCACGGTTTACGGGAACACATTTGAAGAGGCTTTAGAAAACTTGGAAAATAGTCTCGAAAATATGTCAAGAAGCAAACCTTTCACTTAGTCATGAAAAATGTTTTATGATGTTTGCGAAGGTATTGTTTTAGGGCACCATATTTCGATGGGATTAGAGTTGATGAGTCAAAAGCTGAAGTCATCTCTAACCTATCTATTCCAGTTGTCAAAGGAGATGTTAGAAGTTTTCTAGGATTTACAGAGTATTATCGGAGATTTATAGAAAACTTCACCAAGATAGCATCTCCACTCTTCAAAGTACTTACCAAAGATTGTAGAATTCAAGTGGACTTCGATTGCCGCTAGCTCTTTGAAACCACTCGAAAACCAAAATACGAAGCACCTATATTAAGGGGACCTAGCTCGAAGTTACCTTTTCATATCTCGATAGATGCTTCCGATACAGCTCTAGGAGCAATATTGGGACAAAAAGATTTAATTCCCTATGCCATCTATTATATCGGTAAAAATTTGACTCTCGCGAGTTAAACTATGTCTATGAATCGAAAAAAGAGTTTTTAGCCGTTGTTCATGCCATAAAACAAATTTAGACACTATATAACGGGCCATGAAACTTTTATTCACACGCGATCATTCCGCAATTAGATACCTAATGAACAAATCAACTCACTAATGGCGCAGTTATAATATGGTTATTGCTCTTACAAGAATTCAACATTACTATTCTAGATAGGCTCGAAAACAAAACGCGACGTAGTTGATTTCCTATCTAGACTCCAAAATATCAAAGATGACACTCAGCGCTGAAGATCAATTTCACGATGAGTATCTTTTTGCACCTCTACTCAAAACTCCATGGTTTGCCGATATTGCTAATTATTTAGTTTCGGGAAAATTTCCTTCAATTATGAATGCAAGGGATAAAAGAAAAATCATTTGTGATAGTGAAAAATATTCATGGGTTGCTAATGAGTTGTACAAGACGAGGTCCGGATTTGATCATTAGAAGGTGTGTTCGTGAAGATGAGATGCATGAGAGTTCTCAAGGCATGTCATGATGAACACTTGCGTGCGGACACTTTGCGTATAAGAGGACGAGCCTATAAGATCCTTAATTTAGGATATTATTGGCCATACTTGTTTAAAGATGCTAAAGAGTATGTCAAAAGGTGTAGCCGATGCCAAAGGAGTAGGGGAAACCTTCTCCTTCGGGTGAGATGCCATTACTGACCTCGGGTACATATTGAACCTTTTGAAAAATGGGCTTTGGATTTTGTAGGACCTATTAGTCCTCCATCGAGACAAAAGAAATATATATTAGTTTGCACCGATTATGTTACTAAATGGGTATAAGCTAAACTACCATTACTTGTTGCTAATGAAGCATACTGTAGTTACTTTTCTTTTTGAGGATATTTTTACTTCGTTTTTGGTGTCCCAAGGGAAATTGTTACGGATACGAGGAGCTCAATTTACATCAAGGCTAGTGGAGCAAATGACGGAGAAGTACAAAATCGGACATAGTAAAATCTTACTCCTCATCATCCACAAGAAAATGGTCAAGTGGAATCTACTAATAAGTTCATTGAAGGAATCCTAACAAAGGCCTGCTCCATTTACATAGAAGAGATTGGGTAGATAGGCTTCGCAAGCCTTGTGGGCCTATAGAACTACATGGAGAAACACAACGAGACCATACTCCTTATGAACTTGTTTATGGAAAGCAAGTTTTATTTCCCATAGAGTTCCGCATTCAAACTTTCAAAATCGCGGCTTCTCAGCTAGGACTTGATACAACGGAGGCACAAAAGCATAGGCTTGAGCCAAATCAATGAATTGGATGAGATCAGACAAGATGCGAGTCGGAAAACAAGTCTAGTCCAACAGCAAAGGGAGCTAGATGGCATGAAAAGTAAATCAAAGAGAAGAAATTCAAAGAAGGTGACTCGCTCTCTTGTTTGATTCAAAGTTCAAGGATTTTCAAAGGGAAATTTCGGACACATTGGCTTGGGCCATATGAAATTGTTGAAATTTTTTTATAATGCACGATGAAAATTAGAACTACAAGATGAAGAAGAGGTCACTTTTCTTGTGAATGGTCATAGATTGAAGTTGTATCACAAAACACTCTCAAGAGAAGAATTTGTCAAGAAGTTCCAAGAATGCAGTGATGTGAAGTTAATGAAGAAGAATTTTTCTTCTTCATCAACTTGATTAATTTTCTGAAGTATTTCTCTTTTGAAAAAAAATAAAATAAAATAAAATAAAAAAATAAAGGTATAAACATGAAAACCAATCATAGATTGGCATGTTTATACAGAAAATATAGGGTGAAAATCAGAGTCTCTCTGACACTCTAACTTTTCCCATGCAACGCAACATGTTAGCAAAATCATAAGTTTCGGATCCATAGTGCTTATGATCCATCTCATTTCATTTCACCTGCATTCTACTTATCCATCCATATCTCCATTTCATTCATTCATTCTCTACTTCATTCCATATTTCATTCATCCCGTTCCATACTCCATCCATCTCATTTTCATGTCAAAATTTAAAGTTTGATGTTTTTCTCGTAAATGAATAAAACATGTCATGGATTGCGAGTACGCTTCTTATGTTCTTCCACTCCATTTCATAAATTGAATCCATTTAATTTTATCATCCACTTCATACATATCATAACACATCATCCATATCCATTCACATCATATAACATTTCACCTATATCCAAAAACACTCCATTCCATGATTAAAATACTCTATCGGTGTACATTTTGCGGCTCAACGCGGACATTCAAGCACCTCGATCGGCCTTTTCCGCATCCGGACAGTCATTCCGCGTGCCTACAAATCCGCAAGGCACCAACCCAGCCAGAGACATTAGAATTGCAACAAAATGATCGCGTAATATCCATGAATAAGAAACATCAAGAAGAATTATGAAGACTCTTCCAAAGGTGAACAAAGAAGACAAAGACTACAAAAAACTTCAAATGAAAAGCGAGAGGTAACAAGTTTAGATTATACGGCATTTCATAAAGCGTAGCATAGTTTTAGTTATGAATTGTTCGAAAAGGTTGTTTTAATTATTTTTTATTGATCATGACCAATAAATCCTCCACAAACTTTGGATTAAAATCTTTCATTTCAAATTCCATACGAGCATCATTTAAGCGGTTCAAATGGTCGAAGTCTATGATGATGATGTTTGAATTCTTCACGACACCCAACAAAATCATTCAATGATGATTTTCTTTCCGCTGTAAAAATCTCCGTCGTCTTTTCAATCACTACTCCGCTACCTCCACCTCACTCCATTACCTCATTTCGTAACTACCTTCATCACTCCGTCCGCAGCCGAGCACTTCATTCCGCAAACAAAGATATCCTTACCATCGAGAGCGCAGCAAAAAGGGTAAACGCAGGCAGGTATAGCGGCGTGAGAATTTAGAAGCCATTTGTTACTCGTGGGCGGACAAAGTATCCGCTCGTGCGAGAGATTGAGCATTATCACCGTAAATGCGGAGGTATAGCGGCGTGAGGAATTTGAAGTCATTTACCACCAAGAGACGGAGGTATAGACGTGTGTGTGAAGCCATTTGTCAACGTCAGTCCGTAGGCATATCAATCCAAAGCTTTCATCGTCAACTTGCGAGGCATATCGGCCCGAAATTTGAAGCCATTTTTCATTGTCAATCGAGGCATATCACCGAAGTTTGAATTTGTTGTCACTATCAATCGCAGGTATATCATTCCGAAGTTTTAAGCCATTGTCATTAAGCACTTGAAGCCATTTCAATTCAAAAGGTGAAAGTTATTGTTTGTGAGGGTAGAAAAAGTATTAATCCGAAATATCAAGAAGCAATTATGGGTTTCATTGTAAGAATCAACCCGTGGGTACAAAATACCTAGAAGGCTACCCTCAATGTAAATAAATGTTGCAACAGACAGATGGCTACAATTTTTGGAGAAATTTAATGGCTTCCACAAAGAAGTCACTAAAACATTTGCAAGATCATTTCAAGGAGCTGAAGTTGAAGTGGGGATGTTAAATTCATTACCAATGAATTTTTCATTGCGTAGGCTACGGGATTGCTTAGAAATGGAGAGAGATGGTTCAAAACAGAGAATTCCATCATGAATCGTGGAAGCAAATTTTAAAATCACCAAAGTATGGATGTCACCGTGTTTAAGAAAGGAATTCCAAGTTCTGCATTGAAAAATAAATGGAGAAACATACTACTTATTCTCGCAAAAATTCATTACATGTGAGGGTAGATATGGCACATTTTATGTTTATCACATTAGACTGATAATGCATTTTCGGGGGAAGATCTAAACCTACCCTTCTTGCTTCAAAGCTTGAGAAAGATGGCTTCTTGTGTTCAAAGAAGGGTTCAATTTTTAGAGACAACTCTATATCATCATGGCTTGGTGAAAATTTTAATTGAACACCATTTAGCCAAAACAAATGATACATGGGACAATTTCTTGATAAAAAAATCATTTCGAAGAGCCAAAAGAACCCTCACCGAACAAATTCTTACAAGGAGAAGTAGAAAATGGAGAGCTTCAAAAATTGAAATTGACAAAACAGTCCAAGAATGCAAAGGAGGAAATCATTCGCAGAAGTTGACTCAAATAAAGAGACAACTTAAGAAAGAGAAGGTAATCGTGAAATCCGGCACAGAGAGAGGAGAGGGATCTTCTCGTGCAATAAGTAGCCATAGACTAAAGGGGAAACTAAGGAAAACTCAAATCAAACAAACAGGGGTGATTAATATAGAGGATGAGGAAACATCTATTGAAGAAGATGTTGAAGAGGATTTTAATGAAGGAACTCTAAATTGACCCTCGTCAAAGAAGAAGTTTATGATTATGTTGAAACTTTGGAAAGAAAAAGCTTCAGAGAGCAGAGAGAGAACCCCTAGTCCTCCACCGTTCGAAATAGATGTGTTAAGAAGGGATAGGTACGAGTCGGGAGATACTTAATAGACACATAAAAAATGAGAATGAAATTTTGAAGGAACAAGTCAAGCTCAAACCATGAACTCAACCTTATCCCTACATATAGACAAAGTGGAAAAGGCTAATGACAAGTTGGAAGAAGAGGAACAAGAAGCGACCAGGGCACTTACCAACCCAAGGTTCAAACTTGTCATCGTAAAACCTTAAGATCTTTAGCTTCGGGTAAAGGAGAATGGAGAGGATTAGATGTTCTCACAGGTTCTCCGAGTTTATAGATAATTCTGTATGAGGACATGGAAGGAGACAAAACAGTGGGGGTATAAGTGAGCCTCAAACCGTGCTTCCTTTCATCTTACTTTACCTCATTTTCCTTTGTCCATTGATATCCTAGACCCAATTGATCAATGAATTTAGTTAAAATTACTTTTAGAATGATTTACATGACCGACTTGCCAAGTTTTGTGATTTTTGCCATTGTAAAGCATTTTGACCGGAACTAGCCGTGCACGCACATTCCGTAGCTAACCGGCAATTCTCGTTAAAATTGCTCTCTCACGTTTGGGTATGTTCCGTGTGGCCTCTCAAGAAAACCGCATATGGGCATAATCCACGTCATGTCTACATTGTTCGTTGCTCACTATGAAGGAAGAAACAAACATTCCGGATATGGTTTTGATACGTGGGAACACATTTAGGAAGGCGTACTCTATTAGGACTCGTCTCCCGGCCCGTATGTCCTTTTCATTTTTTACGTTGCCACTTCAAGAGTCCTAATGTGATTTCGATAAGGAAAGACAATGCTCCCGGGAATTTTGCAAGTCTTGTTATGTATATTTGTTATATAAAAACTTGGGAAAACCGAGAGCTAGGTAGATTTTGTTCTAGATTTTACTTAGATTCTCGTGCTACATTGAAGATGCATTGCTCGTTCAAGTTATTCCTCTTTTAATGAAGCAAGATGTTGCTGTTTTGAAAGCGTTAATTTCATTTGGAGTTAGATTCGTCAAATCGTGTAGAGGGCCCCGCTCTTGCACGATTTATTTGCGTAATTTAGATAAGTATCCTAGTCAGCTTTTACATTTCTTGAAGTTGAATTCGTAGTTGTTTTCATTAGTTACTATAGTTATAACTCGTTCTAAAACTCTTCCAAAAGAAGAAGCTCTTCCAAAAGATTACGAAAAGGAATGGGAAATGGCTATAGTATTGTAGGATTTAATTGTAATCTCTTTTGCTCACCATCACAGTTATACTTATGCTAAATACTCTTCCACAAGAAGAAACTCTTCCAAGAAATCTTTATAATGTTTTAAGCATGATTGTGATCCTTAACGCTTCATTTGTGTGTTTGCACTAAGTACCATACCTCGTCCTTGCTCTTAAACGCTTGTCCAACATATCATAATGATGAGTGGGAGATAGCCATAAGTGATATCTTAGTTTTTAATTGCTTTCAGCCTTTATGTTTACATAGCATAGTTAGGATACTCCGGAGTTTAATTGCACTTAACTCATGTTCATTGTTTTGCTTTAAGTTTTATAATGACTTGTAGTTTAACACCGTTTTAGACTAGTGACATCTTAAGCATAGTTTTTAGCTTCACTCATTGCATCGGGGCACTCCACATTTAGTTTTCATTCACTGCATATTAGATTACTCAGCTTGTTAAACTTAACAAACAAACCTTCATTATTCACAAACCTCTTCTTGTTCTAAAAACCCATAATTGATTCATAACCATATGAACGAAGACAATATCATTTTAAGGCCTGCTACTTCGCAACTTCCCGGCCATCTTACAACCAAACATTTCCTCAAGAGATTATTTTAAAACCTCTAACCTTTGAGTGAAGTGTAGTGTTATCAAACTAAGTGGCAGAATAGAGTTAGGGAACTAGCCTTAGAGTAAAAGACCTTATGATGGTATCAATATTTTACTCCAATTATTCTTCAACAAATTTCTAATCAAGGAAAAAAATGTTGCATCATTATAAGTTAGTTGTTTAACTATTTAGATAGGAGGATTTGCATACTTAATCGACCATGTCTCAAGCTCTCTCTCAAAACACCTTTGATGAAAGCATTTGACAAGTTGAATTTATGTTTTGAATCATTTGTTTAAAAGTCATTATCAAGCTTTGTTTCGCTTAGTCATAGTTTAGATTTGATTCCTCGTTTCAAAGATTGCACTTGCATTTGTCATTTGTCATCAACCAATTAGGCTTCACTCCGTTTTTTATCATTAGCTCCTTTCTATTAGCTTTCTAGTCATTTTTTCCTTGTGAACATAAAACTACCAAAAGACCAAAAACATCAGAAATCATCACAAAAGACCAAAAACATCATAAAATACTACACACAACGCATTAAGAAACAAACACCTAGGTACATACAGTACACTTCACTTCAGCAGTTTACCAACCCTGGTTGACAATTAAATGAGCTCAATTTAGGAGACTAGATTGAGACCAAACACTAGCAATTTACCGCCTGGGGGGAAACCTCAAGGTATCAATTTACTGTCGGGGGGGAAACCTCAAGGACAATATGTACTGCAAGGGCAGTACATACCCCAAGGACAATATCAACCTCAAGGGCAGTACTCTATTCCAGGGCCACAACCTCTTCAAGGGAAGTACCCTATGTCAGGGCAACAACCTTTTCAAGGACAGCAGCCTCCTTCGGGGCCGCATTTTTATCAATAACAACAATTGTTTCAAGGAGGTCAACCTTTTAGTGGGAATTATCCAAAAAATTATCAAAATTACATTCCAAGTTATCAACTTGGTTATGGTCCACCTTACGCATCACAACCTTCAATGGGAGCTCCTTATCCCGGAGTAAACACCATGTGGAATCCGTTGTTGAATCAATAGAATTTTCAACCTAGCATACAAGTAACTTATAATCAGCCTATTCAACCAACTGGTTATACCCAAATCCAACAACCTGTCCAACCTACGCTTCAAGTTATACATCAAGTATCTGCACCTTGTAGTGTTCAATAACCTGGTCTGAGTACACCTAGAACTCCTAACCAAACTACTACATCAACTTTTGTTCAACAGCCTAGTACACCTATTACTGGAGTTTATACAACCCCTCAAGTAATGACAACACCTGTATCACAACCAATCCCTTAAATCACTGCTCATCAACCTAGACCTATTGTTACACAACAATTTGTCACCGTCCTTGCAATTCCCCATCCCGCACAATTGGAGGGCTCATTCCGTGACCTGTGAGCAGTTACATAACTTGAAAACACTTTCATGGCATTCCCCTAAACATGTACTTTCATTGCCCTGAAGACAACTCCTTGTGAAAAACCCTAAAAACACCCCTTTTTGCATTCGCGCGGGAAGCCAGTTCAGTACCCGCGCCAATGAGGGAAATCCTTCAAATAGGGTGCGCCAATTGGCGCTCTGTCTCAGAGTCGCACTCATGCCAGCCATTTTAAGGAGTGTTTTTTAAAAATAAATGGTGGAATTTTCGTCCTAACCAATCCATAAACTGGTATCTAATTTGAGTTGGGAGTTTTGGCTCCGAATCTCCATGTAGAGGAAGTGGTTTCCACCTCTCATGGAAGCTTCCTTGAGGATAGGGCCAATCCCATGATTATAGGGATCCCAACTCCCCCTCCTCCTCTCCTCTATAAATATAGCCTTCATTCATTGATGAAGGGGCAGAATGGCTGAATGGTAGAATCTCCAAGTTCCCAAGAGCCATCAGAGCCTTATGCTGCAAGAGCCTTGATTCATTCCCTTATGGCCAAATCCAAGCAAGGAGATTATTGTCGAGACATCCGAAGAGAGAGGCTTGTCCCGTCCTCGATAGGATTTTTTGAGACGTGTTCCGCTGGCGACCTTCCGAAGGAGAATTCAGCATTAGAGCCAAGTTGTATTCTCCTTTGATTGATTAATAATAAGTGACTATTGGTTATGGTTCCACTCCTGTTGTTGATTATGATGATGAGTTATGTCTTCTCTGACTGACATATAGTTGCATATACTAGATTTTACGCTTGCGTTTGTTGTGTTTCTCGCATGTGCAGGTGTCCGGTCATGGAGATCGTGAGGGATCGTGATCTTCCAGAGCTAAGGAACAGGAGCACTACTTTCTCTACAAGCGACAGTGTTGGATTCTAGGTAAGCCTTCATCGCTAGTTGGTTTATTTGCAATTAGGAACCTACATTATAGCGTGAACGATTGTTGCTAGACCTGGTCTGGGCTAGTAGGGATCGCCTCTATCCGCAGAGGGGATTTACCTCCACAACAAATTGGCGACTCCGCTAGGGAGCGTCTAGCTTGCTTTTTTTCTGCTTTATAAGCTTCAGACAGAGCCTAAAGTTAGCCAGATAGCCTTCAAAACGCTATTGCTCTGCATTAGCGAAGTAGATCAAAGCTGCTTCAGTCAATCTATGGTTTAGTTTATGAACTGAACAATTGGAGTATTGTCTTGTCTTTTCGGTTGTTTCTCGATTCTGCTTGCTTGGTCAGCTCTTTTGGCTGTCTCTTTTTTGAGTGTTTGGCTTTTGGTTCAGCCCCAGAGGATCAGATCTGACCTCTGCTTTTCCAAATTTTCACCATTTCATAGTTGGCTTGATTGGCGCGAGTTTAGCCCTGACAGTCACGCCAGTTGGCGTAAGTTGCCAGTTCATCACTCGCGCCATACCCTGTCTGGCGCAGATTATAGCCAGACAGTCGCGCCATCTCCTGTAGGTGTTAGGGTTTACCCTTGTTCGGAAGTTTCTTTTGGTCAGTAATTTGCTTCTGGGTTTGTTTTAGATCCTGCTTGAAGTGGTGAGTCTGGTCTTTTTTGGGAGAAATTCTTTATTTTTTCATTTTCAGGTGTTGGCGCTTGTTGTCGGTTAGCAACCCGCACCAATTTTCCATTGGCGCTAGTTGTCAGTGAGCAAGTCGCACCAGTTGGCGCTAGTTGTCAATGACAAAGTCGGGCCAATTTCAGGGTGTGTGGAAATTGAGATTTTTTTTCCTTAAATCCTTCACCAATGTGTCTTTCCCTTCCGGTCTTTCCTCTATATGAGCATAGATTACATTTCTCATTGTTTGGAATGTCTTATTTCCATGATTTTTTGATGTAAAAGGGAATGAATGCTTTGTTTTGATCTCTTGCTTTGGAAGTCCTCTTTGTGTTTGACCTCATATGTCTTGTTTCCTTTTGAGGGATTTCGTGACAAAGTGTTTGAAACAACGATTGCATTCTTAGTGTTTGTTTACATCTCTTTTGCATTCATCCTTCATTAAGAAGATTTGCGTTTATTTAGTTTTTGTCTCAAAGTGTTCTTTTTGTTAAAATGCATTAGATCACATTGCATTGAAGAGTATTTTGAGATTTATCATTGAACTTAGATCACATTGTTTAATGATTGAAAACTAAAAATCGCTTTGAGTGCATTCTCTTTCATTGAAAGCATGCATTAAGTAGATTCTCATTTCATCGAAAAATGCATTGAGTGCATTCTTATCATTTGAAAAGGAAAAAGGAAATTGTGCATAGATTACAATTGCATAGTTTTCGAAAAAGAGGATTTTGCATAGATTACATTGCATTATTTGCATCGTTGAGTGTTTGAAATTACTTTTGGATAGTGAAAGTCATCTAGTTTGGAAAAGTTTCGTTTGTAGTGTTTTTGTATGTTGCATCATTGTTTGAGACTCTTCCCTTAACTAGATAGCATTCATCGAATTGAAATATTTCTTTTATCATATAGCTGCATTTATGAGATTTTGAGACATGACAGATGGTAGGGCCTTGAAATCGAGACATAATTGAATATTAACATTAAAATTTATTCAATTTACACTAAGGAAACATTGAAACATTAACAAAATATTTAGAGGTCTAGGCTAGAGACGTGTTCCGGCATCTTTAAACCTAGTAGTTTTCGTTTGTCTCTTGGCTTTAGACAACACTAGTACGGACTTGTGCTCCCCGTACCATCGCGTATATAAAGGGAGACCCCACTAGGCTTCTATCCTTTATCCATAGGAAGCCGATTCTGCCGCCCTATACCCGTGATACACCTGACACAACATTCGGGGAGATTGCGTGCACGTACGTTAAGTCCTTGGTTGATTTCTCTTTCATTTTGAAACCAAGGTGTATATTGCAGTTCACGGTTATTTGGTACACCCTTTGCCTAGAATTCCTGAGTAGTCATTTCGATCTTTTCTGACTCTTTAAATTTGAAAAGGTCATCAAACGCTTGTCCTTTCACGCTTGTTTCCAATCTGAAAGAGATAGAGTCACCTTTTGCCTGTTTCTCGACTCTTAAAAGATGAAACGGTAGAGTTTTGTTTCAATGTTTTAAAAATTAATTGCCCACGAAATATTCCTGGTTAAAGTTAGTTTCCTTAGGGTGTTGTTCTGAAGATCATTTTTTATGGCGACTTTTCCGGAGTTCGCCAACCAAAGAATTCCCCCCGATGGGAATCCTGGTCATTTTCCTCCTGTTGGGAATGTTGGTGCTCCTTATATGGCAACGTTGTCCCTTCCTGGGTTAACTGTTGGGTTGCCTGTTTGGTTGCTTTCAACCTCTGTGGTTCCGAATGTCTCAGATACTGGTCAGTCAGTTCCTCCACCTGAACAACATCATGATGATTCGAAGGTGGACCTCTCCCCTTCTTCACCTGTTTCTGCGTCCTCCTCTTCTACTTCACCTGGTGAAAGTCTGGATTCAAGTAACCAAGTGGCTAAGAAGAAGAAAAAGAAGACAAAGAAGAAGAAGTTTGATAAGAGAGAGGCTAAAGCTACAGCTACTGCTTCTAATGCACCTCCTCTTGATAAACCTTCCAACCCTCCGCGAAAAATCAAGTTCCCGTGCATGTTGTGCACGGGAGACCATATTCTTTGAGATTTCCCTGGCATTCCCAAGGTGCTCAAAGTATGGTCCAACGGTCGTCCACCGTTGCCTTTAGCTTCTGGGAGTCAGGTTGGGGGCATGTCTTCAACTGGTACTGGAAAAGCTCCTAAGAAACAGGGTAAGCTCACCAATCCCTGTAAGTTGTGTGAAGGGCACCATGCCATTCATCTTTGTCCGTATATGGATGAAGCCAAGCGAGTTTTGGACAACTTAACTGTCTCTACACCATGCCTCCCGGATGGTTATAAACAACTTTCTTTGAGCCCTCCACTAGCTGATCCTATGATTGGTCAAGAGTCATCCTTGATCGATCCCGCTTCCTCGGAAATTCAAATTCAGGAATCCATTCCCGACCAACCATTGGTCGTGGGATCGGTTGAACTGGCCCCGTCTATGGTGCACCAAGTATTTTCTGTTGAGATTGGACCTCACATTCCTCAGGTTCTTCTTGTTTCTTCAGATTCCTCGAACTTGGAGAAAGATTCTCCTATCCCTATATCTCAAGAAGCTACTCTTCCGCCTCCCGTGATGGAGGTCCTGGAGGATACTCCTCCCGCCTTCGAGATGGAGGTCGTGGAGGATGATCCTTCTTCCGTAACACTAGGGGAAGACCATCTCGGTTTGATGGTAGCCCCTCCGAGTAGTTTGGTTGCTTCCTTTGATTGGAATCAATTTGCAGGATACCGCCTTTCGTCTTATGTGCCTTTCGAGATAATGGTACAGGCTTTTCGTCTGGTCTTACCCAGCACCATTATAGACGAAGGTGTGTCTGTTAGTGTTCTATCCTCAACTACCTAGCAAGCTTTTGGTTCGCCGTCGCTTGCGCCTGTTACGCAGAATTTGTTGGCATTTAACAAAAGAACGAATCAACCGTTAGGGATCATTCCAAGGTTACCTATTACTTTGGGAGGTAAAACCGTCCATATGGACGTTATGGTTGTTCCAGGCCCCTTGGATTTCAATCTGCTTTTGGGGCGCGATTACACCTATGCCATGGGTGCACTTGTCTCCTCCCTTTTTCGTGTGGTCTATTTTCCACATGAAGGACGGATCGTGACCATTGATCAGCTTTCGTTCTTTTGTCCTGATATGGCAGCTGGACCGCCATCATCCCTTCCTGGTTTTTATCCACCCGTTGTATCTACCCCACCGCAGGTCAACTATGTGGCTACCTACCCCGTGCCTGCACTCAGTGATGATGCCGTTGTGCATAGTGTGCTGGGGGCATTGGGTCTAGACTTCCAAGATGTTTTCCTTCCATCGAGAGTGGAAATCTTGGAAGCGATGACTTCTTGTTCCTTATGATGAGGTTTGTTCAAAGCATGGTTATTTTCCTGTGTCAAGCTCCTTAAAAAATGAAACCAGGTGTAGGAAGCAAAGTTCCTTGTCTTGTGTCAAGCTCCTTAAAAAATGAAACAAGGTTGCAGAGTAGAGTTCCTTGTATTGTGCCAAGCTCGTTAAACCATGAAACACAAAAACCTAAGGATAGTTATTTTAATGTGTCAACCTCGTTAAAACAATGAAACACGTTCCCATTCAATTCGAGTCTTTGATAAGATCTCGTAAAATCCTAGTCGAGTCTTTCTTAGATCTCGTAACTTGAACCTTCACTCCCTCCATCTGTTTACTCAGGTGCATGGATTGAAGCTTGGGGGGCATGTACCTTGAATTGAGTCACCATGCTGGGGGCATGCTTACTTTTTCAAGCATAGTTTGTTTCCGTTTCAAGCTTGTGTAAAAATGAAACCGGTTTCAAGCATAGTTTATCTTTGTTTCAAGCTTGTGTAAAAATGAAACCAACTTCAAGCAAAGTTTCCTGATTTCAAGCTTGTGTAAAAATGAAACCATTCCCATTTTACCTCTTGTGATTTCCATTCTATCAGACTGTTTTTGCCAGATGAGCCTGGGTTTTCTCACTCCATCGTCACTATCTGCTTGGCCGATCATATGCCTTCACTTGTTTGTTTTACCCATTCCCGAGGAACCGCTGCGATGAGTGGTCTTATTAGCC
Source organism: Pinus albicaulis (assembly GCA_034641835.2). Lineage (NCBI taxonomy): Eukaryota > Viridiplantae > Streptophyta > Pinopsida > Pinales > Pinaceae > Pinus > Pinus albicaulis. The sequence continues at coordinate 455,107,196 of CM076574.1, read as the reverse complement.
AGCCTCTTGACCTTTACTTGTTTAGAGAAGTTCCATCATTACCGGAACCAGTTGCTACCCTTTATACCACTTGTTCCTCTAGGAGGAGTCAACTTTCAGCTCTTTTATGACTCTCTAAACATGAAAAGATTGTCGAGGCCCTTGTCGTTTCGATCTCATTAAAGTGGCCACGAAACGACATCTACCCAGTATACGTTTACCCCTTTTTCGGGCTGGGATAAATTACTTACGAAAAAGGAATACCCTAGCCTATCGCGACTAGGAGGTTTTCTCAGATTTTGTTTTCTACCTTTTCGGATCTGAGGAACTATTTACGAAAAGGGACTATTGGAGTTTACTTTTCCACTGTCTTTTCAAACTCTCTAAATATGAAAAGACGCTGATTTCTTCCTTTGTCAGACTTTTTAAACCCTGATGACATTGGATTCAGTCATAATGACGGTATTCGAGTTTCTCCTTCCTAGGAATCGTTAAATGTACTAGGATGGATTCGTCCGAAAGGACGAACTTATGTGACAAGCATATGGTATGCTCTTCAAGCTTGTGTAAAAATAAAGAGGTACTCGCCAGAAATGGTGGGGAAAAATGGAACCGGTATCATCTTCGTGTTGGCAGTATGTCGTTCTTGAACATGGCACTTATCTGCATTCGTGTCGGGTTGGGGACATCTCACCTCATTATTTGTTTGCCTCTGTGGGTTTGGGTAATCCCTTTTGACCTCTCATCTGCTCTTTGCTCCGTCATCATGACCCCTGATATTTTGATGTCAAATACCGCCAAACTCACTGTCGGGCCACCATATGTTCAAGAGAAGTTAACCTGTGCAAAATTCCAACCTTCCTCTGATTCTCATATGATCCCGATTCACAAAGAAATTATGTTCCTCTGTCTCATGCTGATGATGTGGGAAACATTATGGCCCACCTTTGATCAAGGTCACTTCCTGTCGACTTTAGCTCATTATCCAGAAAGCTGATCTAGAGACTCCCTTCTGGTACCTTGGAGCCTGCATACCTCAATGGCAGGTTCTTCGCATTCGGCGTGAGGTTTTCATCATTGGCCTCCGATCGAGTGATTCTATGGGTGTTTGATGCCAGCTCATTGATTCACATGACGTAGATTGTACCTGTAGTACCTTGAGGTCCATTGTCATTATTGGTGGTACCTCTCGCGTCTGTTAACAACTTTCATCATTGGCTGGTAATTAGGCGATGTTCTTGCATGTTCAACTTCAACTCACTTATTTGCATGCTTGAACTTGTACTTTGTTCAGGTCGAGATGGAGCGCAAGACCCTGGATTTCGTTTGTTTAGAATCCAGGCTGTGATTTTGTGGATTATTATGATTAGTTACATGACTCACTGATTGGATGGTTGCGACCATACCTGAGTCTATTTATCGATCCTCACTGGATGGCTGCGACCATACCTTGGATCTGGATTATTGTATACTCTCTTATGGATGGCTGCGCCCATACCACATATATATCATATATCTGAGATGTCAGTTGTATTTCTCTACGTAGGTTTTCCGACGGCGGTGTTTTCAGTTGGACACGTTCTCATAAAGCATTTCACCCCTCTCTCTTTTTTAGGCCTCATGCTTTAGGGGGCATCTGTTACACAGAAATTTGTCACCGTCACTGCAATTCCCCATCCCACACAATTGGAGGGCTCATTCTGTGACCTGTGAGCAATGACATGACTTGAAACCACTTTCATGGCATTCCCCTAAACATGTAATTTCATTGCCCTGAAGATAACTCCTTGTGAAAAACCCTAAAAACACCCCTTTTTGCATTGGCGCGGGAAGCCAGTTCATTACCCGCGCCAATGGGGGAAATCCTTCAAAAAGGGCGCGCCAATTGGCGCTCTGTCTCAGAGTCGCACTCGCGCCAACCATTTTAAGGAGTGTTTTTTAAAAACAAATGGCGGAATTTTCGTCCTAACCAATCCATAAACTAGTATCTAATTTGAGTTGGGAGGTTTAGCTCCGGATCTCCATGTAGAGGAAGTGGTTTGCCACCTCTCATGGAAGCTTCCTTGAGGATAGGGCCAATCCCATGATTATAGGGATCCCAACTCCCCTTCCTCCCTCTATAAATATAGCCTTCATCCATCGATGAAGGGGTGAAATGGCCGAATGGTAGAATCTCCAAGTTCCCAAGAGCCATCAGAGCCTTATGCCGCAAGAGCCTTGATTCATTCCCTTAAGGCCAAATCCAAGCAAGGAGATTATTATCGAGACATCCGAAGAGAGAGGTTTGTCCCATCCCTGACAGGATTTTTCGAGACGTGTTTCGCTGGTGACCCTCCGAAGGAGAATTCAGTGTCAGAGCCAGGTTGTATCCTCCTTTGATTGATTAATGATAAACGACTATTGGTTATGGTTCCACTCTTGTTGTTGATTATGATGATGAGTTATGTCTTTTCTGACTGACATATAGTTGCATATACTGGATTTTACGCTTGCGTTTGTTTTGTTTCTTGCGTGTGCAGGTGTCCGATCACGGAGATCATGAGGATTGTGATCTGCCGGAGCTAAGGAACGGGAGCACTACTTTCTCTACAAGCGACAGCGTTGGATTCCAGGTAAGCCTTCATCGCTAGTTGTTTTATTTGCAATTAGGAACCTGCACTATAGCGTGTGACGATTGTTGCTAGACCCGGTCTGGGCTAGTAGGGATCGCCTCTGTCCGCAGAGGGGATTTACCTCCACAACACCTATAGTTCCGACTATTGTTCCAAACATCTGCCAGGAAACATGTTCATCACAGGTACCCAACAAGCCAACTTTATACAAGTCAGTTTTTTACCAATAGTATCAAGGGTAGTATCAATATGGACCTATAGGAAAAAATCGATTATAATAACATCAACCGTACCTAGTTACATATGAATGTATCTCAACCTCGGTGTAATTACGACTAGCTACAGTTATCCCAGGAGGCATTCTAATCCCAACCCTGGGCTATTCGAGGCTATCCTGGATATCTTCCCTCTGGTATAGGTATCATTCCTCAAGGTTATCAGTTTACTCAACGGGACCCTAACCATCAATTACTATTCATTACAACTTTGGATTTTCCATATTTGTCACACCTCATGAATGATCTAATTTATTATCTTCTATTTTGGCCATCAATGCCTTTAATAAGTTTCCCAAAGATATTCCTAAGTTTTGAAGGTAAATCGAAGAAGACCCCTCAAATCATGTCATGACTTACCACCTTTGGTGTGCATCCAACTCTTTGTCGATGATTCCATTTGATTGAAGTTGTTTCAGACATTTATAGTATTGAAACTGCAAAGTGGTATATTGGATACCCGTTGCTCATTCAACAATTTCAATGCGTTATCAGCAGTTATTAACGCACTTTCAGTTGCCGATCCGTTACGACAATGGCACGAAATACTAACTTCATTAAAACAATCTACATCTACATACATGAGATCACATACATGAATGGAGATGTAGATGATGTTTAGTGAAATTTTTTCATTCTAGATCAAATCTTGGCGAATGGTTTTATGAAATCACGTACTTCAAAAATCACTAAAGATGTGGCTAAGGAGGTGTTGACTAAAAGAACGGTCATAGCTCAAACACAATACTTAGACCTTGTATATACACAATCGTAATTTATACAAAAAAATCTTGACTTTAAATTGTCAATTGAAATATTTGCAACTCCTTACAGTTCTCATGCTGCCGGACGGTGTAATTTAGTTTCAATTAGTGCTAACAAGAGTAAGAAGAAGTCATCCCAAAGAGCTAGCACTCCCATTATAACTTTTACGGATTCACCGAAAGGAGATTCTTTATTAAAACTTCTACTAAAATTCATGTTGTAGACTCATCTACATCTAAATCTAAAGCGGTAATAAGAAAGAAAGGAAAGAATAAAACAAAAAAAACTACATCTCCCAAAAAGAAACTTCGAAAATAATGAACCAGTTGATAAGCAAACCTCGTTATCCTTGTCTTATACGTGAAGAGGATCACTATACCAAAAGAGTGTCCACATCGGTCGAGGTCTCCAAGTTTGTTAAAGGTTCACCCATACCTTACTGTCTTGAAGGATCCTTTTCCCCACTCAAGATAGTAAAGATATAGGATCTCCTTCAAATTCATCGTGAGATATTTTAATGATGTCTCAAGTTATGGTTGCGACGCGATCTTAAGACTATCGGGCCAAAAATCCTATAAATGGTAAAGAGATGAAAATTCTAGTCAAACACTAGCTATACCTCCTTCAATTTGAAAACCACTTCCAATCGAGAAACCTAATCTCGATCTGGTGATTAAATCGCTTGCGAAAGGTGTACTTCGAAGTCAGCTCAATCCACATGTGAGAAATTTAGCAGGAGTACAACATTGTTGAAGATTTGGTGATATCGTCTTCAACAATGTTGGCCCTTAAGTGCTACAATCATGTCCGGCCTAGAAATTAATATTAAATTTATCAAAGCTATTGATCCTCGGGATTCCAACACTCATGGTCTTTGATCTCAAAATTTTGCAAGGACTCCACTCATCAAATGGTTTTTCAAATTCCAATATTAGTCAAATTCGGACGAGTTTTCATACGCATATTGATGGGGGAACCTACATGTATAGTGTCATTAAATTTTTGGAAAACTCTCGATTCTCAGAGCACTCAACCAATCTTACCGACAATCCTTAAAGCCTTTGACGAAGAATTTCATCTATACGGGAATACTCAAGATCTACCTATAGAAGTAGAAGGTAAGCAGATTAATCTAAGTGTGGAAGTTGTTAATTCCTCTCTTGATTACAACCTTCTTTTAGTGCAGTAGTTGGTTGTATGCCGTGATTGATGTTGTTTCATCGGTCTTTTAATCATGTTTCCTCATAAAGGGAAGATTATGAAAATACGATTAGTTGTCATATTATTCATGTTCCCTACTTCTATAGATAGTATCCAACATGTTGGAGAAAATGACTATCCCATATGAAGATGTTAGTGGGGCGGTGAAGGATTCCCTCTCTGGAAAATTTCTCTGCCTCCATGAACGTACCGTGCACAATTCCAACATCAATATGATTTCATCAACTTACCATTTGATGACACCTGCGTCATGGCATCCCTCAAAATCGAAATTGGACTCTTTCGTAAGCGGGAATGCCCTTGAGTCCTTTTTGGCAAACATTGCTGTATGTGATGCATTCATTTTGTAATACACTTTCAACTACTATTTATCAAATGAATGTGATTAGTGAAAGATAGTCTTCTCTATCAAGCTTAGCCCGACATCATTTTTCAATCCATTTCAACATTTATTTCACAATGATGAAAGTATTCGAGAAATTTTGTCATTAGATGAATTACCTGGGATGATCTACATCATAGATCTTCATTTTACACGATCTTGATAAGTTTGAAAACGATTTTTTCGTCTATTTTTATGATTGATTATGTCCAAAGACCACGAGAATCCATATCGATTACACATTGAAACTCTGAGACCAATTTGGGAAATATTTCTACAATGGTTCCTATTGACATATCAATTAAACACGGAATTATTGAAAACATTCATATGGAGGTGCTTTGTACAATGGAAAGATTATGCCACAAAGCCTATTTCAAAATTATTTTGAGACATTTTTACTTTGGACTTACGAAGATGCAGGGAATCAATCCTAAAATTGCCAATGTAAGTGAACATACCTAGATGCCAAGCCTATTAGACAAAGATTACGTCCAATACATCCCGCAGCATTACAACTATCAAAGCCCGAAGTTGAGAAGCTATACAATGACATTTATTTATCTAAATCTGTTAATGATTGGGTATCTAATATAGTTCCAATGCGAAAAATAAGGGACTATACGGTATGCATCGATTATAGGGACATTAATAAACGTATCCAAGAAATAAAATTATCTTACACTTTATATCGACCAAATTATCAATGATTGTGCTAAATGAAAATTCTCTCATTTATGAATAAGTTTTATGGCTATAATCAAATTAAAATACTCCTGGCGATCAATAAAAGCAATGTTTATATGTCCCTTGAGGACATTTGCTTATTGAAAATTACCTTTGAGGATTAAAATGATGGTGCAACCTTTCAAAAAGCCATGTCTTATACTTTTCATGATATCAACATATTGTACAACTTATCTAGATGATTTACCGCTCCTCTCTACAATGATCATCCTACACACTTACGAGCTATTTTCATGAGATGTAGGCATTATGGGATTAGTTTGAACCACGCCAAAAATGTGTTATTTGTGTGCAGCCATCTGATTACTTGGATTCATCATTTCAAAAGATGGCATTAAATTAGCCATTACCGAGTTGAGGCCATCATCAACGCCTCCTCCTTCAAACTTCACCAGCTCAAAGTTTACAAGGGAAAGAAATTTTTTATGTAGGTTTATCGACTTTTGTGTTGAATTAAAAAAAAATTTTACTGCATTATTGAAAAAGTGTTCCTTTTATTTAGGTGAGATTTAAATCGTATTTTCTTCGCATTGGCTCGTGTTGACCATTTTCATTATTGCACATCTGCCCAATTACCACCAGGACTAATTTTTACCTTCTTAGGTGCCTACGTTCCACCATTGGAATGGTTTTGGTTTAGTAGGATGAATATCACAATGAACATGTGATCTATTGTCTAAGTCGGAATCTCAACTGACGGAAATCAAATATTCGCATGTGGAGAAATTGGCGCAGCGGCGATCCAAAGTTATCCCGATGATTAGTCACTACATCTTGTTACGTAAGCAGGTATGATATCAAAATTAGCACGATGATGTATATCTTGAAAAAAAAAATTACTCGAGGGAAAATACTCCAAATGGATTCTCCATCCTACAAGAATTTGATTTTAGATTTGAGAAATCTAAATCAAAGAAATCACTACTATTTGTTGAGCTTATGGCTTGGCTTTCCCAATCTTTCGAGAGACGAAACCGTGGTAGAGAGTCCCATCGCGGTGAGAATCTATTTTTCCCATCGGTCACATTGGAATCCATGGTATGGAGATATCATTATATATCTTCCAAGCTTAAACCTTTCGCCCGAAGATTTCACATTCAAATCGACGGAGAATCCGATATAAAATTGACAATACAATATTGTTGGGGACACTCTTTATCATCATGGTGCGGATTATGTTTTTGATGTTATATAACTCACGAAAGAGAAATTTGAAATGGTTTTGAATGATTGCCACTCTTGGAGCATGTAGTGGTCATATGTTAGGGTTTGCCACAACCTTAAAAATATATTGTGCGCTAGTTATTTTTTTCATTCTTATTGAAAGATTGTATCATTGCGGTTCGAAATGCAACAAGCGGCAAATTTTGATCGAAATGTCATTACTCTGACTCCTCTTCACCCAATCATTCTTGTCAGTCCTTTCGCGAAATGGGGTATTGATTTCCGTACATGTAACCCTCACTCGGCCAGGGGCATGGGTACATATTCTCTCCCATATATTCTGCAAATGGTTCGAGGTGATTCCTACATTCACATTGATGGAAGAGCTCTGACTACTTTCATATTCAATCGTGTGATTGCTTACTTGGCGTGCCTCAGATATTATCACGAGATCATAGGAGTGGTTTTGAAGCCATAGTGACGAACTTACGATCAAATTGGCACGAACCATGATAATTCTACCAGTGTACCTGGATAATGGTCAATTTGAAGCTATAAACAAGGTTTTAACCACACCATGCTTAAATGAATTGCAGAAAATCACAAATCAAATTGGCATACCATGCTTTTGACACTATGGGCATACCAAACCTCTGCAAAAGCTGCTAAAGAGTTCCTCCTTTTCAACATCTATGGTTGAAGTTATGTTACCCATTGAATGTGAAATACCATCACTCAAATTAGCCATTGAGTTGTTACCAACTACCTCGAAGAGGAAAAACGCTTTCTATACTTAGCACAATTATATGACTCAATGCTGCTTGTTGCATTGGCTGTTTAAGTTGATAGAGGAAAGTAATGCATGGCTTCAGTGTAGTCAAAGTGTTAACCCTCATGTTTATTTAGAAGGTAGCCTATTTTTAGTATACAATCAAACTAACAATAAGCTAGGTCTTTGGAAAAATTTGAACCGATATGGCATGGTCCCTATATTGTCAGAAGTGTGTGCTTGCAAAGGATCCTATGAATTAATTGATTATGATGGGGTCTCTTTAGATAAGCCCATGGAAATGGTCTTTATCTTAAGATATATTATGCTTGAGCTTTTCGTGTGAAGATCTCTTTTATTAGTTATTTTTAGAATAGTGTGCCTTAAGATTAGACAAGTGTGCCTAGATTAGTTTTGATGTTACTACTACCACTTCTTATCTTGATTACTCTTGATATTACGGATGTCTCAACATCCCTTCAAACATACATTGGTTTTTCGATGGTTCTATCGTAGTACACGAATATCTCTTCGTGGCTTGGATTTATCTATTCACCCATGAGTAGTTTGTAGTTTCTATTCATGAGATATGCATGGTCAAACAGATAATATTACCATCACTACTTGATCATTAGGTTATTATGTGATACCATTCATTGGTATTCGAAATTTGATCATTAAGGTTGGATTCATAATTCATTGTATTACACTTAAAGCGAGTATATGCAATTATAAATTTAGTGTTATTAGATTATTTTTTAAGGTTCGTCTCCTTGAAGGTAATTTTGATTGCCTTGAATAGTAACATATTTCAATAAATTTAAACACGTTGGTGATGCATTAGCTAATCGTGTTCTAAATATACATTACCTTTAGTAAGAAAGTAAACCAAAAAAACATTCAATCCATGTTGAACAAGATACTTTCCCGGATAACGAAAGTAGCAATTTCATTAGGATGGATTATTTTGTTTTCAAAAAAATATTACATTGTCTTTGATCATAGGTTCAAACACCTTATGATGGGAATGAATCTTGATACAAAAAAAAAAACTATCTACAATGATCATACTACTCTGACAGTGATGATCATGGTAATAGACAACATTAATAGCATGCGCCACCTTGCCACCCAATCTCCTAAATGGACCGCAGACACTGTCACATGTCTCTAAAGCACAGAAGGGATATCATCTATTCCTATCTCAGGAATGTCTATAGTCAACCTCTTAAGGTTGTGCTCCATTTATCCTAGGATATTTTCTGCTGGCCTATGGAGGTGCTACGGGTTGTGCTTCCCACCTATCAAAGTGGCAAGAGATGTTGCTTGGTATTTGTGGACAAGCATCTCCATTTAAATATTTTTTTCAGTATTTTACGATAAAATCAAATAAAAATTAGATTAAAAAAACATCAAATGATTCACTTACATCTCGATCCTTTGTGCCCCTGGAGGAAAATGTGTTTCGAGATCCCACCTATTAATCGATTCACACATAAGGAAAGTCTTCGTTGAGTGAAGACTTTTAGTTCCTAAGCCACATAAATTATGTCGGAGTAAACCAAACCTCTTAAAGACCACCCTCGCCACCATGGTGAGCCATTAGTGCCACCCATTTCACCATTCGAGGTTCTGAGGGCCCACTATCTCTTTGGAATCGAGTTGTGGAGCAAGAAGTGGGGTCGCTCTAAAACGAATGAAATGAGAATGGCGCCATGTCTGAAGTTTTCAACTTTTCATTATTTTCTCTAGTTAATTGGCCTTTCATGTTGGCCAATACTCCTTCACGGTTAAATATGGTTCCTCCAAGACACTCATTGTTTTTTGCATCTGTGACTTAGTAGCCACATGTTGAGCCATACGACACGATACGGATTCTGTAAATGCAATCACTTTGAGATCAATCGCAAGATAGTTTTAATATCTATGCGACCATCATCTAAATATGCCACATTGCTACAATATTGTTCTTCTTTGTAAATGGCGGTGGGAAAACCTCTCTCTGGCCCCAAATAAGGATATGCTTCTTCCTCTCCGGGACAATCAGTAAGGAAATAAATGTCCTCTAGCTCAATTTGAAGCGGTGGTCACCGATTATAGACATTGGTCTTGAACATCCCATGTATTTACAAGCCAAACCATTAACTCCGCCCATTACTGTCCTTGAATGCTTAAATTTGTATAAACCAAAATTTTTCAATGCACATAGTTGTATTGTCATGCATGGCTTCATTTTATATGAGCTTGTGTTAGCGTTCTTGCCACTCGAGGATAGTGGAACAACCTAAAAATCAACACATTTAATAGTTAAAACATTTTTGGAAGAGAATTTGAACCTTTTTTAAGAAATTTGGATTTTAAAAGCGTTCGGTGCCTCCACAGTTACGTGTCTGAGGCGATGTGGGCGATCCCCTACGATCCACGAACCCCGTAACAACTTTGATAATTTTTCTTTTTAAAGTTATCGGTCTCACAGTTAATGCATGCATTTCCCATGGACCCCCAATGGCAAATTTTAAACATGAAAAGGATAAGAAATGAAGATATGGATAATTTGGATTACGGATTCTGACGATTAGAAATGGACGGTCGGTTCTCGATGCTCTGCTTTCAAGAAATTTTATCAAAAGCTCTCTTTGCTCTACTTTGAACACAAAGGTGAAAATAATTTGTTTTAACACCTTTTTATAGTTTTAATGAATAAAATATTATTTTGTTTATTTTTCACTTTAAAGGTCATTTTTAAATATTTTTACTTTTAGAAGCAATTATGTGTAATCTTTTGAGTTTTGTCGGGGATATAGGATTTTTACGGTGAAAAAATTGACGCGACATTTAGTATACTTTTATCGATTTTCGATATAAAGTCTGAAAAATCGAAACCTTGGAGTTCTCTTTTAAACCTTTGATTCCGAAATATAAGAAAATATCCTTTGAGTACTTGACTATTCAAACTCGTTAAAATGCTTGAACAATCGTCCTTCAATATAAGTTTACCCCTTTCCCGGGCCAGAAATGGACTAATTACGAAAAATGTATACGTTGACTAACCATGGTAAATAGAGTTCACATCACATTATTTTATCTTTTTCGAGGCTTGAGAGATAAATTTATGAAAAGAACAACAGCAGGTTTACTTGGTTGCGACCAGCTGAAAACGTCGAGTTTCTCCTATACTAGATTGTTAAAATTTAACGATAAAGGACTTGTCGATTACTGCATGAGGACAAACCACACTCCTTCTCGGGGTTCCATTTTAATAATAATGAGACCTCATACAGGATGAGCTTACACAAACAAGAAAATTTTATCCTCCTCCAAGCCTTTTGTCAAAAATAAATAGGTACTTGCCGGTAATGGTGGGGGAAAAGAGAGAAAAAGAATCGAGATTACCCTTGTTTGAAAGCGACATGCCATTCTTGAACATGACTGCTATTCTGCTTACCAGAACGTCTTGTCTAACAGTTAATCGAACCACATTAAAAAATTAACTGGATTCACAGGTATTATCTTTAGGTCAAGCGTTGCCAAGCCATGTATGATGTGCGTTATGTGTTCAAGAGAGTTCAAATAAACCATTCATTACAAACCATTTGTCTCCATTCACATTGACCATTCCACGAGTTAGTCCTTTTAAATATTTCTTCCAAATTTGATCCAATAGTTCTGTCTTGGAGTTTTACTGACGGTCACTTTCTATCGACGTCGGCTCATCATCTAGAAAGTTGATCTAGAAATCTACTCCGTCAGGTAGGATCTGCTGAAAGACCTAATGGTAGTTTCATGCCTTCGATAGCCGGAGTTTCATCATTGACCTTGATCAGGAATTATTATATGAGTGTTAGAATGCAAATCATTAATTCACACTTCATGGATTGTCTTGGAATTCTTTGAGACATTGTCATTATTGGTGGTTTCTCTCCTGCATGTTAATGGTTCACATCATTGACCCGGTAATCAAATGGTTATACCATGTTGAATTCGACACAATAAATTGCCTTGGATAGTTTCACTAGTTCGAAGAGGAAATCAAGACCCTAGATCTGGTTTCCACCATCAGGAAATTTGTGAGGAGTTTTATTATTCATGATACAATAGACTACTCATGACGGATAGTTGTGCCTCTTGTGTCTACTTTGATGTAATATTGAAATCATATTTGTACTGAGTGTTCAGGTTAGTTTGATTTGTGTGAATCTACCTACCTGGTATGATATATATATATATATATATATATATATATATATATATATATGCATTTGCATTGAATGTTTACTAACGGAGTTTCGACCAGGTGTCTCCAATCCAATCCTCGAATGATAAATCACTTCACTCTTCAAAATAATCTCGGACTTCACACTTTAGGGAGACGATATACATATTTTTTACAATGTTGTGTTCATATGGGTCTCTCACACCTATATCAGCATACCAAAGTGCAAGAAGAAACCTTAATGATCTTGAATCAAGTCTTGGAATTGGAGAAAAGCTCCATAAGAGCCTTAAAGTATACATGGTTTCTTTCCCTACGCATGTGTTGTCGTTGGTTAATAAACTATAGCGGCCCCATGATTTTGCTACTATTACACGGTCTTTTTTACGCAAAAGTCAAATTAAAATAAAAAATAAATTCTAGAAGCCTATACGGTCGGAATATTCTCCCAACTCGAAGATTTTAGAGTTACGGTAGTTTGAGCTTTGTCACACTCATGGAGCTTGTCCCTTGGTCCATGGAGCTCAAATCCCTTCTACAGTCTTCCTCTTCATGAATTGAATCTACCTCCATTTCCTATAAATTGAGCTCAAGTTTAGATTTGAAGGTAAGATTCAGCAAATGATTCTTGAAGAAAATTCCCAAGAGTGCATACTTTCTACAACTGGTGAGTTGTTGTTGGCATGAGAATGATCACACCCTTATGTCCATGGAAATCACATCTTTGGTACTCAAAGAGGAAAACTTATCAAACTAAAGGAGGAACGATTTTTGAGGACCAGAATGTATGACGTAGATCGGGTTGTAAGATTACTCTTTTTATTCAAGATAATACACATATGGATATATTTTTATCATTGAGTTGTTATTATGATTATTGAAATAACATCAATACTTGAAGCTCATGATCACTAAGTTGGGTTAGATTTTCTTGAGTTATTATTGTAATATTATGAGATAACAGTTCTTTTGTCTTGTCTTTGATTGCAAGTTCTACTTATTGAAGAAGCTGCTTTGGAGTGACAAAGATGGAAATACTACATCGAATGTTTGTATTTCAAGGTAGGGGCATGTCCTCTTTACTTTCTTATAATAATTAAAATAAAATTAATCTAGAGAAAAAGGTTTGTAATGGATTTTTATATAGCTACTCAATGAGTACTAGGAGATCACTCTTGTCGGCCAAGGTTAATCTCCATAACGGGACGATGGCATGAATCGGAGAGTAATGCTTGAGTGAAGTGTTGCTAGAGCATTCCTCGCTAAGTTGGTGTTAATTAACATCGAACATGCTCTAGCTCTAAAACTTGTGAAGTAGAACACATGGGAATCTCTAAGACTCGAGAAAATGGTTGGAGGGTGTGGTGTGAAATTATTCAAATCATTAATTATTTCAATGGATACCTAAGTCTAACCCAGGGAAATTAAATAATTAAAGTGAATTAATTAAAACATGTGGGTTAATTTTCTAATTGACGTGGTTTTAAGTATTTTTCTAATCTTATGCATCGATTAAAGATTAAATCATGACCATTGATTTTCTATGAGAAAATTGATAAAGGAAGGCTTCGGTTGATTGGAGGAAACACATAGGTGTCGAACTTGACTAAGTCAAAATTTTGGGCGTTGTTTGTTGAGAATTTTAATTAGACATAGTGCAATGGGAATTGACAATGGGATTTTGGAATTTAAGGCCGAATGCATTGGAAAAGCCTTGAGATCTGTACAGTGACGCAGCGAGAGACCCAACGAGTGATGCGGAGCCCAACCGAAGGCACACAAAGGTATCATAGGCTCATCCACGGTGATGTAGGCCCTGTGCTTCTTTAGCAGCAGTGGCTTCAGGAAGGCTCCACCAGCGGGGTAGGGCTTGGCAAAGCTATAAAAGGTAAGCGATGGGGGTTCCGGTGTGCTAGAAAGGGCTAATTTTTAGTAGATCAAGAAGATGTTAATCGACCTGCAGAAGGGTGACACGGTGACTACATAGGAACCTACCAGGGTTCTTCATCCTCGATTGAATCAACCATGTTGTCTTTGAGAGATAGAGTACATCTTCGATATTTTATCTGTTGGGCCAAATATGTCGTTGCCCTTGAATGTGTCCAATTATTATATAATAAAACCTTCTAAGAGATGTTGCATCGGTTTTCCCACATTGGAGTTTTCAGGACATTTGTCCAAAAATATTGTATGTCCTTTGTCATGTGTGATTATTTATTTAGTACCTAATCTATGTATGTTTTTAGATCTGCATTTTTACTTCGTTGTTTTGGCTCTACCGAAAAATATCTTGTAAATGTAAAAATACAGTAGGAGAAGTAAACCAAATTTTGTTGTGAAATTTATGTTAAGTTGTTTTAAAAATTTTCACATGGTATCGAGCTATTACTTATTATGATTAGGGGCCAAAGCCATCAAAGCAAGGGATGAAGTGCATTTTGCAGAAGACGGCGGGAACAAAGCACATATCTAAGTGAGCGGCGCAACACGAGGGACAATGCGGACCCCGGCAGGGGGTGACAGGCCTGTCTAGCTCATGTGAGGCCGAAGCAAGCCCATGGGGTGAGGAAGAGCCTGTCTAGCTCAAGTGAACGAAAACGCGGACGAAGGGTGACGCGGTCGACGCGGGTGACGTTGTGCCGGTTGCCATGGATGGAGGTGTAGTTTTTGATCTTCAAAGTTGTTGATGAGGCATTATTCTGTCGATGCACGGGTTTTCTAGAGGCTTGAAAAATTAAGGGTAATAGTTCCTCAATGATTTCTAAATAATTTTGGGGTAGTGTGGAGTGGTTGGAGAGAAGGTTGATTCGACAAAATTGGTGGAGGATTCCCCCACGAGAAAATCCTTTGGTCATAGAATGTTCTATAGGGTTTTTATATTACTTGAGAAACCTGAATCCCAGAATATCTTGTTAGAGAGAAACAACGAATCGGGGAGAAGAACATGTTTTGACATCATTGAGTAGATATGGCCTCTCATGGATTAAGGGATCAAGATAGGTTATATGGAGCATCTAACTAAATACGGAAGGCTAGAATCCTATTAGTCCTTGAGCAAAATATCACATTAAAGATTATACCAAGAAGGTTGTGATTGTTCCTTTTGTTAACGTTGGTACGGTTGAAGAAGTATGAGGAAGTAGAAGCAAGGGCCAAGTGCTTGTTAATGGATGGGGTAAAGGATCATGTGGTCCCACACATTGCCGAAAGAATATGACAAATGAGATGTGGATGACCTGACCACATTGTATCAAGGGTAACTACGTCAGAGGAAAGATATTTGGAGATTCAACTTCGATTGTTTTAGATGCCTGAGGAGAAATCGATCCCCTCCTCATTTGATTGAAGGAAATTCGATATTAGTTGGTTGCTATGGGGTAACTCCTAATGATGGTCTCATGGTGGGGACGCACGGAATGCGGTCATCGATTATTGGGAGACCTTTGTCTAGCTATTTTGGGTAGATATCAGCCTCTAAATTTGGGAGGACATGTGGGAAGCTCTTCGTTAAGAGGATATCGAAATGTCAAGATGGGTAGCAACAATAGAGGAGCCATGATCGGGGAAGGAGGAGGATGAGGATGCCACTTTTGCATCTAAGGGACTACAACAACATCAAGGGAAAGAAGAAGAAGGACCTCTCAATGTGATGCTTTAGATGTGACGAGGTTGGACATTTTCCAATAATCTTTACTACGAGCAAGAAGACGGGAAAATCAGAATTTGAAGGTTGCGACTTCCAAGGGGGTGATGAATATGATGATGATATGACCATGAGTGCTCATGTGCCTCGAGAGAAGAGGTGGGGCGACATTGATCGGGAATGCAAGATCATGGAACAATCGCCGGGATGACTACGGTTATTTGGTCTAGAGGATCATTGAGGCACTTTGGGGTAGGGACACGCGAAAGGCTGGGCTGACATAGAGTAGATGCGGCAACAACATGGAAGCAACGAGTGTAAGGAGCTGATGGGACTTCAACGAGAGGTAGTGCGGAGAAAAGCAAACATAGCTTCATGAGATCATCGTAGTCTGTGATGGACGGGTGCTTTAGTATTGAGATTTAGCCAAACTAACTTGTGCAATGGGTATTTTGGGTGATGTCCTTCGGTTCTTACTTCTCGACAGGCGAATTACGATGCAACAATTAGCGGTGGCATTGTTATGGGCGGCGTGATAGAAGCATTTGGGAGGGTTGTAGTACAAATATGAGGTAGTGGTAGCCAAAGTCATGGGTAGCGGTACGTAAGACAAAAGCAATGTGAATGAGGGGAAGTAGTCGAGCATAAACAACATGGGGACCAATGCCATGGATCGAGTGGCTGACACGGAGTGAGTGTTGTTAAGGCACATTCCTCACTGCGAGGGAATGTTGAGATTTTGGGTAACTCCGGATATTGCTCCTAGCTCATAAAATTTGTGGAGAGGCTAAGGCAAATGAAGTATCTCAAAACCCATAAATCGTTTGGAGAAATTCACCAGTGTGAAAATTATTCAAATAATTAACTATTTAATGGAACCTAAGTCTAACTTAGGGAAATTAAATAATTAAATTGAATAATTAAAATATGTGGGTGAGAATATTCTAAGTGACATGGATCAAATATTTTCTAATCTTAGTTGTCGATTTAGGTAGATCACGGTCGTTGCTTGTTCAATGATAAAAGTATTAGGAAGGCTTCGGGTTAGTTGGATTAAAAAAATAGAGTGGAAGAACTTGATCGAAGTCGAATTTATGAGGCACGATTTCATGAGTATTTTTGAGTGAGCTTACGGTCTGGTGAGGCGGATCGATGAGTGGGATTTCAGATATGAGGCCAAGAATACATTGGCGGTATATCCATACCAAAGTAGTGCGAGAGACCAAGCCGGGGTGATGTAGGCCCAGCAGGCTGCGTAGAGGAAACGTAGGCTTCGACAAGGTGAAACGGGCCCAACCGAGTTGAAATGAAGGGCTCATGTGGGGAGGAGGGCTGACGAGCTAGGAAAGGCGGTGCATGGGTTCCGATTAGGAAAGAAAGGGCTCATTTTTAGCCGAGTCAGAATGTAGCAGAAAGCGAGACACAGCTGAATGGTGACCTGGCTTATTTCCGTAGGCACCTATGAGGATTTCTTCATCCTCATGAATCGACCATATTTTACGCTCTCCGGGAGATAAAGGTACATATGCGATATTTTCTACGTTTGGAAAACCATATGCAGTGCCCATGAATGTATTTATAATTACGCATAATAATAAAGCCCTCTTGTTGTTGCACTAATTTTCTTGCATTGGGTTTTTTGGAGGACATTTGTCCAAAAAATATTTTGTGTCCTTTGTCTTGTGTGCTTGTTTCTTCATTACATATCTATATGTATGTGTAAGAATCTATTTAATTTGTTTTTTTACGAATATTCTTTTAAAAAACTTTTAAATGTAAAAACACAAGTAGGAGAAGTAAATCAGTTGCAATAGAAATTTATGTTAAGTAGTTTTAGATTTTCACAAAAATCACTTTAAATTCCACTCGGGAATGTTTGTTTTTATTAAAATATATAATTGTTTTTAAAAGGGATCCTAAGTATAAACTCGGGAAAAGATAAAATAATTAATGGGTATTAATAAAACAATATGTGAATATTCGGAAGGCAAAAGATAAAGTAAAAATTTAATCATAGTCATTGGTCAAAGATTTAATCTCGTATGTTGAAGTCTCCATGAGAACATTATAAGAAGGACTTGAAGGTTCATTTGGAAAATGCATGAGATCAAGATATTGAAATTATTTGGTAAAAGAAGTGCTTAGGGAGAAAATCGATCTAGATATCTTTACTTGAAGGAAAATAATTACGAAGTTTGGAATTCTGAGCTAGAGAATACAAAACGGAGAAGATGAGCAAAAATACCGACAACGGCAATGTAAAATTTCTACGTAGAGCCTACGTAGAGCTAGTAGAGAAACGGTACGGTAGCCTAGAAGAATTTTGTGATTAATTTGAGGATTAGTAAGATCCGGTGCCGAGTTGAGGTGTGAGGCTTAGGAAGGGGCTAGAGGTCGAGATCCGGCCGGCCAAAGTTCTAGAACATAGAAGCCTAGAAGAATTATGTGATTCGGGCGAGGATTAGTAGATCCGGTGCCGAGAGAGTTGGGGTGTGAGACCGGAAAGGGAAGTTTGAAAATTCGGAATCCGGCCGGCCAAAGTTGTAGAACACAAGCCACATAGTCCCCACCTAGAGTGATGCGAGAGCGAATGCGCGGTTATGGAAAGCTTTCCGGTCTAGGGTTTTGGGCAAATTAGGATTCCGGCGTCGGTGTGCGAGGGAATCTCACAATATTTCTTGTGGTCAGGTCTCTGGGGATAGCGGCTAACTTATCCGACGTATTCGGAAAAATTCTTTTGCACATAATATGAACCCTATTTGTTGCATAATTTTCCCATATTGGGATTTTTAAGGACAGTGGTCAAAAATAAGCGTAGTCAAATGTGTCTATGTTTTCTATTATTCAAATTTTGTTTCCTTGTATTACTCGCGGATTTATTTTTAAGGTTGTAATTGTATGAGATTTAGATTGTTCTGAGTGAAAACCATAAATAATATGTTAAAAGAATTAACTAGATAGAATATTTCTCATTAGTGTTAGGTAGGATTCGGGTAATATGAAATTTCACAATATAGGGTTTGAAATTATTGAAAATCAAATATTTGAAAACCTTATAAGTAACAAGGTTGGATAATTAAAAATCATGAGGTTCATGGAGAAAAGCCTAGGATTAGTCATTTTCACTAAAAGGGAAACCCTATCTCTTTCAAGGAAGGTACATTTTGATGATGATGTGAAAAGGTTGATTTGCAAGTTGTATGAAAAGAAGGCTAAGATCAAGGGAATTTTCGTTTTGTCAAAATATAAGTATTTTATATCTCTTTTTCATGATTATTACTATTGTTGTTAATCTTCTCTATTAGTCTCTTGTCCTTGTATATCTTGCTTGGTTGTATTTTTCTTCCTTGGCCTCTAGTGAGGATTGCGGTACATAATAAAGGTTACACCAAGGTTGTAGCAATAGATGAAAATATTATAAAGAACAAATCTTATGACAAGAAGATTCATGTTGAGAAATGACTGTATTGGATAGACTCTAGACTTAGAGGTAAAACTGAGATCAACTAAATAATTAGATACTGATGTCAAAAAGAAGTCGGTTGACTTCCAAGATGACTATTACTAGAGTAAAGAAAGGACTACCTCTATAAGAGGTAAGAATAATATGAAGTCGAGACACTAGAGTTTGAATTTATATTTTTTGTTGATCCAAATATGTACTACAAAGTTGTTGAAGACAAGCCAGCAGTTTGAATACAATATGTTGATGATATGACAAGGGTTGAGGAACTCTTTGTCTGAGTATGAGGATTTGATTCAAGGATCTTAGTCAAATGCATTACTACCGAGATTAAAGGTGTGGCATAAGCTGACAGATCCATCGAAATTTTCTATGAGGGGATGTGATTCTATGGACACGTCCATGATGAAAAATTTGAATAAAATGCAAGATTATTGTCATGTCCCCATTTTTTATTTTCCTCTATAGTACAACCAAGATGGATTTCTAAGGTGTGGATGGCCAACTCGGGGAGAAGGATTATTTCTTGAGGGGTATCAAAGAGGTTTGGGGATTTTATGGGATGCGATGGAATTCGTTTGCACATATTCCATCATATACCTGAATTTCCTTTGGATTACGTGGCAATCGACAACTTTCAAAAACAAATTTATTAATGGGGTGACTCAGTGGTATGGCAATGTGGAATTCGAGAGGAATACTTGATGAAACACCTTAGTGTATGGCTAGGTAGACTGGAAGTGAGAATATCTATAGTATGAGATGGTGGAAGTGACTCCTCGGTGGCCTAGGAGGGATGGTGGTTGATTTATCATTTTCCAAATTAAAAATGTGTTTTAATTAAAATAAAAGGAGGAATGAGGTACTAAGTAGTTAAAATAATAATAAATAAATGCTTCTACAGAGGTCCATCGGATACATAAAGAAATTTGAGAGACCATTTGGATACATCTTGGATTTTTGATATTTTCTCTTTGATGAGGTTTGGAGAACCTAGTTCCCAACTTCTATAGCCCTGGACGGAAACCTCGGGTTGCTAGTGAGTGTTGGATGAAAACATAGCACTATTGAGAGGAGGTTTGACTTAGAAATATCATGGTGCTTAATTGGATTTTTTGGAGAGTAGGTTTGCGGTAAACGGGTTGTGTGATCTTCTCTGAGGCCATCTACATCATTTCCGAGGTCATACATCATTTTGGTCAAAGATATTTTTCGGGATTCTTGTGATTTCTTGGCAATCCCGGGTTCCACTATACCTTCAAGTTGATGTACTATTCATTCATTTTTGATGTACTCTTTCGGTGGATTAATGAAATGGAAATCCTAGGTTTCATTATTCCTTGGTTGTGTTTATTTTCGATTAGTTTGATTTTCAAGTTCATTTCCAATATCTCTTGTCAAATTTTCCATTTAGTTATTATAATGGTATCGGAAGGCCTTGGTATTGGCTCGGATTGCGGAGTTTTTCTAGTTTCTAGCTACAACCATTATTGTTGGAGGGTTTTGTCGAGAAAGTTGAAAACTCAGATTCCTACAACAAAATGAAAGTCATTAAAAATAGATCAACAAATTTCCTAATTGGATATTGCAGCAAAATTTCGGTGAAATTGTCCTGCATGGATATTAACTCTTGGACAAATTCATATGATAGCCAAATTAAGTTAGCGTGGGCGAATTATTGTGGATCGTAGAAAAATTTTACCCGAGAGCCAAATGTTATTTGTATTTCACGATAGCCAAGTGTTATTGATTTGGGTAAATTATCCTAGAGAAAAAAAAAACTGTATTTCTAAAAGTCTAAATTCACATATTCTTAGAGGTGAAATATTATTTGAGTTCATAAAAATAAAGAATTTGAAATAGAGTGCAAGGATTTGAATTTGTGTTAATATCCAAGTTCAAGAGGTTCATTAAGAAGAAAAATTCGATTTTCTCCAATAGAGGAAGCACGGAACTCTTAAAAACTCATTAGTTAGTGTAGTGAATGAAGCCGAAATAATACAAGATTTCGGAATGAAAAAAACCATTGTTAAATAGAGTTTGATTTAGGGGTTTGTAGAAGTATATCATTTTGTTCCTTGTCAAATTATAGTCTAAAGGAGTCTATATGAAATTTAAACTCAAGGGACAAAAACTATTTACTAGGAATTGAAATGTTTGGAAAGAGATAAAGGTATTTTATCTTAGGGACGGATATTGTTGAATGGCCAGACTATTCATGTGAAATCAAGGATTTGCGTCTCATTAAAATTAAAATTGATTACTAGTGTGAATGTCCAAAATTGTGGAAATTATTTTTGTATAGGTTGTGGTTAGCTTGCTCTAGCAAGTCGTACCCTTCTCAGTTTGAAGCGAGAGGAAGCCACACCTTTAGTGTAAGGTCTCTATCCATTTGATCATGATAGGAACCATCACGGGATCAAGTTGAGATTTGATATTACACCAAAGGTGTTGGAATCTGCCAGAGGTTAGGATCCTCTCATCTCTTTTTGTATCGATTAATATATATTGAGAAGGGTATTATGTAATCGATTTTTTGAAAAGTGTAACTAGGTTCGAGTCTTCATAATGACATGTAATTGTGATTTTTATAAATGATATAATAAAATTGTTTTTGTAAACCTTTATAACCATGGTTTTCATGAGAAAGTGATTTTAGAACCTTAGGATTTTTCATTTAGAGTCAATTAATTTCATGTATGAAAGCTCTTCTTGAGCCCATGTCAATGTATATGAGTCTACAAAGTGTCTAGTAGCCCTCCAAAGACAAGCATGATTCTCCTCTTCCTAAGTCATCCTCCAAGATAATTAAAGGAACTCATGTCGACAAATAAAATATACACACCAGTTCACATGCCAAGTTGGCTTAAATATATGAATGAACCACTATATAAAGGAGTAGGCTATACATTTCGAGTACAAAGTCGAGTCTCTAAAGTTTCATATGGGTATAACAAGAGAGAATTTTTTGGATCCCTAGAACATACTTTGCATATCTACGAGATTCTCGGTGGAGAAGGAAGAAAATAGTTTGGATCAGATTTAGATGAGCACAATGAATAGGTTGGGTGTAATCATAGTGGACGAATAAAATACCTGCAGCAATTTGGATGAATGAGCAAGATATCAAGTTCGGATCTCCTTTGATAGTACTTGAAAGGAGTGAATAAGACGACTCATTAAGCTTCGTCCTACCTTGCATGAAGTATACCTCTATCTTGGTATCACATCATAAAACGATAAGGTCTAACTGACAACATGACGGATCGTTAACTATAGTTTGTTTAATTAGTAAATGCATCATATCCGTGATAAAGATATCAACAATGTTGTGAAACTCTACGACGTTAAAACAATGATGAAGATCTCGGTATCAAGGTAGTGATGTAGTGATGAAATCTCGGTATCAAGGTAGTGATGCGGTGATGAATATTTCGACAATGAAGAAGGTTTAGGACTTGTGTCTTGGTCTTGGGTGGATAATAGGTCAATGGTCTTGGTCTTGGTATTTGTCAATTGGAATCTCTATAAGAATAATACGTGTGGGTTATCCTCTCAAGGAGAGTGAGAGGTTTTGGCCCCTAGCTCATAGTATATATGCTATATACTCTAATATATTTTATGTTCTCATGCATTGGTTAATGTTTGATGAAGAAGAAAAATAATAATATAACATGAAGAAGATCCTAATCTAAATAAGTAAAAATACATTCACAAGAAGAGTCACCAATAAAGAAATATCTAATGAAAATACCCTATATTTCTCAAGATGGAATCGGATCTATGGTGCTAGAGAGTCAAAAGAGGACATCAAATCAAGACGCTCAAAGGATCAACTTCCATGGAAGGCAACAAAGAAAAGTGAAGGATCTACATTGAAGAATCAAATCTAGATCAAGGGAAGTCTACTTCAAAAGAAGTCTTGGGATCATCAAATAATTAAGGCAAACAAAAATCTACAAATCAAGGCATCTAGAGAAGTATTCTCTAGCAAGAGTATTGGATCTTATAAAAGGACCAAAAATACCCTCATCAAGATGAAGAAAGGTTAGAAACCCAAATTATAAGATAAAAATATCACATCATCTTGTCATTTCTTATATCACATTCATTTACTAACAAATAATTTGAAATATTAAAGGCAGAAAGGCAATGTACCTTCAAATCTATAATTCAAACTCCCTATCGTGCAGGAAGGATCTCATCCTTATCACAGCGAGAATATTACCCAAGGAAAAACATCAATACATCTTGTTCAACACCATTAAAGTGATCAGGCTGAAGATTTCATCTTCACCTATCAAAATAAGTATATTTTTGATACATGTCCGAATTTGATAAAATGACTTCTTTTTGCAAGGATATCTATACATTGGTTGGGTCATCAAAATTCCTTCCATGAAAAAGGAGGATGAACATAGTCCTTAAAATAGTGAAGTCATTGGTCAACATCTATGGAAAAGTCTCTAAAGTTCAACAATATCAGGCCATGTAAAAGGGATCAAAGGGCTCAATTATTCTTAGAAATCATTCAAGATCCCCTCATCCTATGTAGCGGGATAGGAAACATCAAGGGAATAAATGATAAGAACTATTACTGAAGATGTAATAAAGTCATTGGGTATGGAGCTTGATTATCATCATGATTTAGAGTCTTTTTTTAAGCGACATGCTTATGTATACCCCTAGGAAGGCGCGCACACCCCCCCCTCCTGCGAGGGGGGATTTTTTCCCCCTCGCGAGGGTTTGGAAGGGGGCATCCCCTTCGGTTGTGGGGTCCGGCGGCAGTCCCCGTCAGGAGTTTAGGGGTAGTGCCCCAAAACTAAAAATAGAAGATTGCCTTGTAAAATATTGTAATTTCATAGTCAATCTAGGTTTTCCATTCGGCGAGATGATCTTACGGTAGGGCTATGTTTAGTTTAGGGTTTTTGTCCCTCAGAGAGCCTCGGTTCACATGGGGAAATTTTATTGTGGTTGTGTGTTGAGTGTATTCTAAGTGAGAAAGAAGAGGGACTGTGTGAGAGAGTAGAGGATATTTTAGCAGTCATTTTAATGAGTTGTGTCTCTTATTTCTTCTTGGATAATATAAAGGAAGGACTAGTTGTTTCTCTAGTGGATGTAGTCGAAGTTGGGTGGTATGTATATTTGTGTCTCTCTTGTTTTAAAATTTTTCTCTATTTTTATTTACGCATATGACTATTTTTTCCATTTCTGTAATATATAATTTTCTAACAAGCCCAAATTATCAAAATCGAGGGTATATTTTTTTCGATAAACTAGTAGGAAAAAAAGGGTTCTGAGATTTCGAGTGGGAGAAATGGCGGAAGATGGCCGAGTTTAGGAGTGGAGAAAATTTAATGGCTAAAACTACCCGGTCATGGAATATGTATGCATAGATATACGTATAAAAAATATATGCTTACCAACCATTGAAGCGAGAAAAAGTCGTTGAGTATAGCCAGAAGGATGAAGAACGGGAGATTCTCAATAGAAAGGCACTTGGAACAATATGGTTGTGCACAGCGACATCAGTCAGCTAATATTTGAAGGAAACAACAACGGAGAGGGTTTAATGACGGCGTTGGCCGGAACTATGAAAAAACCTCGGCCTCAAATAAGGTATTTCTTATGAAGTGTTTATTTAGTATGAAAATTTGAAGGTGGATATGTTTTTGACCATTTAAAGCGAATTTATCTAGTTATAATGATTAAGTTTTGTAGGGGTAAACTTTGATGATGAAGTTAGGGCTCGTATTTATATATATTTACTTAGTGGAATGGTTAGATTGTAATACCCATTAGTATCTTGGTCTCTGGATCTAGTACTTTAAATTTTGATGATGTTATTCGGTACCATCTTTGAGGAATGCAACGGAAAACAGTGAGACTATCAGTGAATTCTTTGACTATAGAGACTAGGGAAGAAAATGGAAGAAGGAAAGAGCTTGGGATATGTGACCAAGTCAAGGAAAGAAATGATCCAAGTCCTTATCGGGGATAGTGTGTTGGAAATGTGGGAAGAAAGGACACACGAAGAAGTTTGTAAGTATCGGAAAGGAAAGAAGGAGATATGCATCAAGAAAACAATCATAGAAAATGTGACAGTGATGTGTTTCAAGATGCTTTGATTCCTTTTTATTAAATGTTATTATGCAGGTGGTATATTCAAGGGCCTCATTCCATGCCACAACTAATAAGCCTTTGCTTGACTATGTTCCAAGGAGATTTTGGATAGTTTTCATGTGGGTGATGATAAACCAATGAAAATATTTAGCATGGGTAAATTTCTTGTAAAACAATAGAATGGAAACCAATGGTTATTAAAGAGGGTGAGTATGTTCCAAATACGGCAGAATTTTTGTGCAATAAGGTAGTTAGGCGGTGAAGGTTGTGTGACAAATTCTGAGATAAAACACAGATGTCACTAAAAGGAGCCTAGTAATAGCAAAAGGAGAAAAGGTTATTACATTTTTTTATGAAATGGTATTTATAATTTTGTTAACGATTTAAACTCCACAAGAGCGGATGTAGGATTATGCATCATAGGTTTGGACACATGAGTGAGAAGTGGATGAAATATTTTCCACTCAAGGAATTTGTTGCCAAGTTTGAAGAATATTGATTTAGTTTCTATACTATAGAATTGTATTTATGGAAAACAAAAGAGTCAAATTTCTTAGAGTTGGGAAGAAAGAAGAGCAAAAAAATTAAGAGCTTGTGCATATAGATGTATGAGGACCTACTCAAGTATCATATCTCGGTGGCTCTCGTTATTATGTTACTTTTATTGATGATGCAACTAGAAAAACTTGGATTATTGTATTCAAGCCTTCATCTGGTGTATTTGATACTTTTAAAAATGAAAGCTTTGATTGAAGTTGAGACAAGAAAGAAGTTGAAGCGTCTCAAATCGGACAATGGAGGTGAATATTGTAGCAAATGTTTTGATAGGAAATGTTGAGCTTATGGAGATTACGAGGAGAAGGCAGGTTCGGGGAAGATCACAAGAAAATGGTTTGTCGAAGGATGAATAGGACAATCATGGAGCATGCAAGGTGCATGAGAAGGATTGCATCTTGAGATTTCTTTACAATTTGGGCAGTGTTGTAGATATTGATGTTTATCTAATAAACATAGGGCCTTCAAGTTCCTTAGATGGTGGTATTCAGGAGGAGGCACACGGAGTAAAAATGTAAACTACTCTTTTTAAAGCCTTTTGGTTGTGAGAAATTTGTCCATATTAATAAAGAAAATAGAACAAATCTTGGGAAAAATCAAATAAATTTACCTTTATTGGATATGAATTGTTAATGATTTTATTTATAAACTTATATGATTATAAAATCACAAAATAATTAGGAGTAGAGATGTCATATTCAATGAAAAGGTCTTGTATAAGGATCGGATGCTTAAAATAAAGCAGGAATAAATAAAACAAAGAATACATAGTGCTTGATGAGATCACATAAAAAGTAAAAGATTACAGAAAATAATAATAAAAAACCACAAAAAGCACCACAATAGCAACATGCACCTCAAACAAGAAAGTGGTGTCAAAGGAATCTACCCGGGATAAGTATACTCCCTAAATGATACTCTCCTTAATTATATTATGTATTGTTAGTGATTAGGAAGTGAACGAGAATGTTATGAAGAAGCAATGCATGTAGAAACTAGGAAGAAGTGGGAGCTATCCATGAAAGAAGATGGACTCCTTGGTACATAAACGGGGGTGGGACTTAGTCGAGTTTCACGAAGGTAAAACAAAATTGCGAGAATAAATCGGCTTACAATTTGAAGGAAGATTGGGGAAAACAAAATTGCAGCTGAACTTGTGGTGAAGGGTTTGCATAGAGAAAGGTATTGAATTTGTTGAAATATTTTCTCCTACATTTTTAAAATGAGTTCAAGTAGACTATTTTTACCACATTATTAACAACGGCATAATATTTCATCTTGAGCAATTTTAGATGTAAGCACAAACTTTACTCCATTGATATTTGGAGGAAAGAGATCTATCTGACAACCACAAGGATACTGAGATCAAAGGGAAGGAAAAATTAGTGTACTTGGGTTGAAGAAGAGCATGGCTTAAAGCGGGCTTTGAGGTAGTGGTATCTAAAATTTGATAGGTTTATGTCTAAACAAGGTTATACAAGATGTCACTGCGATCATTGTGTTTATACGAGAAAAAATAAAAATGATAGTAGTTATATTATTTTGTTATTGTATGTAGATGACATGCTTGTTGCGAGGTCTAACATGCAAAGAAATAAATGTTCTCAAAGGAAAATTGGAAAATTCATTTTACTGACCAAATTTTAGGCATAAAGCAAATCACGTATGAGAATAAAAATGAAGAGACGAGGAAAAATTACAAATTACTTATTTGTCTGGAATAATTCATACAAAAGGTGTTGGAAAGATTTAATATCATAAATCAAAACTAGTTAGTACACACCTTTGGCCAGCCATTTCCAAGCTAATGAGAGATGTGCTCCAAGACTTAAGAAGAAATGGATTATGTCTAAATTTCCATATGCATCAATATTTGACTTAATGTATGCAATGTCACACTGAGCACATTGTGCACATGCAGTGGGAGTTATGAAAGGTACATGAACAATCTGGGAAAATAATATTAGATGGAAGTGAAATGGATTCTCGGAGTATTTGAGAAGTACCACAAATAAAACATTATGCTTTGGTGGTTCAAACATTTATCTACGAGAGGATATGTTGATGCAAATATGGCGGGTGGTAGATATAATAGGAAGAGCACTATGGTATGTATTTATACTAGGTGGAATAACTTTCATTTGGGTTAGAAAATGAAAATTTTGTTTCGCTTTCAACAATGGAAGTTGAATATGTTACAACACTACGAGGCTAGTAAAATAAATGATTTGGCTACAAAGGTTTATGGATGAATTGGGTAGAAGCGAGGAGATGAGTAGGTTAGACAATGGCAACCATAGTGCCATTTGTCATCTTGTAAATAACTCAACATTTCATTATGTGAGGCCGGTAGATAACTCCACAAAATGAACCATTAATTTGATTGAAGTGCTCATGAATATATACATGGAGGTGAGATTTTTAGGATTCATTTCCCAATGTCTCTTGTTTCCTTATTTCTATTTTACACTATTATACCAATTTCTCCCAATCCCTTAGGATTAGGTGTCAACATTCACTC
Source organism: Pinus albicaulis (assembly GCA_034641835.2). Taxonomy (NCBI): domain Eukaryota; kingdom Viridiplantae; phylum Streptophyta; class Pinopsida; order Pinales; family Pinaceae; genus Pinus; species Pinus albicaulis. The sequence continues at coordinate 455,078,764 of CM076574.1, read as the reverse complement.
CCCTTAATGCGAAGGGATGTTGGTGAGTCCAAACTTCCGTTACGAATTTTCAAACTTTTCTCTTCCAAGTGCTTTGGTGAAGATATCTAGAGTCTCTCCTCATTTGTGGAAAAATAGTAGATGGATAGCTTCAGCCTCAACATGATGTCGAATCAGAGGATGGTATTTTGCTTGTTGATGTGCTTCGTTTTCTTCATTCGATCATGGAACCTTGGGTTCTTGGCCAACTTTATTGCGAAGTGTTGTCAATCATGACGGAGTTGAATGCATTTGTTTCATACAGAAAATATTCTGGGAATTTTCTTGACCACACAATTTCCTTTATCGCTTCGATTCTTTTCCCATGTCCACACTCGGTTATTGGAATCTGCAAATCGACTATTTGCACTAGATCTCTAAGGATACAACTCCTAATCCAAGGCTCATAGTATAGCCTAAAGTAGATACCCCGATTTCTTTGTCTCCATCAAAGTGTGAATTAGAGTATATGATCAAGATGAAATTAAGCCCATTTGTGTATACTTGGGTCCAAAGTCTTGAGTCCTTTCCAAGTACTTTAGAACTCTTTTTACTTATCGAGGCCAATGTCCTTCACAAGGTTTTTCATAAACTTTTGGAGGATTCCAACATCAAATGAGATGTTTGGTCTGGTAGTATTCGGGTAGATGAGACTTCCTACAAATTTGTCTATACTTCATTGCATCCTCAAATTCAGCACTATTGGATGGGAGCTTCCAATTTTTTTCCATTGGAGTGGTCAAAGTTGCATTCTCAACACTTCTTTTGATAAAGGAAAATAAATTTAGGATGTTGAGTTACTTCAATACCGATAGTATTGAACATAGCCCCGGATGCGGTAATTTCAAAACCTTTCTTCAATTCCTTCTTTATGGATGCAATATAACTCTCATTTTTTTCTCTATCATCAAAATATCACTCACACACACAAGATATACAACTATTTTCCAACTGCCCAACAAACAAAGTTTCATCATCAAGATCAAAATGTTTGAAGTTAAGTTTGAAGATGCTTAGTTAATTTCTCATACTAGGCCTGATGCTTGCTTGGCTATAAAATAATTTTATAAGCTTGCATACTTTGTGTTATTGTCCCTTCACAAAAATCATACGGCTGGGAGCACAAAAACCTTCTCCTTTAGATATCCATTCCAAAAAGGTGGTTTCATCAGCGATGGACTCTCCAACCCTTTTGGTAGATAAGGCAAACGGTGTCAGAATGGTGGCCCATTTTACTATGGCGTAAAATTTTCCTCATAATAGACCCCTTATTTCTAGGCAAAACCGTTTTCCAAAATCTGGCTTTGTGCTGCTTTTCTTCCAGGCCATCCACTTTATTACTTGCTCTTGTAGACCCACTTGCGTCCAGTTAGTTTGGTTCCCAATGGAGGATCAACCCCGGATTCCAAGTTCCATTCTTTATCAAGGCATCCTTCTCCCTTTGTATTGCTCATTCCATTCATCATGAGAAACTGACTTCTTTGAAGGAATTTGGTGCAGATCTAGACAAATTAAATTCAAAGTATAAACATCCATATCAACCAGGTGAATCGAAGTCATCTCGCCACCTCCATTTTCACTGGTGGAACTTCTTGTTCCTATCTTTCCAACCTCATCGGAATGAACATTTCCAGAATGTCTTTGTCATCCATTTGGGGACAGCTACAGAATGGCCTAGGATGCTCATTTGATTTATTTGAGATTGAATCAGGAATTCACTCTCCCAATTCTACCAGTCACATCATTCAGAGTGTCATCCATGGTTGGTTATTCATGAGAGAGTTCTTGAGAAGATGATTCCACATATTGATTCAGTATAGGAATCCCCCTTCCAAGATGAGGAATTTTATCTATAAAATTAATTGAAATAGATTTCATGTGTGAATCTATCCAAGCGATCAATTTGTCTCTCAACAACATCGTCGGTCTTGGAAGATTCAGAATATGACATCTCTAGATACTACAAATTTCTTATTGACTTCATCATAGAACGGTATCCTTTGGAGAGGTATTGGAATGCCCAAGGAATCCCATTTTTCTTCTAGCACCAAGTTTATTTCTTTTATTACCTTAGGTATCAAAGCACTTGATGAAACCAAGGACTACTGAAATGCTTTATCGAAGGTATTATTGCATCTTAAAGAGTATTTCTTAAGGATTTTTATTTATGTTTGTATTAGAAGGACACCTATTCTTTGTGCTTACTATGCATAGGTACATCAACTTGAGAACATCAATTTTAAATTCTTGAAAAAAATCATGGAGTAGACCATATTTTAAAATTTTCCTATTCATTAGCTACGACTGCACACCCATTATTGGGGATTATAGAGCACAATTTTTTGATGTTTGATACATGTTAGCAAAGATAGTTTTCAGATTTTTGGTCTGTTATTTTCCATTATATGTGCACTGAGAGCCAATATGATTTTGTGCATCATTTTCTAATCGATGCATGAAAATTCTTGAATGTTTGAAAAGAAAGCATCAAATTTTTTATTCAATAAGTAAACCCAACACATTATGGTGTAATCATCAATAAATGTAATCATATATTTATTTCCATTTGCAAAATCAATAGGCATGGGGCCACATAAATATGAATAGACAACTCAGTTTTCTGTCTTCTGGAATGTGATCATGGCAGAATGTTTTCTATGCTTTCCTAGAATACAAGCATCATATTTCTTAAGTTTCTAGGAATTATAGCAGTCTAGTAACACCATTTTTCTTCAATGTCCCGAAGGTTTTCATAGTTGAAGTTTCGAAATATGGCATGCCATAAGACTTGATGGGAATGTACCCTCCATCATGACCAAGTAATTGAATGCAAATTTTTGTGCATGAGTAGAGGTACCTTGTAGCTTTAGGAATTATTTCCTTCTTCTATTCCTCTCATGATAAGTGAAAACGATGCGATTCTTTTTTGACCTCAACCTTGCCATCAAACATGTGAATGAGTGTTATTGTTGGTGTATGTGGACCAAGGACAACAGAAGTTTCTCCTCAACTTAGGGAGGTATATAACCTCATAGAATATGGTCTAGAAGAGATTGGAGCAACAAGCCTAATTGTGCCAAAATTTTGATGGCTTGAGTTTAGATTGTCATAAAATTATACTACTCCATCAACCTTGTGGTGAGATTCTTCAAAAAAATATTTTCTAAAATTCATGTGACATGTTGCTCTAAATCTAGCAACCAATCATTTCTCCAAGTAATTGAAGCATCAAAAAAGTCTTGATTACTCTAATGTACAATGTGTTACAACATAATGAGCATATTCAAGTGCTTTATCTTTGTCCTACTGTCTGAGTTTTACCTTTTTCTTGATTTCTTTGTTTACATAATTATGTCCCAAGGTAGCTTACATGTAGATGCAATGAAGATCATATTTTTCACTTTGAGCTTGTCTTCCCCCCTTCCTCACGAAATTTCTTCTTCCTCTTCCTCTTTGGACACCTCTTCCTCTAGAAGAATCTTGAGCATGATTCTTCTCTCTATGTATAATGAAACATACAACTTCTTGAAAGACAAAGGGGTTGTGCCTAACACAAAATCATTCTCTCTTTTTGCAAACTTCTTCTCAAGGGAATCAAGGTGATATTCATGAGGTTTCCACTTGCTTGCAATGACTCAAGGTAATGTGATAGAGTGGGATACAATTCCCTTAACATAAGCTATGAGAGAGGTATACCTTTACGCCAATATTTTTAATGTCATGCACTGATAGATATTACTTGATGCTAAAACAAGGGGTTCATCATTTTTCAATTCAAAAATTCGAACAACTTAATCATTAATTGACAATTTCAAGTTGAATGTGAGTCATATAGTTATTTTAATTTCCTCAAGGCTTCATAGGCATTTGAAAATGGTGTAATATGGAGACTCACCTATTCTAATTACAAAAGCTACAATCAGAGCCTTGGAAACCTTGTGGTGTATTTTCTCAAATGGCGATCTCCTTGTACGAGGTGGGCTTTGTTAGTGGATTGTCTCCTTCTCATTAAATTCCTCTCACAACGCATTAAAAATGAGAGTGTGCTTGATTTTCCAAAGCCACTCGGGATGGATTCTCCTTTCCGGAGAACTACTTCCTAATATATAAGAGAGTGCATTGTAAATATGTACTTTTAAAAAAAAGTAGTCTATTGGAAAAGACTCGAATTCGAATTGTAAAAATGCTGCTCTTGTAAAACCTCAATTCTAGAAAAAAATATTCACTCTGCTATAAAACTCAATTTTGGTTAAAAAAAATTTAAAAATTAAAATAATTTTTTTGCGGAGGAGAATTAGGTTTGGGGGAGGTCATACCTCGAGAAGGTCGGTGGCACAGGAAGATCATACCTGGGAAGGTGGAATAGAGGGGGGAGGTGAGGGTGGAGGGAGGAGGAAAAAGGAAAATGAGGGAGAGGGGAGAGGGAGGAAGGGGAGAGCAAGAAGTAGGAGGGACGTGAACTTGCTCGGAGGTGAGAGGAAGGGGAGCCGGGGGGGGAGCGGGGCTTGAGTGGAGGATTGTCTTTGTGGGAGGGAGTTGTGATGGAGCGGCGGTGTAGAAGTGAAGGATTGTCTTGCGGGATGGGAGGCTGCGATGGAGCGGGAGGAAGGAGAGTGTCATGTGTTGTGGGAAGGCCCGTAGGTGTTACATGAAGTGAGAGTGTCGGGAAGGTATTGTCAACGCCAAAGGAGGCGAGGTGGGTACTGTGGGAGCCGACGTGTAGAGTTGTTTGATGTTTTATGTGGCGGCTTTGTGGGAGCCTAGGTGGGAGCTCCGTCGTTCGGAGCACAGGTGGAGGCACCACCAACGGCCAGGACAGCTTACACTTAGGTAGTAATATAATGTAGATGAAGGAATGAGTTTGAAGGTTCAAAAAAATTCAAATCTAGAATGCTAGGAGGAGGATGGATTACGCTGGGAAATGGAATGAAACCGAGGTCTTCTAGGGCCATGAGGGAATTCTGAGGGCATGATTTCAATTGGCTACGATACCATATCCAGGCAGGAGAGTGACTCTAAAATGAACCGTCAATTTGATTGAGGGTGCTAATGAATATATACATGTGGAAGTGAAACTGTTAGGATTCATTTCACGATGGCTCTTAGACTTCCTTATTTCCTTTTTTACACTAATATACAATTTCTCCCAATTTCTCCCAATCCCTTAGGATTAGGTGTCAACACATTCAAGACTAAACACACATCTCAAGTACCAATTCATGCGATTAGTGTTGGAAGATAGGGCGATTAGTAGGAAAAAGATACACACTAGCTAGAGAATCCACCATATATGTTAACAAAAGTTGTAACCAAGGATAAACTAAGGTTATTCTCGGTTTCAATTAGTATTAAAGTATGATGATAAAGATGAGAAACAGCAGGTCTAAAGTGGAGACATTGTTCAACAAATGAAATGCTGATGGAGTTGGTACAATCGGTATCAAGTGGGATATTGTTGGGTGTGTAACCTAATTCTCATCTGATTTGAGGTCTTTGTTTTATTTAGAATGTAAACCCCAAGAGGCGCACACACCCCACTGAGGCGGGGGTGTGGGGGAAGCTAAAAATAGATGTAAATTTCCTTGTAAAATATTTTAACTTCATAGTCTATTTGGGTCGTTCATTAGGAGAATTATCTAAAGGTAGAAGTTATGTTTAATTTAGGGGTTTTCCCCCTGGAAAACCCTTGGTTCACATGGGGGTATATTGCGGTTGGTGTGTTGAGTTTGTATTCGAGAAAGAGAAAGGGGGGATTGTGTGAGAGTAGAGGATATTATTGCGTGGATTTGTTGTAGGTTGTGTCTCTTCATTTTGATGGATAACATGAGGAAGGGATGGTTGTTTTCTCGTGGAGCGTAGCTGAAGTTGGGTGAAACACATATATCTATGTCTCTCTTATTTTATATGTTTTTGTGTGTCTTTTTCCATATGATTGTGTTATTTTCTTTGTAATATATAATTTTTCTAACATAAAAGTATCCTTATCACTTAGACACGATCTACATAAAATTGAAGGAATATTTTCATAGAATCTCAATTGTGATATACGGAGAAATGATAAAATATAATCATCACTTTTCTAACAATGAGTAAGATAACAAAATTTCCATGGGACAAGAAAGTTATCTCATTCAACAACATGGTTTTCTATTCTAGATAGAAAGACAAGTTGAGGAAAAAGATGTAGAGGTTAAAGACTCAAACATTTGCAGAAAATAAAGGGAAGTTTTAGAAAATTGATCTCAGAAAAACTGAGTGCTATGGAGAAGTTATGGACATTACGAAGAGAATCTCATATCACTAGAAAGATGAAAGGAAGTTGACGAAGACCAAGGAAGAGGGAGTAATAGATCTCTAATATGATTGAGATAGTATCCCTCACAAAAGGTCTTATCATAGCTCCTAAATATTTTTTATAGGATATGGATATAATAAATAATAATATGCATTGTGGCATCATGAAAGCATTGAAAACAGAAACTCGTGACATGAAAATGGGGAATCATAAGCACACAGGAAAAATCCCATGGTAGTCAAATGAAGAATATCTCTTGGGAACCTCATTGGATATTGAAGGAAAGAAATAATTCATTGAAGATAAGGCTCATCATACATCAAATAAAAAGAAAACATATTTTGGATAGGGATATGAAATATCCTTGAGATTCTCGATGGAATATTCATTGGAATATTCACCAACCAGAAGGAGGCAAGTATTTACTGTCAAATTCAACTGTGGGAATTCATGAGACAGAGAATGGTGACATGATGTAAGTAGAAATAAATCCTTATCAGGGGGGCTGAAATGTCACAATTAAAGAAGATTTTTTTAATGTTGTCTAAGATAAATGAGGTATGTATTCTTATATTTATAATATTGGCATGTCATATGTTTGCAGCCAACATGGATCTGCTGTGTCTTGAAGCATTAGTAAAAAGGATCTCCCTCCTCTAAAGAATTAACAGGAGGCATAGGTCACATGAATCAAATCATCACAATAATATTAGTCATATGATATGATTTGATTTGACTACAATCAAGGAACTTCTGTGGAAGAGCTTGGGAATGAAATGTGCGAGGAGGAAGATATCATGAGATATGAAACCACGGTAAAAGAAATCAACATCAAGAATACATTTCAAAATCTCCTGGAAAGATATGAAGGCTCTGATGCAAGTTGGGAAAAATATGGATACCACTGATAATGGATAAATTTTGGAAATGTGTCAACATGTATGCAAGATGTTGATACGTAGGAAGATGTCATGATGAGAGACCATCTGAAGGTGATTTTTATTTAAGTGTTCTTAATTTATTTTAAAAATATATGGATGGGATTATGCAAGGCTACCAAAGGAAATGTATGCCTTCAACCGTTGATAACCATGTGGTAGAATAAAATATACTTGAAGAAGAGCAACATGGTATGAAGAAAGAAACATGACGCCAAACAAGGCTAGATGAAGACTAATGTATCACTTTCTGATGAAAGAAATGATTACATGACTCATGGATGAAAGTGATGGATGGTTTGTGCCTATGAAGAAGTCCCAAAAATAGAACTCATAACAAAGAATAAAATTCATGACATCGAAGGAAGGTTGCCCAAGAAGTTAGTTGTCCATATTTCCACGAAGATGTTTGTCACAAGTCCGTGAGCTAAGAGGATCCCGAAGGAAACAAGTTTCTTACTTGGTAGAAAACTTAAATTCCTAAGCTTCGAGAAAGAGCTTGGGTTCATTCCTTGTATAGGGATGAGTAAATTCCTTTATTAGAATGTATCCTCTAATTGAGAGATAGAAAGCGTCATTAGTCTTCACCGAAAATAGGGAATGGAGGATTGGGTAATCATATGGCATCCAATACTCTTCTTTTGAGGATGTATTAGGGAATCCAAATAAGAGTCATGAAAGGATCAATATTATTTGAGGAATGGAATCGAATGCGAATAGTCATGGTGGAACATACTCTGAGAGAACTCGAGTGGGAATTATGTTGAGAGGAATACAATGAAAGGTTTTCTATTAAATCATTAGTATACATGACGTGAGCTCAAGATCTAGGTAAGAGAGATGGATTTGTTAGTCAAGGCCTTGCTATGTGAAATTGTTGGTTGATATGATGCACTATACGGATGGAGTTACCAATATGATTCTTCTTATGAGAAATTCTTGATTGAGAATGACCAAGTGACATATGAATACCTTCCTAGTTAAGAGGGGAGCATTGAAAAGCGTAACTAGGGTTTGATTTTTCACAATGACATCCTCAATTGTGACTTGTATAAATGATGTAATAAAATTATTTTTAGCCAAGCCTTGCTTCATAGGTTTCATGAGCAAGTGATTTTATAACATTAGGATTTTCATTTTTAAAATTCAAAGAATTAATGTCATGCATGAAGAGTTCTTCTTGAGCCTATATTAAATTTATATGAGTCTGAAGTGTCTAGTAGCACTCCAAAGACAAACATGGTTCTCCTCTTCCTATGTCGGCCTCCAGATAATTAAAGAAACTCTTTTTGGCTCATAAAATAGACACATCGGTTCACATGCTGCGAGGTTGGCTTAAATATATAAATGAAATAATATATAAAGGAGGCTAGGCTCAACACATTTCCAAATGGGTATCACGAGCATTTTTGGATCTCTAGAATAGACTTGTTATATCTCGAGATTCTTTCGATGGAGAAGGCGAGAAAAGAGTTTGGATTAGATTTAGTTGAGCACGGTAAATAGTTCAGGTCTAATCATAGTGAACATGAACACAAATCTCTCTATACTTCATATAGATGAAACCTGCCAAATTATCAATTTCGGATCTCTTTGATCGAGTAGTTCGAAAGGAATGAAAAATATTCGCATTATAAGACTTGCTTGCCATATAGTGAAGTATACCTCTATCTCGATATCACATCGAGGAAGACAATGAGATATCTTGAACAACATGACGACTCGTTGTAGCTACACAGTTTGTAGATGACACTAAAGGAATCATCTTTGTGATAAAGATCTCAATAGTGGTGAAGCTCTCTATGTCAAAATAGTGATGAGATCTCGATTATCGAGGCGGTGATGCGGTGATGAAGATCTCGGCCAATAATAGAAGGTTGAGGACTTGTGTCTTGGTCTTGAGTGGATAATGGTTCAGGGGTCTTGGTCTTGGTATCACATCAATTGGAATCTATATAAGAAGGGTACACGTGTTTTCCTCTCAAAGTGAGAGGTTTTATTACCTGGCTCATAGGTTATTATGTTATGTCTCTTGTCTATTTTATGTTCATGCATTGGCTAATGTTTGATGAAGAATAATAATAATAATCAAACATCAAAGAGAAGATCCTAATATAAATAATTAAAAATTCATTCACAAGAAGTCGCCAATAGAAATCTTATCCTAGTAATGCCTATATTTCTCAACACGATTTAAGAGCCAAGTTCAATTACATTATGGAAGGGTATGTGTTTCTTATGGATGGATGGGAAGATATTCCTTGTGTGAGGATTTACTTTGAGTCTGAGTAAGTCATATTACCTTATTGGTTGAGACGGTGGGAGCTTATTATATCTACTAGGTGTTTTTAATTTGGACCATTATCACATTGTTGAGCTTAGAGTCTTTTTAGTCTTGTTGGTCATGAAGCTTTTCTGTACAGATTTGAGTTATTAGTTAGCTATGCCGTACTCTCTGCAGGTGGAACTATGTGGTTTTATTGTAGCTATGGTGAAATTAATCTGAAAGGAAAAGGATCTGGTTCTCTTAGAGGAGCATTATGGCAACAATGTGTTAAAGATGAGAATCAAATTGAAGAGACAACATTGTGCACAAACCAAGTTCTCTGATGTGCCCTATTATGTTGTATTCTCGTTACCGGAGATTAGTAATATGACTATGTAAGTTTGATTCATTGAAAAACAATTATTATCAACATAATTTGTTATTTCCTCAATGTTATTTGTTATGAAATTGATTATCTTGAGGTATGGTATGTAGATGTGCAATTAACAAGGGGGGGGGGGGAAAATGTGCGAAGAAACCATTTAAACCTTTCAGAGAATTTAGTGGCCTTAGTTAGGCATTTCCCCTATTTGGCTATTTGTTGGATAATTTTAGTGCTAATTCCATTTAGAGAGGTTTTCTTCTCACCAATGATCGAATTGTTTGCATTCCATATTAGAGTCACATTTTCACCTGGCAGGAAAACTTATCACAATTTTCTACTTAGGTCTAAATTCTCTATGCTTATAGAAACTTAACATTAGAGAAACAAATCAATCTAATTCATGTAGCGATATTTAGTGAGGTTAGTTTTACTATAGAATCCTAACTAAAGAATATCACACATCTAATTTTTCCAATCAGTGCATGTTCTAAGGTCGAGGGTTTTAGATACAAAAAAGTGAGCTCGAGCAAGTGACACAATTTTCCTATAGGTGGACTCACTTAAGAAAGGAGGAGGATTGTATTTTTGAGGAGTTCCATTGTTGTATGTGGATATCCCTTTTCTCATCACCGTGGACATTTTGCAATAGGTATCCTATTCAAACTCGGAGTTTTAAATCTATATTGAATGCTTAGATACCATTTCATTTATGAGTATGAGATAAATCATTTTCATTGGCACAAAAAAGTGATCTATATAAACGTACAACATTTCTCTAAAATGTTTAGCATGAAGTGAACTATCAAAACTCATTGAGCAAGTGCCCTCATTATCTCGGTTGCATTCATCATCATTGGGTAAAACTATGGAGGAATTCACAAAAATCTTGAAAATCTTTTGAACAATACAAGAACGATTCCTTGAACCACCATGCATCATTGGACAAAACCCAAATACATCAACTAACCTTTCTCTAAGAAGGTACATAATTTAGTTCCAACAAAAAAGAGGCATCAGGGACTTACAAAAGGAAAAAGAAGTAGAGAATTTACTTTGTACTTGGGCAAAACTTAAATATTTTGGAAGGCAGAATGACCTCACACATTAGAAGAGTTGGAATCTTATCTCTCCAAGGTGGATCAATATGATTGGAGTTTAAATTGGGCTTTACAGGTCAACCGAGTTGGGTACAAGCCATATTCTTGGAACATTCGTGTGAAAAATCAAGCTTATCATCACATCTGTTTAGTATTTTGAGGATATTAGCACCCTTTCCTCCCTATAATGATGGCATCATGGAAAGGGTGTTTCGTGGTGTAGAGTGTTATTCGAGGATTGCATGACTGCCTAGAGCCCAAAATTTGATAGAAGACTTGTAATCCTAAAGCCATGGCTAAAATCATATCCTAAATAGTCATGCTTGATCACAAAGTAGGGATGATATGAATCCTTGAGATATGCCAATTCTTCTTCACCAACATCAAGGAGCATCACCTGAAGGAGGAAAAGAAAACATACCACCAAGATATCTTATCTTCATTTCTAGTTGAATATTCATTCGTAAACAGCTGTAGATAAAAATTTTATCCATTTTACGGAAGACCTTTGTATGCGGTTTGCCTATGAGTTAGCAGCTAAAATGGAGGTTGATAAAAACATGAGATTCTTCAAAGGAAGCTAACTAGGTTGCATAGTATTTTTGGTGATCAATGCAGCAAAAATGAGCTAAGGAGAAAAGGTGTATACTTAATTTGCAAGGAACCATTGAGCACGACCACTCATGTTTTGGGTGACACCAAGAATATGATAGGGGTGGATCATGAAGATTTCTTCAAACCTTGAGGATGAGGATTCTTATTTTATAGTTGATTCCATGGGTTCTTACAAGGACACCCTCCAAGGGCATAGTATCCTTGAGAGTTTTTGTGACAACTTGGAGATGCAACCATATGCAGTAGGATATTGATGAAGCTTAACTTCTCCCCATTCAACATGAGAAGCATAATGGAGCACAAATTTCACGATGGACCATATTTTTAGAGTTGGCTAGTGGCTCTGTTGAGCCAATGATGGAGGAGGATGAGAAAACATCCTTGGGGCCGATACATTGATGAGGAGCGAGGAAAATGTCGAGATAACCACAAGGTGGTAGTATTTTGTGACATGGCGTTAGAAGTTGTTTAGATACGACGGAAGGTTTTGGGTTGGTAGGCGGGAGGAGAGAGGAGTTTCTTATTAGGTGAGGGAGGTGATGGTGCATCCATATTTGGGCCTACCCATTGTTGAGGTGCGAATGGATGTGGTGGGATCCATCCCAGAAAATGAGTGTTACCCAGGGAAAGCATCTCTCTCGAAGGGTACATAAATAGGGCTTGCACCACAGGGTTATCCGCACAGCCTCTTGCAAGAGGGGTGGTAGGCTGAACGGATGCGGGTGGTTTTCTAGGCGAGGAATCGCGTGATTTGAGCATAGTGAGAGAGCATAGGGAATTTATCCCATATCACAGTGCACATGCATTAGATCTCCCATGGGTTGAATTTGGTGGGAGATTATGAGTTGGTATTCTATTGATGGAGTGTTTTTTATCAAGATCATATTACAACATGTATCTTTAGAAATAAGGTATACCATACTCTAGTTGAGTGAAGATGTAGGTCGGTTGTGCGTCAAAATTCGATTTCGCTTATCAACATATGGATTGACCTTGGTTTATATCGGGGGTTGGATTGGATATAGGTGATAGTTGGTATATATAGTAGATTAGTATCTATGTACGGAGAATGACTCAATAATAGCCTTGAGACATGAGTTAGGATTGGCCATAGCGACGTGGGATCTAGGTGAGTCTATTGATAGTTTAGTCGGATATGGGTAGCTGGGATCTAGTTATTGGAGGATCCATTCATGTTTGGATTTCATGGAGGAGTGCTCTTGGTCAGTGGTTAATATGGGATCTAGATATTAGTTTGCGGTACCTCTAAAATGGAAAGGTGTAGATTGATTGAGGGCAAAAAATGATATTAGGGAGAGTTTTCATGTACTCATTTCTTTCGTCTATATTTCAACCAAGGTGGATTTCTATGGTGCGAAATGGCCAAGTTGGGAGAAATATTATGATGTCGAGTGGTGAAGGATTTTGGGGTTTGTGTGGAATTTTATGGCATTTTCTTGGCATATAATAATGCAGTTTACTTTTAGTTACATTGGCATTCTAAAATTTTTTTCAAAAAACGAGAGTTATTAATGAGTCTGACTCAATTAATTATGCTTAAAGTGGAATTATGGGAGAATAAGCGCTGATAGAAAACCCTTGTTAATATCTCATTAGAGCCAAACATGAAAATATCTCCTGATGAGATGGTGGGAAGTGACTCTCAATGGCTGAAAGGATAGTGTTGCGGTTACCATTTTCCCAAATTAAAGGTGTTTTAATTAAAATAAAAGGGAGGGAAAGGGATACAAGTGATTAAAATAATAAGAAAATAAATGCTTCTATAAAGGGATCCATCATATCTATAAAAGAGGAGGATGATACCATTTGGATACATCTTGGATTATTTGATGACACTACTGATGAGGTTTGACAGAACCTGGTTCCCCCTTCTATAGCCCTAGGACGAGAAACCCTCGATTTTTTTTTTTTGCTGAGTGAGTGTTGAATGAAAACCCAACACTATTGAGGATGTTTCCTCATAAAACCTCACGGTTCTTCATTGGAGTTTTTGGAGAGAGAGAAATTTTACGACGATCTTCTCCTTGGGCCATCTACATCATTGCCAAGGTCATACATCATTTTCGGGGTAATGGTGAATAATTTTATTAGAATATATTTGTGCATAGGTGTTGGTTGTGTTTATTTGCGATTATTTTGTTGTTCAAGTTCATTTCTGGTATCTACTATCAAATTTTCCATTAGGAATATTAAGAGTATGTTGTTGACTCAATTGATCATCTTGATTGGCTCATTGAACTTTTGGTTTCATGGATTTGCAAATTATTATTGGGTGGGATGTTATGAAGAGCAGAAACAACACCTCTGAGATGTTGTTTTAACTTTTGGATATCATGGATAAGTATGTTTTAGACCTCTTTGTTTGCATTTAGCACCACTCAAAGTGAGTATTTAGCTGATTTTCAACATGTTGTGAAGAATTTTGGCTTTGAAAGTTATTTTTCTAGTTTTTATTAGTTATAGAAGTCGAACCACTTGAGCATATTCGACAATAAAATATGTGTCAAACTTTAAAATCTTCTTTTCATGATAGGTCTAATAACATTGAGATAAAGTATCACTATAACCACGATATTTTTCAATGAGCAATTATCATTTCCCATATGAAGGTTTCTTGCTTGAGAGAATCCGGTGGATGAGAATTCCTCTTGGAAAGAGAGATAGCATTGATTGTATAGCATAATGAATATATTTCCTTAGGTTTGGCAAGAAACCGTGAACATGGCACGGAAGATTCATTTCTAATTACTCCCATGGGTCATTAAGTTTATTTGAGAAACCATTATGGTTAGGGAGGTTGGTTCTAAGGCTGGAGTGATCCCTTAGGTCATTATTTTGATTGAGAGACCATTAGGTTTGATCGGGGACATTGATTTTGTGACCTCTCCCTTGATTCATTTTATTTTATAGAACCAAATGGTTAGGGAGATTGAATCTTTTGATGTGTGGTCGGGATTCCTTCCTTAAGTCATTTTTTTCTTGAAGGAGGATTATTTGTTTTATGTTAGGGGAGATGGACCTCTGTACTCTCTTAGATCATTAGGTTTTTACGGGAACCATTAGTATGGTCGGAGATTTTTATCATGATTATTATCTTGTGTCATTGTTCTTGACTAAACCATTTCATATGGTTGGAGTGTTTAGCCTCATGAACAATAGTGATTGATCCCATGGTTAGTTGGGTTATAGCCTTGATGCCTTTGGTTTAAGTGTGTGGGATGAGCTTGATGCTATGTATCTTTCCTTATGATGAAATTTGTACATATGTTGAGAGAGAGAATGAAAGAGAACCTCCTCGACTAAAAAGTGAGTGGTGAAAAATAGTAGCTACGAATTGTTCTTTCTTCATCAAAATAAAAAGAATTATTGTCTTTTTTTTCCCAAGTTATTTCTTTGACAAAGTTAGAACCACACCTCTTGAAGGAGTTTGACCCTTGGTCAAAAACCCCTCCATTTGAATAAGTATATATTGGGATTCCACCACTTCATTTGACATTCATTTGATCATCAATTCCTTTGTTCTCAAGTATTTACTGCTCACATATGTACGAAGTAAGAAAGACATTGTTGGAAATACTAAGAGGGGGGGGGGGTGAATCAGTATTATTTTCAATTAAGCATTAGGTAGTCTTCAATTATTATGGAGGTGTTTGTACAATGATAGAAGTAAACCAAAGGAACACAAATGCGCATAGTTTTGGGTAGAAGCCTAGGGACAAAAACCACCTAATGCTTTTCTAATAATTGTTTAATATTTAACTCCAGTTGAATATAAGCTCAGCACCATAAATCTGAAAGAATTCTTCTCCGGCTCCCACTAGATGGACACTCCGATACTGAGACTCTTCGGTAGTCAACTAAACGGATGCGGCAACACCCAGTAGACACAACTCACTAGCACCACCCTACTACCACAATAGAAAGAATGGACTCTCGTACCGAGGAAAATGGTCCACTTTACAATGATATATAATGATGTAGAAGAAGAAGACACACTATACCATAACCCCAACTATGACACAACCACCTAATGATGATCCTAGACCTCTAAAACCTTGGATCTTCAACTCTTGGCAGATAGACACTAGTACAATTTTTTACAATAATGTATTTACGGTGACTTAGTACAATGATGCCTTTACAATTGTGTATCTTGATGTTGCCCACTTGAAGACTTCACATGTGATGAACTTCTTTTTGTACATTGCACCTTGATTACTCTCTTGTCATTACGCCTCTCTTGCACCTTGCTTTGCTTCTTTAACACTAGAAAGTCTAGTCCTTTCCCGGCCCTTGACAACACATGATCTAGCTTTTCTTGCCTTCCCGGAGTTTGATATTAGATACGTTATCTATTATTTCATATCCCCAATATGTGATTTTCACTCTGTAGTATTCTCACGGAGTTTTCTTTGAAATTCACAGGTCGGCCCAATTTGATTCTTCAAAAGGGGGGATTCGCCCAATCTCTCACAATGCACCTAATTATAGACATTTCGGTAGAAAATTTATGCCAGTGTTGATCCTAAATTAACATTAGTCATTTTGTTGAACAACTGATCGGGGAAGGTGATGACGATATGGCGAGATGGGGAAACATTTAAAAAAAAATTTGATTAATGAGAAATGATGATGAGGCAAGTGTCATGCTTAAAACGAAACATGTCGATGCAAAGGTTAGAATATAAAGTGAAAAGGGGAACGGTAATTCAAAAAAGCGCAAAGATACGGTACAAAGGATGCAAAGCGAAATAATTTAAAAATTGGTCGCGCCCCAAATGCGCACGTGGGAATTCTCCATACGGAATTTCCGCGGGGTTGAAGGTGGAAGAGGGAACGGACCTGCGGGTATATTGAAGCATCCCAGAGGTGTGGGCCCAAGGTAAGAGAGTGACATGGCGGGATCAAAGCAAGGTGGGATTTTGGTAACATGGCGAGGAGCGGAATGTGGGCCTAAAGGCGAAAGTACGTTGTGTGTTAACCGGGTCTATGAGCGAGATGTTCCAAGAACCGTATGTTTTATTGCGGTGGAAAGGTAAGGTAGTGTCACACAAACCGGCTTCGAAAATGCTGGGGCCCGTACCGATGATGAAGCCCGGCCTACAGCGTTCACTGTTCTCGGCCGACACCCAATCCTACACGCCGCGTGCTCCGCTGTCGGTGTCCTTGCGACACTTTCCCCTTTATTTTACCTATCCACCTTTTTACCCTCGAACGCTCGGTCGAAAGATAACAATCTTCCCATATTTTACTCGATGAAAGTCGGGTTTCTAGTTCTGGGGTATATACCAAGTGGGAACCGGTGCAAGGTCTACCCAGTCGCTATCAACACCCCCGCGTCATTTTCCGAGAATATTTCCTGTTGCTCGGTATTAGTCCCTCATTTTCTCTGCAGCACTGCTCGTCTTTTCAAAGTTTTATATGTCGGTCATGGGAAGGGCCGCTAAGCCGAACCGAGAAACCCACACAGGTTGAGCTCTTCCGTGACCTGCAAGCCGAGAAATCCCAAGCCCTCAATACCCTTTTCACATGTTGACATTAAACGAGAGCTTTTGAAGCGGCATGAGAATAGAGGCAGATACCCGGGTGGTTAAATACGGTTTATACCATCAAATTACCCCTCGGTATATTCGTGGTTGATTTTATTCTTTGGCTCAAGAATCACTTCTAATGACGTTGAGACATGTTTACTACTCGGGGGAATAGATTTTTTTCTCTTTTCCCCAGAGCATTATCAAACAGCCTCGCTTTTTCCCACGGTGCCACCTATATCGGTTTTCAACGAAGTGGCTTTAACCTCCCGGTTCTGAAAACTGCCGATGGGAGTGCCAAAACAACTACCATTTCCTCCATCACCAACAACGAACCTTTTCCACGGCTGAGTACATTCCAAGGAGAGTCTGTATCCTTGCCCTCATCGGCGGTCTTTTAGGAATAGGTGCTTTGGGGGGAAACCACCATGGTATGTGTTTATTTGTGTGGTTAATGTCTCAAAGGAGTAGTGTTAGATATCCACAGCTTCCCTTTACTACAAACATTCGGACCAGTTCCAAGAACTTCGAGAAACAGGTCATACATTTTTTTTTTTTTTTCTCAATGGTCTTCTATATTTTCACATCGGCATGCGATAAGTTTGAGGGTTTGGGTTTAGATAGGGTATAGGGAGAATTCCCAAACCCAACCATTTTTATTTGGGTATTCATACACACCAATTGCACCCTGAGAGGGTTGATAGGTTCGTAAATGATTTCATGTCCATTTTCTATACTATTATCCACATTCACTCTCACCTAGAGTTTTCCTAAAATAAAGACATTACAAGCCGAGAAAATCCAAAACCTTTGAGGTGTATCTGTTGACAATTACAACTTTGATTCGGATTGTACGGAGCCGAGGTTTCCCCTTACCAGTACTGTATTTTCCCGTTCGGCGGTTTATGCTCGGGGTATATTACGAAAAACCTCAAAAGTGACCAACTCCGCTCGGCTACTTGCACCCAAGAAGGTTTCATCACGAGACTCCCCATCACTATCGGCCCTTTTATTTGTAATTCCAATTTCACTTCCCATTGTCGAAAGCTATTTGCTTGCTATGGACCTAGAAATTTGAAAAGTTTGGGCCTATGATCCTCGAAAAATTATCTCAAACGGGAGAAAGAGGAACAAGTCCACACCTTATACACATGAATCAAGGGTACATTTCATGAAATGAAGGGATAACCTTGAAACTTGGCCTTTGGTTTCGCGGTGGAGACGATTAATACGCCACGGGGGAAGAAGAAGACGTCAATAAAGGCCGAGGCGGAGAAGAAACGGAGTACCTCGGGAGCGTTCTCCCCTTTGCAAAAGCGAGAAAAAAGCCTCCGGCCAGGGGCGAAGTCATGAGGAGAGAGCAAGCCCCTTTAGAAGCCCCCATTTCTGCCGTATGGTCAGGCGAACAAGAGTAAGCGGGATAAAAGTCTTTGAAGGCAGTATCACCTCTTGACTTCTCGGAAGTCTCACGAGGCCATCGGGAATCATGCCTCACCTAGGGCAGGTTGCAGGAACCGAGGAAAATAGAATGATCGGGGATAGTACAAAGTAGAAGTGGGAAGAGGGTATATAGAGAAATATCACACATAAGGTTTCTACCACCATGAATGTGGACCTGAACACAGTATTGTCTATGGTGAGGCCATCCACGGATCGATATAGGTGTCACTGGTGCCGGGTGCTTAAACATGCAATCGACATGGCGAAGGTGCTGACAACCGATATGTGTAACATGTTTCAGTGGTGGTGATATGTTGAAGGAAAAGGTGATGCGAGGTCACCATTGCGTGAAAGCGGGAAGAAAAAGCATGAACGAGGTGAGGGCGACCTAAAGAATGAGCAGGGGAAAACTCTCGCGCTCGGGGAAAATCAAATCGCGACTCCGGGGAGTTAATCGAGAAAGGATATAGGAGAAACAAACCCACAACGTGCTTTGATAGAAAAATTGCGAGAAAGAATTCGCGTCATTGAAAAGTAAGGTCCACATACGGCCTCCGGCATGTGCGGGAGCCGAAGCAGAGTTAGCGCAAGCAAAAGAAAAAGCGGAGCGGGCCCGGCCTGCTGAAGGAGAGGGAGGACAAAGAAAGAATGTTGAAACAATCACTACTCTCGAGTAGGTTGTGGTACAAAACATCTAGGACACGCACGGAGACGTGCGCTGCTACAACCCCACCGACGAGTACGTTGTCGAGAACAGCGGAATGTGCTTGGTACCAAATGATAGTAAACGGACGCATCCACCGCTAGGCCCCGAGAGGATCATTGATTTGGAAAATCTCTAGTCGAGAATAGCGGGGAAAATCGAGTGCGAGAAAGATCGACGGAAAAAGAAGACAGAACCGTACGATGAGAAAGAAACCATCGCGACCTCCAAAATCCGCATGAAGGGCAATATCACCCTCGGTGAAGCGAGAGGTATAATCTAGTCGGACATAATCTCGGCGTGATGGAACGATGGGTTTCTTAAGAACGATGGGAGAAAACAAATGCAACATACCCTATCTCAACGGGGAAGTGTAAGACGGAGACCTCAACTTGTCCCGTTAAGAAGCCCGGCCATGAGAAATTATACTGCATTCTTGAATGACTTAGAATGCGAGGAGGTGGAGAAGCATGGCATACTAAGTCGATTCATGGAAGCCTTTGAATGCCGGAAAATCATTGACAAGGAGGAGGCACGAGTGCAACCAGTACACGCGCGGGTGGTAGCAAATGTGGGTCGATTTGATGTAGTGTGGGGCAAAGTTGTAATTTGTAGTGCCGTCTTATTTAAGGACCCAAACACTCCTTCCGTTCTCGATCGTTGGCGAGTATAAGACACGCCTACGGGAAGAAAAATACCAAACGGACGTCCTATCGAATAAAACCGCTCGGTTAAAGAAATTTGAAACAATTGTTTCATCCCTCTAAGCAGAGTTAAGCCCTCATTCAAATTATAAAGCACAAGCTCCCCACGAGGCAAGTTTCAACAGCCTCCACGAAGCCTATGTCAAGGTAGGAAAATTCGTAGCAATGCTAAGACCATCGTGAGAATGACCGACAAAGATACTTGCTGAGTTCCACCGGTCAAATCGCCGGCTCGTGCACTTGGAAATGTTCAACGCCACCTATGTCGACAACGGCTTCTACCCCTTCTCATCCATAAAACAACGATAGTGCAGTTCGGCCCGAGGGCGGCCTTTTTTATTTTACTTTGATTAGTTGTCTTTAAGTTTCGATTAGATTACATTTCACCCTCGGTATTTTCTTTACGCCCCGGACATTTGTTTTTAAATTATGTTTTAAAATGGCCTAGTGCCTAACCGTAAATGAGAGGTACGCATTCCTCATCATTAGTTTTGATCATTTTGATAGGGGACCTTTAACCAATTTTGGCATCTTGAAGAAGATATTTTCATAAAATATCTTCTCGCTCATCTATGGAGGTGTCTATATAGCAAAATCAAAGAGTATGAGGTTCCAAATTTACCACGAAAGGAAAGAATTATTTGTAAAAGAATGTCTTGTATGCATTTGTGAAAGTTTTAATACAAATGTAGAGAGCTGATTGGGTTTTCAATGAGAAGGAGTTTGACCTTTAAGGAGAGTGCAGTCTTGGTGCTTTACAATGTGTACTTCTTTTCTTATGTGTTGTAGCTTGTAGCCATTAATTTGATTTTATATCCATTTTATCTTGTGTCACATTCTAGAATCTGAGTAGCCCATAATTTACGATATAAATTTATCCTTTTCGATACTTATGTCATAGCTTTTCGACTACTTTAAATATGGCTCGGGTGTTAATATCTTTGTTTCATTTCCAATTCATCATTTTCTATATTGATCGTTATGAGATGTTATTTACAAATGTTGTCTTCATGTGTGGATTCTTATTTTACAAGTACTACATGTGGTATATGTTCCTTACGGATATTGTCTCAAATGTAGTTAGTATGTCATCTTTATTCTATGAATGCAATAGATATATGATTACCAATCCTACGTGAAGTGTTTAGAATCCGACCCTCTTTGCGGTTAAGATGCTTTTGAATTGTACGCTACATTTCGTGTTAAGTTTCACATCTTGCCAGCTGCAATATTGCTTTCTCATTTATTAACCACGGAAGTTTTGGTCCCATTCAAGTTAAATTTCCTATTTACAAAGAAATAGCATGAGAGCTCCATTAGCTATTACATCCATTTGTCATAATATATTCTCACCTTTTTGCTCTGTAGCATATAGATGTCACAAACCTTCAGTCTTTCACAACTCAAGAAATTTGTCTCTAGGATTGACAACATCTTTGGTGCCATTTCGAGGCGAGTGGGGAATAAACTGAAATCCTTGAGCCGCAAACAAAACCCTATTCCTCTTGATTGGAGATGAGCATGGAAGTTGAGTTGTATATCCCTCCTTGTAGGCTCCACATTCTTTTTCGAAAGATGATAATTGGTCTCGTTCTCGGAAGCCACACTATTAGGTCGGATACGTCTCGGCCAAAGACTCCCTGCGTATTCGTGTGAAATAATTTTACGAGGAAGAAATTGGAGGGAGAGACATTTTACCCATACTGAGATCCCGCAATTCTCTTTAGAAGACTTCCCTTCCTCCTCTTCTCAAGTGGTCCAAGTACAAGATTCTGACTCTGCTGTGGGAGAAACCGGTTACTACTCAGACAGTTTACCTCCTGGAAACATCCGAGTTAAGGACAAGGCTGAGTCAATAGATACCACTCGTTACATACTCCACCCCACTCCAGAGGCTGAAGAAGTAAAAGAAGTCACTGAAGTATCTGTTTTTAATACTCCGCCTTTGTCTCCATCATCCCAAGCTGTTGTTCACTATATCCCCATCATCATACACACCTCACTTCCACCTCCTCCTCCGCTTACACATCAAAATATCTTGTTACCTCCACCCCCTCCTCCAATGGAAAACATTCTGGGCTTCCTGCTGAATAAATATGCCCCCCTGGCATTACCCCAAGTACTAAACGACCTGCCACAGGATTATCTATAGATATTGCCTCGTTTCAATGGAGAGAATGAGATTGAAGCTCAAAAGCACCTTGAGGTCTTCTGCTCCTTCACAGAAAATTTCAACGTAGAACATATTGACGTAGTCCTAAGACTATTTGTCTAATCCCTTGATGGTGAAACCAGAAATTGGTTCAAGACGTTGGGATACCATTCTATAAACACGTGGGAAGCAATGGAAGACACTTTTCTCAACAAATGGGGAGAGAAGAAAGACCACGGGCATTGTCTGATTGAGTTTAATACACTCAAGAAAAGACACAATGAAGGGGTGGCCAAGTTCATTAAGAGATTTAACAAGCTGTACCTGAGCCTTCCCACCGAAATGAAACCACACCAGAATATTGCCAAGGTTGTGTTTGTGGCAGCCTTTGACTCGGAATTCAGCTTCTCTCTGAGAGAAAGAAAGCTAGCCACTCTGGATGATGCTCAGACAAATGCAATGGAGCTTGAGGCAAACTTTTCCTCCACTGGTAAATCCAAGGGAAAATCTGAGCAGGATATGAGGAGAAGGTGAAAGGAAGAGGTATCCACCTCAAGCCAAGATAGAGATTCAACTAATGACAGGATTGAGGAGATGAACAAGATGATCAAGAATCTCTCAAGCAAGCTGGTAAAGCTTGAAATGAAGGAAAAGAATTCATCCTCCAAGAATTTCCAAAATGCTCCTAACATAGGCTTTAAACCTCAATATAGAAAGCCACCCTTCCAGATACTGCAAAGGGGACAAAAGGAGCAGCAAGATCAGGTACCACACCCCCTATACTTGGAAGGGCAAGAAGAGGGTTCTACCGAAGACACTGCTTATGAGCAAGAAGAGGCATACCTTGCTTTCTCAAACAGTGATGAAGTTGAAGGTCCCTTACATGAAAGTGACGAAATGGAGGTGCAGGCACACACAGAAGGGAAAGCTATTGAAGATACTGAAGATCCTGAGATTGATGACTACTGGAAGCAGTTCGTCGATTTCATGCAAACCCAATTCAATAGAAGGTATGACCTCAGATCTTCCAGAAAGAGAACTCACACTCAGGACCAGGAGGAGGACACACCCCAAGAAGAAGCACTTTCTCAGAAATAAGAAACTCCTCAAAAGACCCCGGACAAAGGTAAGAGGCCCCTTAACCAATATTTACAGTCTGCTGATCAAATTCCCTCATCTTCACAAGTGGCTACACCCCCCAGTGTCAAAAAAATCTTAAAATAAGTCAAATCTTCCCCTCAGAACAAATATTCCAAAGATAAATAACCAAAAGAAGTTTCAGTAGACAGGTCCTCCTCTACTTTCAGTCTACAGAAGGAGCTTGAGAAGGTGAAAATCCTAGTCCCCTTGACCGAGTTGTTAAAACAACCTGCATATCAGTCCCAGGTCACGTCCTTTATGCTTCCTTCAGAAGTAATAAACATTGCAGACAATCTGAACCTTCAGGAAGAAAGACCTATGGTTTTTTTTGGCACACATGTCGAAGAATTGGATGCTTCCACTCCCCCTTTCTATGTGTCTTTAGTAATACATGACCTGCTGCTGCATAACTGCATGTTAGATTCGGGAGCCTCTCATAATATTTTACCCCTCTCGGTCATGGAGAAACTCGGACTACAGATCACCCGCCCATACAAATATCTATACTCATTTCACTCCAAAAGAGTTAAGTGCCTGGGCATGATAAAGGACTTAATGGTTAACCTGGCTCAGATCCCAACAAAAAGTGTAGTGATGGATATAGTCGTGGCTGAAATTCCAGCTCGATTTGGCATGCTACTGTCAAGATCTTGGGGGACCAAAATTGGTGGATCGATCAAGCTGGACCTAACCTATGCCACTATCCCTTTATTTGGTGGTCAAGAGAGGAGGCTGTACCAGGAAACCAGATTTGTCAAGACAGTTACCAAGAAAAATGATTCAGTTAATTCTCCAGTTTATAGTAGAGAGGGGGATTTCTCATGTTTAATGTTGGAGGAAGATCAGGAGTACGCACATGAACCATCATTTTACCAGATCAAGATAGAACAGTCCATAGAAAGTCATGAATTAGAAATTTGGACACTTCATTTTGATGGGGCTAACTCCAAGGAAGGTAATGGGGCTCGAGTGTTATTGATTTCTCCTGCAGGCCAATGGGGCCCTTTATCTTTCAAGCTGGAGTATGAAGCCACAAATAATGTGGCTGAGTATGAAGCACTTCTACTAGGGCTACAGACAGCCAGGAGTATGAACATAAAAAGTCTAAAAGTTTTGGGAGATTTAGAACTGGTAGTCAGACAATATCAAACACTGGCAAGTATTTGAAGATGAGGAGCAGGTAAAGAGATTCTTGGAAACAGTTGGAGAACAAGAATGATGTTCCTAGTAAAGATAGATCCTAAGAGAGTGGAAGTCATAAACGGTATTTCCCTCCCCAGAAATAAGAAGGAAGTTCAGGTATTCCTGGGTCGTATAAATTTCCTGAGAAGATTCATTCCTAACTATGCTGAGATAGTTAGGCATATTACTGACATGCTAAAGAAGAAAAACGAGGTTAAGTGGTCACAAGAATCAAGAGAAGCTTTTTCCAGGATTAAGAATGCGTTTTCTGAAGCTCCTGTGTTAGCTGGGCTAGACTATACCAAACCTTTTATGATCTTTTCCTTTGGATCACCTTATACAGTAGCAGGAGTTTTGTTGCAGAAAAATGAAGACAGGTACGAGCAACCTCTTTCCTTTTTCAGTCAGGTGCTTCATGATGTTGAGTTGAAATATGAAATATTGGAAAAGCAGGCATACGCGCTGGTAAAATCCCTCAAAGATTTTCATATGTATGCCCTCCAGTCCCACATCACTGCATTTGTGCCCACAACAGCTGTCAAAGATATCCTTGTCCAGGGAGATAGTGAAGGTAAAAGAGGGAAATGGATAGCCAAAATACAAGAGTATGAGGTGGACATCTACCCTACTAAATTAATCAAGGGGCAGGGGTTAGCCAAAATCTTATCTGAGTCAAATTGCCAGGCTTTGGGTATAAATCTATCCATGGTGGCAAACGAGGCATCTGAAGGGAAAGAAGAACCACAGGGAGTAGAGATAGCTTCCCAGAAGACACATATGAAATACCTCACCAGCCAGTGGTACAAGGAAATAGTGGAATATCTGATAACACTAAGCTTCCCACCCAGCTTTGAAAAAGCTAAATACAGAGCATTGAGGTTGAAGTCACAGAAGTATATGGTTGCAAATGGTCGGCTGTATTGGAGCGACCCCTCAGGCATCCTGCTCCTATGCCTAACAGAAGAAGAGATATAGGGTATAATGACTGAGTTTCATGAAGGAATCTGTGGGGGTCACTACAGTTGGAGGGATACTGCTCACAAAATCCTGAAGGCTGGTTTCTTCTGGCCTAAACTATTTGGAGATGTGTTTACTCGAGTTAGAGCCTGCGAGAAGTGCCAAAATTTTTCCAAAAGACAGAAGCTAGCACCTCTCCCCATGATACCTGTCCACGTAGATGAGCCATTCCAGCAGTGGGGAATTGACTTCATTGGAGAAATACACCCCCCATCCAGCGGTTAGCATAAGTGGATATTAACCGCCACAGATTATTTCACAAAGTGGGTAGAAGCTATACCCGCCAGAAACACAACAGACACCATGGTGATGAAATTCATAGAAGAAAACATCATATCCAGATTTGGTTGCCCTGCTAAGATTGTGGCCGATAATTCATAGGCCTTTAAATCTGCAAAGTTCATCAGCTTCTGTCAGCAGTACAACATTGCACTAGGCCACTCAACAGCCTATTACCCACAGGGAAATGGCCTAGCAGAGTCATCAAATAAAATGCTGGTGAGGGCATTGAAGAAGGCTATAAATGAAAATCAGAAGAATTGGGATTCCCAGTTAAAATTTTCTTTATAGGCTAACAGGATCACCAGCAAGAGAGAAACCGGGAAGTCCCCATATGAATTAGTATATGGGAGGGCAACAGTTTTCCCTGTGCAACTAGCATTACCAGTGGCTCAATTCATGCAATAAAGTCAGGAAGAGCCGGATGACATAACCAGGAGAATCAACCATCTAGTGGAACTAGAAGAAACGCGGAATCAGGTGAATCAAAGGCTAGTTGAATACCAGAAGAAAATGAAGGATCTCTTCGACCAATGTGCCAAGGAAAAAAAATTATAGATTGGAGATCTAGTGCTCAGATGGGACATTAGAAAGGCTGATAAAGTTAAGCATGGAAAATTTGATCCCCTCTGGTTCGGCCCCTTTAAAATTGCAGAACAAGGAGGCAACAATACCTTCAGACTGGAAAATTTACAGGGAGATCTGCTCGACGCCCTTGTAAACAGTCAGTTTCTCAGTCCTTATTTCCAGTTCTGAGTCAGGCCAAGAGGGCCTGATGTATCATATTGTATATTAGTGTCTGTTTTCATCTTTGCTTAAATAATGTGTGTGGTTATGAATCATGAAGAGGAATGGCGTTCACAGAAGATAAACAGGTGGTCTGCAAAGTTCTCGACACGCTCGAGGACAAGCGTGTTGTCCCCAGGTGGAGCCAATGTTGATCATGAATTAAAATTAGTCATTCTTCCAAGTTAACCTTGGGATAGACAGGTATTGAATGATATGGCTGATCGTGAAACGTTTGAAAAAAGTCAATTAATGAGAAACGATGATGAGGCAAGTATCATGCTTAAGACGAAACATGTGTACGTGAAAGGTCAAGATATAAAGCTAAAAGAGGAATGGTAATTCAAAAAGCATAAAGATACTGTACAAAGGATGCAAAGCGAAATAATTTAAAATTTTCCCACGCCTCAAATGTGCACATGAGGGAATTCTACATATGGGAATTTCCGCGGGGGTTCAGAGGCGGAAGGGAGGACAGACCCATACCCCCGCAGAATTATATTGAAGCATCACGGTGTGGGCCCAAGGTAAAGAGCGACGTGGAAGATCAAAGAAATTGGGATTTGGGTAATGTGGCAGAACAGAATGTGGGCCCTAAAGACTGGTACACTGCGTATTTAACCCGTCCTACGAGCGAGATGTTCCAAGAACCGTATGGTTTATTGCAGCGGAAAGGTAAGGTAAGTTTCTAGGCGAGTTGGTACTGAGGCCCGTACCAGTATTAAACCCGGCACGTGGCGTTCACCTGTTCTCATCCGAAACCCAATCCCTATGCACCGCGTGCTCCACTGTCAGTGTCCTTACAACACTTTCCCCTGTTTATTTTACCTATTCGCCTTTCTACCTCAAAACGCTCAATCGAAAGATAATAGTCTTCTCATATTTTACTCTATTAAAATTCGCAGGTTTCCAGTTACAGTATATACTAAGTGGGAACCAGTGCCAAGGTCTACCCAGTGACTATCAACACCCCCGCGTCATTTTCCTGAGAATATTTCCCTGTTGCACAGGTATTCCATCCCTCATTTTCTCTTTTCTTTCCTTTCGTCTTTTAAAATTTTTATATTTCAGTCATGGGAAGGGGCACGCCCAAGAAAGCCGAACCAGAAACCCCTCAGGTCCGAGAAACTAGAAACCCACCCGGGTTCGATCCCTTCATCGACCTGCAAGCTGAAATCTGTGATCCTCAATACCCTTTTCACATCAGCAACATTAAACCCAAAATTTTTAGATGACATATTGAGAATATAGACCGATACTGGTTGGTTTTGTCTGGTTTATACCATCAAATTACCCCCTCAGTCTATTCTGTGGTTGATTTTATTTGGTGGCTCAAAGATGCTTACGACAATCGTCGATGCACGTTTACCTCTCCTCAGGGGAATAACATTTTTTCTCTTTCCCCCAACATTATCAAGCAAGCCCTCTGCTTTCCCACCAGCGCCACCTATATCAGTTTCAGCGAAGTGGCTTTAACCTCCCAGTTCACCAAACTGCCATGGGAGCGCCAAAACGACTTCATTTCCTCCATCACCAGCAACCAGGCTACGTCTCTTCTTGCTGCAGAACCTTTCCTGCTGAGTCTGTTCAGAGAGGAAGTGAAGCCCATCCTTGCCCTCATCGTTGTTCTTTTAGGAGTAGGCGCTTTTGGGGAAACCACCAGGGTATGTGTTTATTTCTTGTGGTTAATGTATCAAAAGGGGGTAGTGTTAGATATCCCTGGCTTCCTTGCTGCAAACATTCGGACCCAGTTCCAAGAGATTTCAGAAACCAGTCACTTCCGCTTTTGCTCGATCGTCTTCTATCTTTTCCTGCATCAGCACGCTGATAAGTTTGAGGGTTTGGGTTTAGATAAGGTATATGAGGAGAATTCCCAACCCCGACCAGTTTTTGACTGGAATTTTTCTATACGCCAATTGCCTAAGGGAGAGGGTTATTCTAGGTTCGTAAATGATTTCATGTCCATTTCCTATACTATTATCCACGATTCACCCTCACCTAGAGTTTTTCATGAAATGAAGAGTTGGCTACAAGCCAGAAAATCCTAGAGAACTGGGGATTGGTATCTATTTGACAATTACAATGAAATTCGTGTCTATGAAGGCGAGGTTTCCCCTTACCAGCTGCCTGTGTTTCCTGTTCGACGAGTTTATGCTATGGAGTATATTCGACAAACCCTCAAGGCTGACCAACTCCACTTTGTCCCTGCAAAGAAGGGTTTCATCCTGAGACTCCCTATCACTATCGGCTCTTTTGTTATGAATTCAAGACATGCCCTTCTCATTGTCGAGAAACTGTTGCAAGGCATGGACCTAAGGCTGGGAAAGGGTTGGGCCTATGATCCTCGTGAAATTATCTCAAACACAAGAAAGAGGAACAATTCCACACCTTATACACATGAATCAAGGTCGTTCATAGAGTGGAGGGCTAACCTTGAAACTTGGCCTTTGGTTTTGCAGATGGAGACAGATTCATCTGCCACAGGGGAAGAAGAGGACGTCAATAAAGGCCGAGGTGGAGAAGAACCAAGTACCTCAGGAGCAGGTTCTCCCCTTCGCAAAGATCAGAAAATAGCCTCCAGTGAGGCAGAAGTCATAGGGGAAGAGAAACTGCTAGAACCGTTTACACCATATGGTCAACTGGACAAGAGTATAGCCAGGATAAAAGTGCTGAGAGACAATACCACCTCTTCCGACTTCTCAGAAGTCTCATAGGCCATCAGAGATCATACCTCACCAAGGGTAGTTGCAAGGAACCAAACAAATAGAACGATCAGGGATAAGTACAAAGCTGAGCTGGAAGGGTATATAGAGAAATATCACACCAGGGTTTCCGCCACCATGAATGTGGACACAGAACACCTGGTATTGTCTATGGCTGAGGCCATCCTGGATCCCGATACAGGTGTCACTAGTTACCGGGTGCTCGAACATGCAATTGACATGGCCAAAGTGCCAACAACCGATATGTGTAACCTGTTTAAGGTCATGGGTGATATGTTGAAGGACGAGGTGATGTGGGTCACCATTACGCTGAGAAAACTGGAGAAAAAGCATGAACAGGTGAGGGCGACCCTAAATAATGAACAGGCAAACTCTCACACCTGGGAAAATAAAATACGCGGCCTTCAGGAGTTAATCAAAGGAAAGGATACGGGAGAAAAAAACCCGCAGCGTGCTTTGATAGAACAATTGCAGAAAGAGGTCGTGTCATTGAAAAGTAAGGTCCACATACTGGCCTCCCAGCATGTGAAGACGGCCGAGTTGGCACAAGTAGAAAAGGAAAAAGCGAAACTGGCTGACACACTGGAAAAGGAGAGGGAGGACAAAGAAAGAATGGCTGAAACAATCACTACTCTGCAGAGTAGGTTGACGGAGCTGCAGAACATCTGGGACACGCACAGTTGTGCACCTTCTACAACCCCACCAGAGATGAGTCCACTGTAAGAGAAACTAAATGCAGCGAAAGCTGCAAATGATATATTAGAAAAGTAGGCATCCACTGCTAGGCAGAGGATCACTGACTTGGAAAATCTCCTGGCTGAGAATAGCAGGAAAATAGAGACACTGCAGAGAGAGATCGAGCAGGAAAAGAAGACAAGAGCCGACCAGCAGAAAACCATCACTGACCTCAAAAGCCGCATGAAGGGAAATATCACCCTCAGTGAAGCGAGAGGCATAATTTGGTCGGACATAATCTCAGCGGTGATGGAACAGTGAGGTTTCCTAAGAACGATGGGAGAAAAAAAATCTGCTATACCCTATCTCAATAGGAAATTGCAGGAGGCAGACCTCAACTTGTCTGACAAAGCCCAGCACGCCAGAAATTACATCTCATTCTTGAAAGATTTGGGATCTGATGAGGTGGAGAAGCATGGCATACCAAGTTGATTCATGGAAGCTTTTGAATGCCAGAAAATTATCGACAAGGAGGTAGCCCGAGTTACAGCTTCTAGAGCCCTGCAACAGGTCATAAAAAACATGGGTCGGTTCGATGCAGTATGGGACGAGATTACAACAGCTAGACTTCCTTCTTTATGGGACCCAACCACTCCTTCCGTGCTACGACTGTTGATATAATATAAGACATGTCTACAAGAAGAAAAATACCGGACGGACCTCCTGTCAGATAAAACTGCTCGACTAAATGCTGAAACAATTGTTTCATCCCTTCACCAAGAGTTCGCCCTCCTCCATTTGGTAAAACACAAGCCACCTACCAAGGCTGGTTTCAATGCCCTCACAGAGGCCTATGTCAAGGTGGAAGGATTCGAAGCAATGCCCGAACCTTCAGCTGACAGCCAGCAAAGATACACTCAATTCACCAGCCAGATCGCCAGCTCGTCAGCAAATGTTCCACCACCAGCATTCGCAACAGCCTCAACCCCTTCGCATCTATGAAACACTATCAACTCATGATTCGGCCTTAGTGGCATTTTTACTTTTTACTTAGTTAACTACTTTTAAGTTTCAAGTGGGCTTCATGTTCCACTTCAGCATTTTACTCTTTATCAGATTGTCTTTTAATATTTTTGTTTTTAAAACGGCCGAGTGCCTAATTGCCAATGATGAGAGGCCTCTATTCCTCATCATAAGTTTTGGTTACTTTGATAAGGACATTTAAAAAATTTTGAGCATGCGAGGAATATATTTTTCCCAAAGAATATCTTCTCACTCATGTATGAAGAATTCTATATAAGAAAGATCAAAAGAGAAAAATAGGTTCCAAATTTTCTAAAGAATTGACTGTAGAAGAATTTCTTGTATGCATTTCTGTGAAAGCTTTAATACAAATGTGAAGAGCCCATTGGGTTTCAATGAAAAGGAGTTTGATCTTTAATGAGGATTCTGGTATTGGTGCTTTATAGCGTGTAATTTTCTCCTATGTGTTTTAAACTTAGCTGTCCATTTCATTTACATCCATTTATCTTGTATCACATTCTAGAATGCGAGTAGCCCACTGTTTCTGATATAACTTTATCCTTGTTGATACTTATGTCATAAGATTTTTGGCACTTTAAATATGGCTTAGGTGTGATATATTGTTTCATTTTCAATTCATCCGTATTTCTGCTATACTGGCTGTTATGAGATGTTATTTACAAATGTTATCTTCATGTGTGGATTCTTAATTTTATAAGCCCACTACATGCTGGTATATATTTCTGGATGTTGTCTTAACAGTAGTCAGTTTTCTCTCTATTATACGTATGCAATAGATACTATATGATTATCAATCTATGTGAAGTATTTAGAATCCAGCCCTCCTTGCAGTAAAGCTTCCTTTGAATTTTCTGATACAATTCATGTTAAAGTTTCACATCTTGCCTCTGCAGTATTGCTTTCTCTTTGTATCAAACTTCTGAAAGTTTTGGTCCCGCTCCAATTAATTTTCCTGTTACAAGAAATAGCATGAGAGCTTTGTCTTACCAATTATCCCTGCTATATCATTTTTCTCCTTGCTACATAAGATGTCCTAGGCACTGGTCTTTCACAACTCAAGGCTGTCTCTAGGATTGAAAACAGCTGGGACCCAGAGAACCTTTCCCGTAAGAGGGGCAGATGGGGAAACTAAGATGAAAAACATTAGCCCCTCAGCTCTCCCACACTTTCATGGACTCACCTTGGAGGACCCTGACACATTCATGTTTGAATTTTCTGTTGTTTGTAAGCCTTATGACTACACCTCTGATGATTAGAAGTTAAAGCTATTACCATCCACCCTTAAGGATGCAGCCTTGTGTTGGTTCATGGGTCTTCCTAGGGATAACATCACAACCTAGGCACAGATGGAAGAGACCTTCTATAGAAAATACAAAGACTATTGTAGGTACAAGGAAACCAAGGATTAAATATTTAGGATGATTTTAGATCCTAATGAATCCCTAGAGGACTATGGAGGGAGGTTTCAATTAAATTATAAGAGAGACAACTGCACTCTTTATCCTGCATCACTTAAACTTGTACTTCTTTGAGGGATTAGTGAAGAGATGATAGAAACCTTGAATATTTTATAAGGAAGAGATATCTACCAACAATCCTATGAAGCAATCAATACTGTCTTTCAGAACCATTCTAAGGAATTTAGGAAGAAGGGAAGAGCTTGCAAAAGTACATCCAATACGACTTCCTCTTCCACCTTTATAAAACATGAGATTGGAAAAATGCTAGAGGACTTCAAGAGTGACATGTTACAAACCTTTTCTTTGAAAATGGACACAATGCAGGTCAAAAGGAAGTAAGAGGAAGCAGAGAGAGCCCTGGATATCTTTTTTCTTACATGTACCAGGAAGCACCCAAGAAATGAATGTCCACTGAATGTTATAAAGGTCATAGAGGTTTGCTTATTCTGTGAGAAGAATCATGCTACAGAAAAGTGTCCCTCCATACCTGGACTTAAGGTTGTATATCAAGGTGTAGAAGTAATGCCATAGAAACTCTGTTTCATCAACTAGAGAAGGCCACAAGGCCCTTGGCCATATCAACAAGGTATTCAAGGTGCACCTTACTCTTACTATCACACCAATCAGAGTGCACCCATGCAACCTTCGTACACCCCCACTCCTCCATCCTAGTCTACACCTCTTATTTGGTCTTACAACCCTTCATATCATCCTCAGCCAGTAAACCAACCATTCCAACAGTATGTTCCACAAAAACCTCAGTGGAACAATCCATCCCAAGGGTGGAGGCCTCAACAAAATCAACCACTTGCTCTAATGCCTCCACCCCAACCTCAACCTCAGCTTACTCATGTTGCTCCACCTAGGCTACCTATACCTGCACAACCCAATCTGAACCTGAAAAATAGGCGGGCACAACAGGCTCCCAATGGAGAAACATCCTATCCAGCTTATGTTGTGGAGATACAGGAGGTTAATCTCAGGTCAGGAAGACTACTCCCAGACAACCATCCTTCATCTCCACCTGTAGAGGTTGAGGAGGAAAATGAATAAGGTAACACTCAGATCCAACAACCTCCTTTTCCTAAGCGCTTGATCCACCTTAGTCAGCACACCCCTGAGGAGACTGAACTCCTGGGAGAATTGGAAAATTTTTGTGTAAAGATACCACTTCTCCAGGCCATTAAGGATTTACCTATCTACAATAGGCTCATCAAAGAAAATTGCTTCAAGAAACCTAGGAGAAGTAATAAAGATACCCTCACCATAAATGTGGTAGAACAACTCTCTGACCTAATGTTAGGGAAGGTGATATTTCGAAAGTACCTGGACACTGGTAGTCCAGTTGTTGATGTACATATAGATGGTGTCATAGTCCCCCACACTCTAATTGATTTAGGGGCTGCCATCAATATCATGACCAAGGAAACTATGTTGAGACTTAATCTCCAAGGGACTTTGATGAAAACCACAATAGTTCTATAACTTGAAGATCAGTCCACAGTAACTCCGAAAGGAATTGCTGAGGATGTTATGGTTACCATTGACACTTGGGAGTATCCTACATATTTCCTAGTATTGCAACCAAAAACCAAGTTCAATGGTTATCCCCTCATCTTAGGGAGACCTTGGTTAGCCACTACATATGCTTATATCAGCTGTCAGGCCGGAAACATGACTATCAAAAATGGGCCTTTGTCTAAATAACTAGTGTTATATCCTCCAGCCTAGCCTTCCATTTATCATGATCTCCCTATATGGTTGGAGGATGAAGAAGATGAGTTATATAAGACTGCCCCTATGTGTACCATATATGTCATTCTTAGAAGGGGGTAGCTTGATGAATATGAAATCATCGACCATTCCATTCAAAACCAGTCCTCCACTAACATTCCTCTCGAAACCTTAGTCAAAGAGTCTGAAATCCAACATTGGGTGGAAGTGCACTCAGTTGAGTCAACCTCTGAATCCACCAAGGCTATTGATTTTGGCCCATCCAGATCTCTGAAATCAACCCAAACCTCTCGAATGAAGAAGAGAAGTAGTTGTGCCAGCTTTTGAAAGAAAATATAGATGCATTTTCTTGGGATTACAAATACATGAAAAGGGTGCATCCTTCAGTGTAAAAACATCATATTTACATCAAAGAAGGATGCAAGCCCGTGAGACAACCCCAAAGAAGGATAAACCCTGCACTGAAGGAGATATTCAAAGAAGAGCTACAAAATCTATTGGATGCAGGGTTCATATATCTTATACCCGACAGTGAGTGGGTATCTCCTCTTGACTTAGTCCCAAAGAAGAATGGGAAGTGGCGAATTTATGTTGACTATCGAGAACTTAACAAAGCCACCAAGAAAGACCATTTCCCTTTTCCCTTTATAGACCAAGTCTTGGGTGGCCTTATGGGGAATCATTTATTTTCCTTCTTAGATGAGTTCAATGGGTAAAATTAGATTCAAATCAGCCCTAAAGACTAGGATAAGACTACTTTCACCTACCCTTGGGGTACCTACACTTATAGAGTCTTACCCTTTGGGTTGTGCAATGCCCCAGCTACCTTTCCAAGAGATTTCCTAAGCATATTTTCTAAGTTAGGCCATGACTCTTTCGAAATCTACATGGATGATTTCACACCATACGGGGATGACTTCCAAGAATCTCTCTCCAATTTGGGTAAAGTACTAAGAAGGTGCATTTAGATGGATCTCTCCTTGAGCCCAGAAAAGTGTGAATTCCTGAAGAAAACAAGGGTTGTATTAGGACACTCCATATCCCAAGCAGGAATACAGGTAGAGCCAAAAAAAACCTCTATCATCAAAATGGTACCTGCTCCTCAAAAGCAGAAAGATGTTAGGAGTTTCCTAGGCTTACTTGGTTATTATAGAAGGTTCATCAAAGATTTCAGCAAGATGGCTTCACCATTATTTGGGTTATTGGCCAAAGATTCTAAGTTTAGTTAGTCTAGTCCTTATCAAGAATCTTTCGAGCTTATTAAGAGAAATTTGACTACTGCCCCCATCCTTCGAGGTCCAAATTGGACTCTTCCTTTCCACATCCACACTGATACATCCAACAAAGTTGTAGGGGCAGCATTAAGACAATTAGAGGACAAAATTCCTTATGCCATTTATTTCATCAGCAAGAAATTATCCAAGGTCAAGCTGAATTATACTGTTACTAAGAAGGAGAAGTTAGCCATTGTCCATGCGTTGAACAAATTCAGGAATTATGTAACTGGATATCGGACCTTTTTTCACACAGACCATGCATCCTTCAAGTATTTAATGAAAAACCAGATGTGAATGCTAGGATAATTATATGGTTGTTACTTTTGTAGCAATTTGATTTGACTATTGTTGATAAACTGGGAAAAGAGAATTTTGTTGCGGATTTTTTTGTCCAAGTTAGCTCTCCCTGCAGGTGAAGAAGGAATGGTGGATGACCAACTACCAGATGAGCATATCTTTGCTATATCAGCACTGTCACCATGGTTTGCTGATACAACCAACTACTTGGTTGTTGGGAGACTCCCTCCTAATCTTTCATTCAGGGGGAGGAGCATAATCATAAAAAAAAGTGCCCCTTTCACATGGATTGGGGGAAACCTTTTCAAGATAGGCCCTGACCAAATCCTAAGGAGATGTGTGAGGGAGGAAGACTTTTTTGATATTCTCTCTGTATGTCATGACAGCCCATGTGGAGGCCAATTTGCTGCAAAGAGAACTGCTTACAAATTTTTGCAAGCATGATACTATTTACCTACCCTTCATCAAGATTCCAAAAGATACACCAACAGGTGTGACCAGTGCCATAGGATGGGGAAACCCACACAAAGGGATTAAATTCCTTTACACCCACAGGTGGATCTTGAGCCATTTGATAAGTGGGGAATGGAATTTGTTAGACCTATCGATCCGCCATCCGGAAAAAAGAAGTATATCATAGTCTGCACTGATTACCTCACAAAGTTGGCTGAAATAAAAGCAGTGAAGGCAGCAACCGAGGAGAAAGTAGTGGAATTTCTGAGGGAGAATATGTTTTACAAGTTTGGATACCCCAGAGAAATAGTCACTGATCAGGGAGCACAATTCACCTCCCACCTCATTGATAATATTTTGAGGAAGCACAAGATTAAGCATAGAACTTATACTGCCTATCACCCTCGGGCGAATGGCCAAGTGGAAGTAACTAACAGAGCTTTAGAGAGCATCCTCACCAAGGTTTTGATTAGCAATAGAAAATTTTGGGCATACAATTGGTAGAAGCTACTTGGGCCAACAAGACTACTTGGAAGACAACAATAGGATTCACTCATTATGAACTAGTCTACGGTAATAAATCTCTAATTTTAGTTGAGTTTGAATTCAATTCTTTAAGAATGGAAACTGAATTAAATCTAGATATATCAAATTCAAAAAAAGAGAGATTGCTGCAACTAAAAAGATTGGATGAGTTCAAAATGCAAGCACTTATTCACACAAAGGTAGTTCAGCTACAAAGGAAGGTCTGACATGAAAAGAACATCAAAGAAAAGACATTCCAAGAAGGATATTGGGCGTTGTTGTATGATTCAAGGTTTAAGTATTTCAAAGGCAATCTGATGACAAGATGGTTGGGACCTTACACAATGGAAAAATTCTTTGATAATGGCGTAGTTAAAATTAGAACCATAGATGAGGAAGGAATCCCTTTGCTTTTCAATGGTCACAGACTTAAAATTTACAAGAAGCCTTTGTCAAGGGTAGAGTTTGTAAATTAAATAAGAAGAGAGGTGTATGTGATGGGAAACTCCATAGTTTCCCACACCTCCTGGGAAAATAAA
Source organism: Pinus albicaulis (assembly GCA_034641835.2). Lineage (NCBI taxonomy): Eukaryota > Viridiplantae > Streptophyta > Pinopsida > Pinales > Pinaceae > Pinus > Pinus albicaulis. The sequence continues at coordinate 455,041,468 of CM076574.1, read as the reverse complement.
TAAATAAATAAGATCCATGGGTGAAAACCTCTTTGAGGCACCCAAGGCAAGCTTATGGGTTGAAAACCTCGATGGAGGCAGCTCACTTGCTAAAAAAGAAAAGAGAAATAAATAAAAGAAAATAAAGATCCATGGGTGGAAACCTCTCTGAGGTGCTCAAGGCAAGTCCGTGGGTTGAAAACCTCCATGGAGGCAACCAACTTTCTTTCAAAAAAAAAAAACAAAAAAATACATCTGCATTTATGTGTTTTCTGTGTTAAATGTTTTGTAGGTTATTAATGGTTTCTGGAAACACAGGGAAGCATTCATCTTCTTTTCCCTTCCTCTATTTTACCATCCATCCCATCATTCACTCCATTCATTTTCATAACTTCCTCCATCACCTCCTGTAGGAGATGGAAGAAGGATTGCCTGATGCGAAGCTATTTTCTATCAAGGTAGTAGATGCACACTTCGCTGATATCATTCAGTTCTTGACTACCCGGACGACACCTCCAGAGTACTCTGTATAGCAGAAAAAAGACTTAGTCACCCGGGCAACAGACTTTACCATCATCGCAAGACACTTATATAGGATGAGGGCAGATGAAGTCTTGCGGTGATATGTTTTGGAGCACAAAAGGCATGCTATCTTGACCGACACTCATGACGGAATAGCAAGAATTCACTACGCAGGGAAAGCAACAACACAGAAGATCTTTAGGGCTGGGTTATGGTGGCCAACCTTGCATACTGATGCCCATGAATATTGTAAAGCCTACGATATGTGCCAATGAACAGGGAGGCCATCCCGCAGAGATGAAATGCCCCTTACCCCACAAATGGCCCTACAAGCATTTGATAAGTGGGCTATCAACTTCATTGGGCCTATCAACCCCCCAAGAAAAAAGACGAGTGCGTGCTACATTATTACGACCACCGATTATGTAACCAGGTGGGCAGAAGTGTAAGTAGTAAAGGATTGTATTTCAGATACCGTTGCACATTTCCTCTTTGAACAAATCCTGACCAGATTTGGATGTCTGAAGATTCTCATGAGTGATAGAGGTACACACTTTGTTAATGAAGCAATCCGAGCTTTGACCGAGGAATTCCAGATCCATCATGCGAAGAGCACACCATATCACCCCCATGCCAATGGCATGGTTGAAGATTTTAATAAAATCTTGGAGCAAGCACCGACCAAGGTATGGAATTTTGATCGCAACGATTGGGACGTGCGCATCCCGTCGGTCCTCTGGGCCTATCGAACAACCTGCAAGAAGTTAACAGGGAAAACCCCATTCAGGATAGTTTATGGTAAAGAAGTTGTTATGCCCATGGAGTATATTGTTCCTAGTCTGCATATCACAACATTTACAAACATGGTAGAACCAGACATCATGGAGGATCGATTAATGCAGCTTATGGCCTTGGAGGAAGATGGGTTTATTGCGAATTTCCATCAGCAAGTCCAGAGGGCCAGCAATAAAGCCAGGCATGACCGACACATTCACTAGAAGACTTTTTCGGAAGGTCAATTAGTCCCCTTGTACGATACCCAGTTTTCCAAGCATCCTGGGAAGTTCTGACAACATTGGCTTGGTCCCTACATAGTTAAGGAGATAACGGATGGTGGAGCGGTTAGTCTTGCTACCCTGCGCGGAGATATGATCCCCGGCTACATCAATGGTAGCCGGCTCAAACCGTATCATATAAAATGACTCTATGGCTGGAGTAGCCATACAGGCATAGGTGGAGACCCCACCACCATAGTGACTCGAGACGAGTCACAAGATTGTGTTGGGGGATTGTTGGAACAGGGTCTCCTACAAAAGCTGTGAATCTGGTACATTTTTGTATATTTCTTATTATATTTAGTCTAACGCAGGGGTTTTGGGGTGGGTCAAAACCCCTAATGCATTGTAAGTGGGTCAAGAGTAGAGCAAGAGTCTGTAAACCATGGTTTATAGATCATTGGATGTGTAGGCTAAAGAAGTATAAGGAGTTGAACCTTTTTGAGTTGTAAGGCAGACTTGAACTAAGATTGGTGTGAATTGTGAATTAGTAGATCTGTTTTGGGTTTTGGGGAAAGGAATCCTGCTAGCTGTGTGTGTGGAGATCCTCAGTCTTGTTGTGTGCGGACCCTGTTGCTGTGTGCGCAGGTTGGGTTTTTGGTATTGTAAAAGGATCTGAAGGATTAATGAATGCAAAAGGCTGTTGAGAAAACTGAATCTATTGGACTTATGAATCTGTGATATCTGATTATGTATGCTCTATGTCATTGATTTAAGCTGCGAAATTACTTGTGTTACTCGTTTATACTGCGATCTAGATCTATTATGTTATGCATAATTCTACATTGAGTTCCACGAGTAACTATGTTAAGTACTTATGCTGCATTAACCATTGATCTGAATTTTCTTATTAGACTTTATACAAGAATAGTTACGATATATGCTTTATTGTCATATATTTGTTATTTATTGTGATTATATATGGTACTGCGCACATGGATTCAAAAGGACTGATAGATCTAGGTTCTATAATATGCAATCTGATATTTGCGAAGTCGAACGAAACTCTGCCTAACTTACCTGTCCTCTCCTAGGGTGCAGAAACCTGGTTCTAGCACCCTCCCATACTGCTTTGGGTGAGACTTTGGCCTGCACAAGCATTTCAATGGCGAAAGGGCCAGTAGTATAGGGGTTTGTTGGCAAACCTTAACCTCCAAACCTAGGTCAGTACCCCTCGAGCCAACACCTCCATACACCACATTCCTCCATTCCTGAGAAAAATATAGCAAGGGAAGTGTTAGACGGACAAATCCCTCTTGCAGACAAGAGCGATCTCCCTAGTATCCTAAGGATATATATAAACATATAGACATATGTATACCATTTTCTCTAGACTATTATGTTTAAGAATTATTAATTAACTATGGAGAGATGCTCCTACCTGAAGTCTAATGCTTACTCGGTCTTCAATCCAATCATTCTAGAAGGTATCGATCCAGCATGTAAGATCTGTAATCAAAGACAAGAAAACAATATCAAAAGCATCTGCAAGATATGATAATTCAAAAGAAATAATCTATATTAGTGATCAAGGAATCCAAGAAATAAATTATTCAAAATATAGATGAACAACTCAATGAGAAAATAGAATCCATTTGTATTAACTTTGAATAAAAAGAAGAAACCTTACAACCTTAATGCCTTGATGTTTGTACAGGTTCTTCCGGGGTCCCGAACAGCTGTTTTCCTCAATTTGACAAGACTCCAACTCTCTGAATCAACATAATACTATGACTATGATTATGTAATCTCTCTCATTCTAATGATGCCAAATGGAGAGTATAATTTCTTTAGCAATTCTCTTCTACAAGCTAAGAAGTAAGTACCCTTGAGACTGAAACATGGTCTCAATTTATAGCAGAAAGGAGGTAGTTTTAGCTCCAATAAGGAAGGTATAAAGCCCTCTCATCATGGGATTTTAGCTCCAAAATCCAAGGGATAGGTCCATTTATGAAGGGATAAAGGTTCATGAATGGAAGGGGCGAAGCTCAACCAGATAACGCTTCTAGAAGCCCCCAGCTAGGAGAATATTCGACCAGCTAGGCTTCTAGAACTTACTTTTATTTTTATTTTACCTTTTACAGGGGTCCACAGTTTTAATGAACAGAACGTGTGGGATGTGCTGCAGTTTTTATAGCAATAAATCGAGGTACCACAGGAAATGACTAGGAAAAGAGCGAAGTTAGGATTTTTAGGGTTTTAATAAGCTTTTTCCAAATTTAAAGACTTGATTTAGGAAATTTATGATTTTGGACCTCCAAGGGAGCAATAAATAGGTAAATATGAACCCATATAGATAGCTAAAATGTCATGGTGACAAATTTTAGTGTAACAAATTGCCCCCTAAAGTGCGAATTCTGAAGATTTTTGAAAAATTCTGAGGAGTGAAGTGCTTTATCATTCCGAGGATCGGGTTGCAAGCACACCGGTTGAAACCCTGCAAAAACATTCAATGCAAGAATATATATATGTATATCATTGCTGAGGTAGGCATTCCCATACTCAGATCAAAACTAACTACATGTTTTGATACATAAATGATTTTAGAATTACATTAATAGTAGACACAGCATGGATGCATCCATCTGTTATAAGTAGTCTACTACATAATGAATAATAAAACTCCTCACAGCCTGGATGGTAGAAATTAGATCCAGGGTCTTGATTTCCACTTCTCGAACTAGTACGATTCTATCCATGTGATTGATTGTCTCGAATTCAAACATGGTAGAAACCACTTGATCACCAGTCAATGATGTGAATTGTTAACAAATGTGAGAGAAACCACCAATAATGACAATGGCCCTCAAAGTACTACCATTCTTGATTACTTCTTGATTACCATTCTTCGTCTTCATGAGTCATAGTAGAGCTTTCTAAAGGCTTAATGGATGTTGAATTCTTTTTAGGGGCCATTTTAGAATATAATACTAATATCTATTCTACAATATGCCCTTGGAATCAATTCAACTTGTTTCTTCAAACAAGACTTATGCAATTCGGAAAAAAAAATACACACCTTTTACTTGCTTTTGAGGAGCTTGATATTGAAATTGAATTATCTCTATAATTGTGGATCCTCAATATCTAAAATTACACCCTATAGTAGCCCTCTAAAGCTTCTTTAAAATTCCACAGGTCTGATCTGATTTGGATTCTTCAAGGCCAAGTTATGTCCAATCTCCCACAATGACCCAATTTTGGACTGGTTCCGTAGAGCGCAATTGTATGACTTTCCACATGTCACGGTTTCCTCCTTTGGATCTACAATTGATAGAATGAAAAACAAAGTCTGTGTAATTCCAATCACTTTTTATGGAATTCCAATCCGATGCTCAGAGAGAGAGCTATGAATATTTTCCCATGATCACCTCTTTGAGATGAAATTCAGAAGCCTCAAAAAGCCCTAACTTCCACAGATCATATCTCCGAAAATATTATGAACCAATATCTGAAATTTTCCAACGATGTTCCTTAGGATTGCAGCTTCGCACTCTAAAAATTTCCGCTTCTGAACCTTCGTAGAAAATAAGTTATTATGAAAATACCACGATGACCTGTTTAGGTTAAATTCAGGAGCCTGCAAAATTACCTAACTTTCACAGATCATATCGCCAAAACTATTGTGAACCAAGCTTTGAAATTTTTCGACGATGTTCCTCGGGATTATTTTTTCTTACTCTAAAAATTTCAGATTCTAAAACTTCGTATAAAAAAATTTATAGTGAAAATTCCACGATGACCTGTTTGGAGTAGCGAAACCCTATAATCTCAAAGCTCTGATACCAAATGTTATGAAACCAGCTCCAAAAAGAGAAGAAAAGAGATATTAACACCTTATAAATAATCCACTTTGAGGGGGAAACCTCCAATAAATTACATGAATGAACAATTCTTGGATGATTCAAATTACAAAACCTCCTTTCTATATATAGGAGTCCATGGGGCCACAATGTAATCCTAGCCGACCTAACAATAATAATTTAAGGGGCACAATAATAACAATATGGGGGTTACAAGGGTACAATAATAACAATAAGGGGGTTACACTAACAAAAATAAGGGACTATACTAGTAATATAGGGACCTAACATTGAAGGATTTACAAAGGTGACACAAAAGGAGCCTATTTCCTATGTGTCGAAATATCCTAATATCCCCCCTTAAGAAAAAATCAGGATAGGATTGAAGGATTTACAAAAGTGACACAATAGGAGAAGGAAGGACGCATTAGAGCCTATCCCCCCTTAATGACAACTTTCTTGAACTCCAAGAATTGATCGAAGTTTGGTAAACTTCACTTCTGTGAGAGCCTTTGTAAAGATATCGGCTACTTGATCATTGGTTGGATAGTATTGTACTTCAAGAACACGATCATGAATGAGCTTTCTAATGAGGTGTCGGTGGAGTTCATTTTGTTTCATACGCTGATGTTGAACTGGATCTTTACATAGATGAATGGCACTTTGATTATCACACCAAAGTGTAGTTGGATGTTGCTGTTGAAGACCAAATTCAGACAGGATCTGAAGAAGCCTCATGGCTTCCTTTCTAGCTTCAACTACATCAAGATACTCTGCTTCTGTTGAATAAAGAGATATGGCACTTTGTTTCTTACAAGACCATGTAATAGGTCCTAAACCAAGAGTGAATACATATCCTGCAGTAGACTTTGGATCATCAGGGTCACCAGCCCAATAAAAATCAGTGAAACCAATAAAAAATGGAGATGCTCCTGCAATATAATGAATCCTGAACTGAACTGTACCTTGAATATATTGAAGTATTATTCTAGATTCTTTCCAGTGACTTTCATGAGGTTGGTGCATAAACCGAGCGACAAGACCAATGACAAAGGAAAGGTCAGGACAAGTATGGGTTAGATACAAATGTTTACCAACAAGTTGACGGTATAAGGTAGCATCAACTTCAGGGGTAGTACAAGTGACTAAAAGCTTGACTCCAGACTGAAAGGGAGAAGGGGCTAGATTACATTATTCCATGTGAAAGTGGTGTAGAAGATCACATGCATACTTGGACTGAGAGAGGGTAATTCCTTCCTTGGATTGCAAAACTTGAAGACCAAGGAAATAATGCAAGTGTCCTAAGTCTATCATTTCAAACTTCTTTTTGAGGCTATAATTCACATGGTTTATATGGTTTGTATCACTACTAGTAAGGATAAGATCATCAAAATAAAGAACAAGGATGGTGGGGGACTTACCCACTTTCTTGGCATAGACAGTGTTGTTAGAATGACACCTAGAAAAGCCATTATATAAAATAAATCTATCCATTTTGGCATACCAAGCCCAAGGAGCTTGTTTGCGACCATAGAGGCACTTCCTAAGGCGAAAAACAAGGCTAGAGTCATTTTGGATAAAGCCAAGGGGTTGTTCCATGTAGATTTCTTCATGAGAATCTCCATCTAAGAAGGTGGATTTAACATCCATCTAATGGACTTCCCATTTAAAGGAGGCAGCAAGGGAAAGAACAAGGCGGATAGAATTCGTTTTGGCAATAGGGGAGAAGGTTTCAGTATATTCAATGCCTTTAACTTATGAAAATAATTTAGCAACAAGACGAGATTTATGTCTATCCACTTTTCCATCTGGTCCAAACTTCGTTTTATAAACCCATCTGCATCTAATAAGTTTTCTTCCTTTTGGAAGAGGAACAAGATCCCAAGTATCATTTGCCAATAAGGAACGATATTCTTCATGCATATCTTCATCCCAATCTGGATGACCGAAGGCTTCTTCAAAGGTTTTTGGATCAGGATTTTCTAGAACTTGAGCCAATAAGGAACAAGCTATTTCGAACTGAGAACATGTACGTCATCGATCTGTAGGGTCACCTACAAGAGAACCTGTTGCATCCCAAGTAGAGCAGACCCATCTTGGAAGCTGTGGAGTAAAAGGAATAATTTAAAGAGGTGGAGTATTGTCATCCTCATTGTCATCATCTAAACTAGAAGGAATGATATTAAAAATATAAGAGAGAGAGAGAGGTGGCACATATTCCGAATCAGGCTCGCAGGCCAAAAGTGTCACACCCACCGAACTAGGCTCGTAGGCCGATATATTTTCATCAAATTTGACATCTCTTCTAATGATTATATTTTTGAATTTTGGTTGAAGAATTATATATCCTTTGACATCTTCAGAATATCCAACAAAAATGCATTTTTCACTCTTAGGTTCTAAGGCTTTATGTTTCGCATCTGGAATATGGGCCCAAGCATCACTTCCAAAAACACAAAAGTGACTTACACCTAGTTTGACTGAGCTCCAAGCTTCCTCTGTAGTTATATTCTTTGAAAACTTAGTAGGAGTGTGATTTACTATGTAATTTTCACAGTTAATGGCTTATGCCCAAAAATTGAGACCAAGTCCTTTAGATTGAAGCATACAATTAGCCATTTCTTTTAAGGTGTGATTCTTCCTTTCAGCTACACCATTTTGTTGTGGAGTATATGGAACATTATGTTGCAATTGAAGGCCATGCTCAGTGCAGAAGTTGATAAATTTTTTGTTAACATATTCTCCTCCATTTTCTGATCTTAACATAATAATTTGATGTCCATATTGTTTCTCAACAAAGGCCTTAAAGGCCAAGAACATGTTAAAAACTTCACTCTTGAGTTTTAAGAAGTATACCCAAGTGCGTTTGGAAAAATAATTAATGAATGTTAAGAAGTACTTGCAACTAGAGAAAGAAACAATAGGAAGTGGACCACATAAATCACTGTGCACAAGCTGCAAAGGGGCTGAAGCATGCCAAGAGGCATATTTTTCAAAACTATCCCGATGTTGTTTTCGGAGTACACATCCGGAGAAAACACTATCTTGGAAAGATACCATAGGAAGACGTGCCACCATATTTTCTTTACATAGATTTTGAAGAGAGCGATAGATTAAGTGACCAAATTGCTCATGCCAAAGTTTTCTCACTTCATCATTATGAGCAACAAAAACAAAGGGAAGACATGATCACCCAAATTTGTCAAAATTATACAACCTTCTAGAATCATCAGGAATACCAGTAGCTAAAATATGTGTAGGATATTTGAGGTCCTTGATTACAACATCATGAGGTGAGAATTCTACTATTTTCGCTTCACCTGAATGAGTTATCTGATAAACAAAGAGAAGGTTGCATGGCAACGTAGGAACACATAGTACATCATTAAACTGACCATCATCTAGATGAATGAGTCCAGATCCTACAACACTAAGTGATATATCATCACCAACATAAATATGTTTGGTGTTACAGTCATTTAGAGAAGAAGACATGGCTTTATTTTTTGCCATGTGGTAAGAAGCTCTAGAATCAATGAGCCATTCATGAGAAGGAGAAGAGGAAGATACATTTAATGCATAATCAGATCTTGATGCTTGAAAACCACAAGCAGAAAGTGCCATTTCTAAATATGAAGGTGAAGAGTGCTCCAAATTGATGTTGTGCTTCTTCATTGCTACTTCTAAGGCTTCCATCTTCTTAAAACATTTGGACTCTATATGGCCATCACGATTAAAAAAGTTGCAATGTCTATCAGTCTTCTTCCCTTTGTTTTTATTTTTCTTATCATTTTGGTGAGTTGCTTTTTCATTTTGCGGCTGAAATTTCTTAGGACCCTTGTTTGGTTTCAAACCATATTTTTTAGGATACTCCTTCTTGGGATTATTTTGTTATGATTGCTATTGGACTATTAAGGCTTTCTTAGAAGATTTTCTAGGAGTGATAAGACCAAGGTGTAAGAGTTTTTCTTGTTCTCTTATCAAAGAATCACAAAAGGCATTAAAAGATGGATTCTTGCATGTGGTTCTTGAGGAGATGATGGCTTCTCTAGTGGAATGGAAGGAAGAAACAAATATAGAGTATGCAGGGCCAAGATTAGCAAGAATGCAATAGATGAGCCTACCATCTTCATTTTTGACCTTACACCCTTCTAAAAGAATTCTAAGGGTCTTGAATTTGGACAAAAAATCTTTAATAGAGGAGAAATTATTGGGGTCCAAAGTAAGCAACTCATTTTCAATCTGTTGGGCCCTGATTTGATTTTTAATGCCAAAGACATAATTTAGCTTTTCTAGGGCTTTATCAGGGGTGTTGATGTCAAGGATGTGAAATCGAAGATCTTGAGCAATGGACATTCCTATCAACCCTCATGCTTGATCTTGTTTATTTTCCCATTTAGGAACTTTATCATCATCAGAAGGTTTAGTTTCTTGACCTGTGGCTATTCTATAAAGCCTTTTACTTCTAAGTATATCTACCATGTGAGGTAGCCATTGGAAATAATTGGTGCTGTTAAGAATAATTAGGCATGCAATTTCCTTCTTCTTTTTTTTAAACTGAAGCTGATAAAAGGTGAAACTAACTTCTTCAATGGAAAGATATCGAAAAATTAGGCTGTTTAAAAAAAAATGGCTTGAGAAATGGCTTCCGGATGAAGAATTTATGCCCTTTTGAAGACACGAGTCAAGGGGAGCGTTACTTTGTTGTACTAACGCTCTATTTTGGACGAGCCTCAGCATTACTAACGCATTTGTCAAGAAAAAAGAGGGCATTAGTGTCCCTTTAATAACACACAAGTCAAAAGTAAGGAGCCGCGTTAGTAGCCCTTTACTTATAGCGATTTTGAACTAACGTGGGTTGATTTCCAAACAATTTTTTACGAAAAATAACTCTTTAATCTGTTTGGCCGTCAACTGTACTTTGGTGTGCGTGCTTTCCCTACACACAAAACCGAGCAAAAAAAGAAATGAAATCCTTATGGAAGAATGTTAATTTTTCAGTTAGCCCTACCGGAAACTATCTATTTTACTATTTCTTATTTCCCTAGATCACACAAAGAAGCGGGGAAAGAGCATACGTAGTAAAAAAAAAATCTTCTTGTTTCTGATTTACCGAGATCGCACACAGTGCAGAGCAAAGAACATAAGTAGAGAAGATGATATAGATCCAGAAAATAAATAAAATCTAAAAAATGAAATAAACATAGGGAACCGAAATAAGCAGAACTATGAACAAATATAACTGCAAAATAAATACTTTATGCCTCCATATCTAAACTGAAATAACTTGGGCAACCAGAACCCTTTTCGCATGAAACGAAAGGTGTTCCTCACTGTAAGATACGCTCTGGACACAATAGAGTAGTTCTCCAGGCCCGAAAAAGTTCAAAAATAGTAGATCTACAAAACGGCAGTCGTATGCAGTCAAACCGGCTTTGGATTTGGATCAACAACAGATCCAGCCCTCAAAATAGCTCTGATAACATGTAGGAATTTGCAGGGTGAGTTTCGTAGATCAAGAACCAAAGGTCACCATTCAAAAATAGATCACAAATCAGTATACCAGTATAATCATGTAGTTAAAATCCTCAAAGAGGGAAACAGTCCACGACCTGAGCCAACGCGGCCACTTCAGGAAATTTATTAATATAAAAAGAAAAGTTACATATGTTTCTCTCATAAACGGTTAGTAGAAAAATTACCCTCCATTCTCTTTAAATAGAGATCATGGACCAATTGGATGCTAAGCCATGGATCAAGTGTCGTTAATACCGAGGAGAGAGATAACCGTCAGATCACTACAAATCGTGGCTGTCAGATTATAAGTTACAAATGTACATGGTAAAGAAACACAATTTACCTAACTCCACACTAGACTAAGTTATTCTTAACTATTTCCTATGTGTTGAAATATCCTAGCATTTTTGTTTGCTCTCCATGCATGAATCCGCTAGTGTGTTAGACTTTTGAGCACTGCTGGTGCACCACCATTCCGCCCTGTTTTTCGCTTCTTTTTACTGTTTCACCCACCTTTTATTCCCAAAAACATTTAAAAAACCATTCAACCTGCCACATTCCTTTGTCTTTTGTCATTCACGATTGCTTTACTTTCTTAATGCAAAACACTTGAAAACCATTGGAATTCGACCTTTAGCCCTTGCTCCTAGAACATCCTGCTACCGTACATCACAATTTGAGAATCAAAGTGTTTAGTTTGCTTCCATTAACACTTACCACTTCCTGACGCCGATTGTGATATTCGCCGCATCACAAAACCCCAATTGAGAAATATCGCAATCACATTTCGATACCACACAAAAACCATTCAAAAACATCAAAAAAAAAACTTGACTTCTGCCCTTGCTCCTCGAATCTCCTACTATCTTACATCACACTTTGCAAACCGCAACATTTCTCTCTTTCCATTAACACTTATCACTTTCGAACGCCGATGCAATATTGTTGCCGCATCCTATTCTGTTCAATGAAAAATTATTTTTCCTTCTTCAACATTTACCACTCCACTTCTGTGATATTACGATTGCGATATCGGCCCCACCTCCACATCATAACTCGACATCGCACATTGCAAATTACATTTTTTTGTTATTTTCTTTAATGCTTACTGCTCCAACTTTGCGAATTTGCGATTACGATATTGCATATCGGAAGTTTTGCCTCCATTGCAGCGCCTCCATCGCACTTCTCAATTCATCCTGCTCCAAAGCCATTTCTGTGCTATAATAAATATTTTATCAGGTTTAAACCCTCGCTTTCCACTTCTAAGCCCTGTTTCACATGTTAAACCCTCCATTACCCTCTTTAGACCCTTTTTGCTCTACCAAGCTGCAAAATAAATACTCTTTCAACTAGTATCAAGTCATGAATAGCTTAGTTGCATGGGTAGAAGCACGGTAGATATACCATAGGATAAATAGAGTGCATTTAGCCATTTGGCCAAGTTAAGTGTGGTTTAGAATTAGTTTCCTTTCTGCCATTTCTTTTCAGCAAGTTAAATTAGTTTCATTTTTGTCATTTATTTTCTAAAAATTAAATTAGTTTCATTATTGTCATTTATTTTCAGCAATTTAGTTTAGTTTCCTCTCTGTCATTTCCTTCCACCAATTTAATTTCCAGTTCTTATCATAGTTTAAGAAATAGCACCCTTTCGTAAAGCAGAAGAGGATGACATGAATAGATTGCATGTACTTTTTATATAGCATTTTCACCTCCAATTTTGTACAAACCTCGGGTTGATAAAGTAAATTAGGGCAGCCCCTAGGAGTTGTAGCACCCTTGGTGCAATACCAGGGCTCACCACTTTTTGGCGTTGTTGTCAGGGAGGTGTCTAGTAGATCGTTTGATTTTTTTTTAGCATTTTTTTATGCTTTCCTTTATTTTCATGTCATTTCAAAAATATTGTAAAATACAAAAAGATTTTATTTTCATTCCTTGTAGGACTAGGAATACACAAATACAAACCTTACCCAAAACCCCCGCATCACCTCCGAGCTGTCCTTCACTCTTCTTCAGTGGCAGTGAGATTTAACCCCCTATAGGAGAGCCTTCTGAATACTTTGAGGATCCTACTGGGGAAGAAGAAGAAGACCTTGTTTCAACTGAGGGACCTGCTTCACTTATCTTAACGATGGCTGGTGTTGATCATGAATTAACATTAGTCATTCTTCCGAGTTAACCTTAGGATAGACAGGTATTGAATGATATGGCTGATCATGAAACATTTGAAAAAATTTGATTAATGAGAAACAATGATGAGGCAAGTATCATGCTTAAGACGAAACATGTGTACGCGAAAGGTCAAGATATAAAGCAAAAAGGGGAACAATAATTCAAAAAGCGTAAAGATACGGTACAAAGGATGCAAAGAGAAATAATTTATGTTACACCATTTTTTGGTCATCTAACCTATTATCATTAGATGGACCCAAGTACACCATGTAAGACCAGTTTTACCCTAACTAAAACTGCTTTCACTATGTTAAAACAGGAAACCCCAAAAGGAAATATTAAACAAACCTATATTTGTTTGATTTTCCTCATGGAATAATTAATTAAACCATAATTTAATTATTATTCCCAGTCATGTCTAACCCAAAAACAAAGAAATTAATTAGATAAACCTTTATTTATCTTATTATTTTCTAGGAATAATTATTTAAATCTTATTTAGATAATATTCCTTGTTAAATATGACCAAATCACCCACAAATAATTAAATAAATCATTATTTATTTAATTATCTTTCAACCACTTCCTTAAATAATTAAATAAATCATTATTTATTTGATTATCTTCTAACCGCTTCCTTAAAAGATAAATAAACCATTTATTTATTTATTTTTGACTAATCAAGGATTTGACCCAAGTCAAATACCTTTTCCCTCCAACAAATATAATAAAATATTCCATAAAGGTGGATCTAGATTTGGTTAACATTATTTTAATCATGTACCAAGATCTAGAATGACCCAATATTTTGTTATAAATAGGAGGGTTTTTCCTACCATTCTTCACCTTTTGTTGCCTATTAGATCACTCTGGATCTATACACTTGGTCACCATTTTCTGCCATTTTTGCTCCCTTTGAGCTCTACTCTTTGCATTGGGTTTTCTACATCAACTAGAGAGAATAATCTTAGATCTGAAGTGCTGATGACTTCCAAGAACCCATCCCACTGAGGGGAATTGGATACTCCTTTTGGTTTTCCTCACAGGTGCCCCATTTAATACAAAAATTCTTTCAAAAATTGTTCTTGTCTTGTCTATTGGTATATGGAGCAAACCCTTATTTTTACTGCTTAATGTCTTTCCATACATAGATCTGGTGTTTTGCAGCTATTTTTGCAACTCTCTTCTTGTCTAACTAACCCGCAGATCTGAAGATATTGGAAGCAAATTTTGATGTTAGGGCTATTAGTTATGCGTAGCCAAAGTGGTATTTTTTCATACACTTCGACAAAGGATTCATACTAACAATTGGCGACTCCACACGGGTTTTCAATTACGACCGCTGTCGTTTTTCATATTCCTGCATATCCAGCTACTTCAGACCCTAGGGTTTCTTTTCAGATTTTTGTTTTTCCTATTTTCATGGTGTTTTTCCCCTATAAAACCCTAAAACATTAAAATTTCTAACTTTCGTGTGTTTCTGGCCCTATTGCGCAGGTAAGCGACATCAGTCGCAACTGAGACGACATTTTTTTTCTGAAATCTGCCGCCGGGAGTGCCGGAAGTGCAGGTCACACTTTTTGGCCCAAAAAATGCGACCTGGAGCTTTCGGTCGCAGAAAACAGCCCCAAAACTGCGACCGGAGCTAAAAACTGGTCAAAAACTGTGACCTGGACATTTTTCTGCTGTTTTTCTGAAATTTTTCTGGGTTTTTCTGAAGCTTCTGTCAGGGTTTTCCAGCCTTTGTCTCAGCCCGTTTCGACCTGTTTCTGATCTGCTTTTTCTCATCTAAGTGGGAACCTAGCCCCCTAGGGCTTCAGTACCCTCCACTTTTGGTGGAAGAGTTTTAGTTGTTTCAGGTGTCTGATTTTTCAAAGTTTCAGCCTTCCCTTTTTCAGATCTGATACCTCATCCTCAGATCCCTTTTAATCAGCTTTTCTTCCTTTCCAATCACGTCTTGTAGTTTTGTTTGGACCTCCCTTTAGGACCTCATCCCTGTCCCTTCCGCTTTTTGCTGATTTCCTCCTTTTTCCAGCCACCTTGCCTCTGCCTCTTGGTTGTGATCTGCACCTATTTTCAGCGGCTTTCTCCTTTAGATCCATGTCCCTTTTGACCCTAGATCTATTGGCCTCTTTTTAGTGTGTTTTGATTAGATTTTTTCCCTCTTTTAGATTAGTTTTGAGAGACCCGCCTTCTTGGGTTAGATAGATGCACAAGTAACTTTTAATTTTCTGTTATTTCAGCATTATATACTGTTCTCTGTAGGTTTATTTTCAGTTACGCAGCACACTGTTTTTCTTGCTCTCAAAATGGAAAGGGTTTAAAAATTAAAATTAACGCACGCCACACACTGACCCTAAGTGAAGAAGCGCCTGGTTAACACCGCCTGGCAAAGACTCTAAAATCAATTGTCACTGCACCTTTTCTGCCCGTGACCTCACTTGAATCTGTCCCTTTCTGCCCTTGTCGGTTTCCTTCTTCCCGTCATCATTGCGCCCCCAATGCACCTTTCCCGGAGACTTCTTGGCCTTCACCCTCAGTTTCCAGTCGATCGACCTACTCTGTCCCACCGTCGTCGAGCCAATCCTTCTCTGATTCTTTGGGTTCTCCTTTTCCTTCTGGTTCTCCCCCCTGTCACCTCCACTATGTCTGGTCCAGGGCCTAACACTAGTGGGAATCCCGGCCCTAATGCCGGGACTACTACTAGCGGAACCACCACAGGAACTACCTCGGCTTCACCCGTGCTCCCCTTCTTAGCAGGCCTCAGCCTCCCCGATTTGGACCGGTTGATAAACGACCCTATACATCATGACGCTAGTTGGCCCGCTATGCCGACAAAGCTCCCTTCCGACATCCCAAAGTTTGAAGGTCGTGCTGGAGAAGATCCTTCAAATCATGTTCGATCTTTCCACATGTGGTGTTCATCTACCTCCATTACCGATGACTCTGTTCGTCTTCGATTGTTCCAACGCACGCTTACAGGCGAAGCTTCTAAGTGGTATGTTGATCAACCCACTTCCTCCCATACCACCTTTGCAACTCTTGCCCGGGCTTTTTTATCTTACTTCCAGCTTCCCCTTCGTTATGAAACTGGTATCGAGCTCTTGACTTCCTTCAAGCAAACCTCTTCGACCCGCCTTTCTACCCATGTCCAGGAATGGCGAAGAAGACGGAGCCTATGTCAATCTCCTACCTTCGAAGACCGTGTCTACATGGACTGGTTCCTTAGATCTCTCTTTTCCCCTATCGGGAAAGATGTCGCATCACATTTTCCTCAAACCGAAGAAGATGCCCTCCAAATGGCGTTAAAATATGACCTGATCTATGCTCAGACAGGTTATGATCATACTGTCCTACCTGATCTCCCCAAACCTGGTGATGCCTATAAACCGGGGGCACCTCATACCACCGACAGTATCGTTGGATCTATCTCTCATCCATCTGCTCAACCTCTCATGAGCTATGGTTTTCCTGGGGGAGGGGGCACCACTTCCGGCACTTCTCCCCCTTCCGGTAGCACGCATTCAGGATACGGCATGCCTCATCCTTTTGCCCAACCTCCTGCTTACCTCAATGTTACCCAACCCAACCATTACCCTTATCTGCAGCCTGGTGCGCCAGCTCCTCCAGCATATGCGCTTTCGCCTCCCTTTCCTTCTCAACCCTTGCAACAACAGTCACCGCCCCCTCAAGAGCAGGTGGATGCCCAGCAGGGATTCATGGCTACCCAACCACCTGACGGACAGGTGGCCCCTCAACCTTCCCCTTCTGGTTCCTCCAATTAACAGATCCTCATGATGAACTTTGATCCATCCCCATCCGTCGATCTTCACCTTCAAACTCAGTCTCGCCAGTACCTCAAGCCCCCCACTCAGTCTGCCCCCGAGCCTCCTTCTTCAGGTTCTACAGAGCCTCTTTCGACATCCAATGGCCGCTTACATATCCCTCAACCCAGAGTTGAGGTTCACACCAAGATTCCTAAGGGACCATTACGTTGAAACGCTACTTCCGGTCGAGCTGCCCATTCATATAGTATAGTAGATGATTTGGTGCAATCTCCTGCTGCCATTTCCACACTGGAACTCCTCCAGTCGTGCCCTTCCCAAAAGAAGTCTCTACTATCTACCGTGGGTGCTGTAGATCCTGCTGATGACCAAATGATTGTTTTCGACGCCACTCAATCAGACCATCCTCCTCTTCCTCCTTCCGTCGCCTTCCAAATCTCCGTCAAAATCCGGAACACCAACGTGTCCCGGTGTATAATTGATGAGGGGGAATCCACCTGCGTGATGTCTGCTTCGGTTTGGAAGCAACTCGGATCCCCCGAGCTAGCCCCTTCCATGATCATCCTTCGAGCGTGGGATGGTCATGCCTCCCAGCCCATTGGCCTGTTTCGTAATTGTCCTATCACCCTCGCCGGTAAGACTGTTTGCGTTGACGTTGAAGTCATAGACGCCCCACTAGACTACAACATTCGATTGGGGCGAAGCTACACCTATGCTATGTCTGCTATCCCATCCGCGGTTTTCCGCAAGATGTCTTTCCCCCATAATGGAAAGATAGTCACCATCGACCAGTTGACATATCATGAGCCAAAATCTCAGACCTCACCTGAGACGACCATCTCTTCTGTAGCCAACAAGAAAACCGTCGAGTCCTGGACCAGTGTCTCCCCCGGCGTTTACAAGGATTCCTCCCTGCTTGGAACTTTTCCTAGTCCCCCCCCTCCTCCTATCTCTGACCCCAGCTCATCGAATGTTTGCATGATGCAATCGTCTCAGGCTGCTCTCAAGCAACCTGCTTCGGCTAGTCAGCAACCTTTCCCTCTGCAACCTGCTCTTAGCCCTTCACCTGTAGTTGGTAGTCATGAGCCCCTTTATCCCCCTGGCATGGTTCCTCCAGGCCTTAGCCATTTAGGAGCCGTCCCACCTGGCCATTCCCCCTCTGGTCAGATATCGTTCCTAGCTCCCCCACCAGGAGTGTACACGATACCAGTCATGGCCACCCTCTCTCTTCCTAACTTGACACTTGGGATTCCCGTTTGGTACCTTGATCCTCCAGCCCCCACCTTGCCTGTTCAACCCAAACCTTATATTTCTTTGACCCCGGTTCCACCGGCCCCCATGCCTTCTCCCGTGGCATCAGTGCCTCAGTCACCTCAACAGGAACCACCTCCTGTTGTGATCGCTTCGGGTAAGAAGGGCAAAGCTCGCAAGGGGGCATCAAAGGAAAAGACTCCCCCGACAAAACCTGCTCCTTCTCAGCCTCCAAAGCATACCATCCAGTGTGCTTTGTGTGATGTTCTCGGTCACACCTCCCATACCTGTCTTGCATTGCTTCATCTCAAGCCCATGGTTAATGTCACGTTCCCTACGTCTGCGGTCCCAGAAGCCTCTGTTCCTTCCGCGACTGCGGCCAAGAACCCCAAGACTATTCACACCAATCACCCCTGTGCTTTGTGTGATCTCCATGGCCATTACACCCATCTTTGTCCCCGCCTCGAGGATTTCCACACCTTTATCGCCGTGGTCCACCAATTCGAGGCCAAGCGCAATGAGTCCACCTCTCCCCTATTTGCGCATTCTGCTTCAGCAGAACTACCAGATATGACTGCTCCCATTGACATTCCCCCTCCTGATGTCGAGATGACGGAGCCTTCGTCCAACATTTTTTACCTATCATCATCCATGAGACCCTCGGGGAACATTCCATCTAAATCCTCCCCTGTTGTTTCGCTTGACCTTTCTTCAGAGATCATCTTGGGCTCAACATCGGTAGATCCTTTATCTACTTACTCTTCGGTCACCCCTTGTGACGATGCGCATGTGAACCTCTCTTCTCATGATGATGATTCCGGTCACTTCACCATGTCAGGTGGTCTTTCTTCCACCAGTCACCCCATCTTCTATCGCGATGACGACATTATGGAAAAAATCCCCACCCCTAACGTTATCTATTCCCCCTTACATCGAACCCATGCGTTCACACCACATCCACCTTGTGGCCATTACATTGAAACCTACTGTTTGGGTAAGGGGGCACCCACATTTGAGAGACCAAGAGAAGCAATTCTCCACCACTCTCCTAGTGGATCTGGTTGTGTTGACTTTAGTCCCAGTATTCTTCCACATTTCGAAGAACCTCTAGAGTCCCATATCACTTCAAATCACTCTAGGGATGATACCCCTTATCGTTCCCTCATATTACATCAGCAACCCAGTCTCTTAGACATTATTGTTGACCAACCTATAGATTTTCTACGAGAGCATCAGTTCATTATCTCCAAATCCTCTTTTGGGGATAGTGACACCAGGTATGCCAACTCGGAAACTTAAAGTCCATTTGATCCCTATATGCAGTACCAAAAGAGATTGGTAATCCTCCATTTCCTTTCTCACACTGCATAACCATAACAAGAACAAATGGCACACCACATCATTTAAATGTGTTTAGATTCCCCTTTTTTCTAAATACATTTTGGCATGACCACACCATGCTCGGGGGCACCTATGCCCCTCAACCATAACCCTCCTCACCTCGTTTTTGGAGAGGAGGCAGTCTTACCAATCGAGTGTGCCATCCCTTCCCTTCATCTGGCTGTTGAACTTCTCCCTGACACCCAACCTCTAGAACAACGACTTATCATGCCTGAGCGTGCCTCTAAAGACCGTCGTGTTTCATTGCAAACCATGGAAGCGGCCAAGAAATGCACCAAAGCTCAATATGACCGAAAATTCCAGCCCCAAAGGCGACCTTGTTCTAGTATGTGACCAAGCCCATGATGTCCTTGGTCACGGGAAGTTCGACTCATTATGTCTAGGCCCTTACGTCATCAGTAAGGGTCTTGGTAAGGGGGCATACCTTTTAGAGGACTTCGAAGGCAATCCTCTTCCTAATCCTCGCAATGCACTCTATCTTAAGAAATATTACCCTTAGCATTTCCCTTTTGAGATGCGTGTTTTAGGTTCTTTTAGATAGCCAGCATCTTTTTTGTACTTTCATCCTTCGCCAGGAGCTATTTTTTCCAAGAAGGATCACTTCACCTCTCCTTCAAATCGAATTTCCTCACTTACAACACTTGTACTTGGGGCACCATTTTGCCTCCTTACTTGTCTTTGTTCGTGTCGATTTTCGTCATGAGTTACCATCTTGTACTCATGTTTTCATGGTCCCCCATTGGGCCTTTACTGTGTGGCAGCACCATCAAGTCGCCCTTGTTTAGAGCATCCAAGTTGAGTCATCATCGCATTCATGGAGTCTATCCTGGGTCCCTTCGTACCCCGCTCTAACCCTCCATCCTTCATTGCTTGGTCTCTCTCTTGTGTCGCACATTATGACCTTCAGTCCCACTGTCCCCTGTCCCATATGATATTGTGTCAGTCGCTGCCATGTCATTCATGCCCTTTATGCTCTAACAAGGGAAGTCGTCCATTCGCTACTCATTCCTTTCTATTTCACTCTCATCATTAGTGTCAGTCTGTCCGTCGCTCTACTGTTTTCTCTCGTGCCTTAGTTGGGGACATCTCACTCCCTCAACTATGGCGGACCTCCTTCTGTCGACATTAGCACTTTCATTCCAGAAGCCAGGTCTAGAGGGCGGTGTACCTTGGTTCCAGCTTCCACTCTTGTTCGGTGCCTCGGATTAGGCAAAGGGATCTCTCATTCCCTTTGACTTGATTGTTTCTCCAGCTCCTTTCAGCATGATCGAGATTCGTATACTTGATGGTCCAGTGATCCAGCAGCAGCTCTTGATGATTCCCGGGTGTGTGTGAGATGTCTCAACCCTCATGAGGGGGTGGCCCTGCAGGTAGCTCCCCACATGCCCGGATGACCTCTTCCTTGCAGCCTTCGATGCAGCTCCAGATATTTGATGATGTTGGCCTTCGCCACTTGCAGCGCCTCTTTGATTTGCATGTATCAGTCAGATTTTGTGAGCCCTTCCCCATTTATAGGGGGCATTTGGGTTGTATTTGTATCTCATGTACTCAGATATTATTGTATCAGTCCTAGCTGTTATCCCAGGCACAACATGTATGTGGGATTCCTCATTGTATTTTTATCTGGCTCATGATTATGCCAGCTGTACTTTATGGTTCGGTCCCTTGTTTAATGGACACACTATTCTTTTGTACTTTGTCTCGGCGGGCATAGGTATGCCTCCCCCGCCGCCTTCAGCACAGGTACCCTCTCATAAAAAGAGACTTGTTGCACCCGCGAGTCTCGTCTCCTCAGGGTCTAGTCCTTCAGCACACTATCTACCTCACATTTCTCTCTCTGCCATCCCCTTTTGTTGTCAGTGATTGTGTTCTTACAACGTACTTCGGTCATACGATTTGCTCCTGACACTCGCACGCTGGGGGGCAATCTGTTACACCATTTTTTGGTCATCTAACCTATTATCATTAGATGGACCCAAGTACACCATGTAAGACTAGTTTTACCCTAACTAAAACTGCTTTCACTATGTTAAAACAGGAAACCCCAAAAGGAAATATTAAACAAACCTATATTTGTTTGATTTTCCTCATGGAATAATTAATTAAAACATAATTTAATTATTATTCCCAGTCATGTTTAACCCAAAATCAAAGAAATTAATTAGATAAACCTTTATTTATCTTATTATTTTCTAGGAATAATTATTTAAACCTTATTTAGATAATATTCCTTGTTAAATATGACCAAATCACCCACAAATAATTAAAATAAATCATTATTTATTTAATTATCTTTCAACCACTTCCTTAAATAATTAAATAAATCATTATTTATTTGATTATCTTCTAACCGCTTCCTTAAAAAGATAAATAAATCATTTATTTATTTATTTTTGACTAATCAAGGATTTGACCCAAGTCAAATACCTTTTCCCTCCAACAAATATAATAAAATATTCCATAAAAGGTGGATCTAGATTTGGTTAACATTATTTTAATCATGCACCAAGATCTAGAATGACCCAATATTTTGTTATAAATAGGAGGGTTTTTCCCATCATTCTTCACCTTTTGTTGCCTATTAGATCACTTTGGATCTATACACTTGGTAACCATTTTCTGCCATTTTGCTCCCTTTGAGCTCTACTCTTTGCATTGGGTTTTCTACATCAACTAGAGAGAAGAATCTTAGATCTGAAGTGCTGAGGACTTCCAAGAACCCATCCCACTGAGGGGAATTGGATACTCCTTCTGGTTTTCCTCACAGGTGCCCCATTAATATAAAAATTCTTTCAAAAATTGTTCTTGTCTTGTCTATTGGTATATGGAGCAAACCCTTATTTTTTCTGCTTAATGTCTTTCCATACATAGATCTGGTATTTTGCAACTCTATTCTTGTCTAACTAACCGCAGATCTGAAGATATTGGCAGCCACTTTTGTTGTTAGGGCTATTAGTTATGCGTAGCTAAAGTGGTCCTTTTTCATACACTTCGACAAAGGATTCATACTAACAATTTAAAAGTTGCCCGCGCCTCAAATGTGCACGTGAGGGAATATTCCATATGGGAATTTCCACGGGGGTTGAGAGGCAGAAGGGGGGATAGACCCATACCACCGCAGAATTATATTGAAGCATCACGGTGTGGGCCCAAGGTAAAGAGCGACGTGGCAGATCAAAGCAATTGGGATTTCGGTAACGTGGCAGAACGGAATGTGGGCCCTAAAGATTGGTACGCTGCGTATTTAACCCGTCCTACGAGCGAGATGTTCCAAGAACCATATGGTTTATTGCAGCGAAAAGGTAAGGTAAGTTTCTAGGCGATCTGGTACTGAGGCCTGTACCAGTATTAAACCCGGCACGCGGCGTTCACCTGTTCTCAGCCCACACCCAATCCCTACGTGCTGCGTGCTCCACTGTTAGTGTCCTTACGACACTTTCCCCTGTTTATTTTACCTATCCGCCTTTTTACCTCAGAATGCTCAGTCGAAAGATAACAGTCTTCCCATATTTTACTCCAGTAAAATTCGCAGGTTTCCAGATACGGTATATACTAAGTGGGAACCAGTGCCAAGGTCTACCCAGTCGCTATCAACACCCCCGTGTCGTTCTCCTGAGAATATTTCCCTATTACACAGGTATTCCATCCCTCATTTTCTCTCTGCTTTCCTTTCATCTTTTAAAAGTTTTATATGTCAGTCATGGGAATGGGCACGCCCAAGAAAGCCGAACCAGAAACCCCTCGGGTCCGAGAAACCAGAAACCCGCCCGGGTTCGAGCCCTTCATCGACCTGCAAGATGAAATCCGTGATCCTCAATACCATTTTCACATTAGCAACATTAAACCCGAGCTTTTTAGATGACATATTGATAATAGAGACCGATACCGGGTGGTTTTGTCTGGTTTATACCATCAAATTACCCCCTCAGTCTATTGTGTGGTTGATTTTATTTGCTAGCTCAAATATGCTTACGACGAGTGTCGAGGCACGTTTACCTCTCCTCAGGGGAATAGGATTTTTTCTCTTTCCCCCGACATTATCAAGCAAGTCCTCCGCTTTCCCACCAGCGCCACCTATATCAGTTTCAGCGAAGTGGCTTTAACCTCCCAGTTCACCAAACTACCATGCGAGCGCCAAAACGACTTCATTTCCTCCATCACTAGTAACCAGGCTACGTCTCTTCATGCTGCAGAACCTTTCCCGCTGAGTCTATTCAAAGAGGAAGTGAAGCCCATCCTTGCCCTCATTTCTGGTCTTTTAGGAGTAGGCGCTTTGGGGGAAACGACCAGGGTATGTGTTTATTTTTTTTGGTTAATGTCTGAAAAGGGAGTAGTGTTAGATATCCCTCGCTTCCTTGCTACAAACATTCAGACCCAGTTCCAAGAGCTTTCAGAAACCAGTCACTTCCGCTTTTGCTCGATGGTCTTCTATCTTTTCCTGCATCAGCACGCTGATAAGTTTGAGGGTTTGGGTTTAGATAGGGTATATGAGGAGAATTCCCAACCCGACTAGTTTTTGACTGGAATTGTTCTGTACGCCAATTGCATAAGGCAGAGGGTTATTCCAGGTTTGTAAATGATTTCATGTCCATTGCCTATAATATTATCCACGATTCACCCTCACCTATATTTTTTCCTGAAATGAAGAGCTGGCTACAAGCCGAAAAATCCCAGAGCACTGGGGATTGGTATCTATTTGACAATTACACTGAAATTCGGGTCTACGGAGCCAAGGTTTCCCCTTACCAGCTACATGTGTTTCCTGTTCAACGAGTTTATGCTATGGAGTATATTCGACAAACCCTCAAGGCTAACCAACTCCACTTTTTCCCTGCAAAGAAGGGTTTCATCCTAAGACTTCCTATCACTATCGGCCCTTTTGTTGTGAATTCAAGACATGCCCTTCCCATTGTTGAGAAACTTTTGCAAGGCATGGACCTAAGGCTGGGAAAGGGTTGGGCCTATGATCCTCGGGAAATTATCTCAAACAGGAGAAAGAGGAACAAGTCCACACCTTATACACATGAATCAAGGCCGTTTATAGATTGGAGGGCTAACCTTGAAACTTGGCCTTTGGTTTCACAGATGGAGAAAGATTCATCTGCCACAGGGGGAGAAGAGGACATCAATAAAGGTTGAGGTGGAGAAGAACCAGGTACCTCAGGAGAAGGTTTTTCCCTTCGCAAAAAGCAGAAAACAGCTTCCAGTGAGGCAAAAGTCCTAGGGGAAGAGAAACTGCTAGAACCGTTTACACCGTATGGTCAACTGGACAAGAGTAAAGCCGGGATAAAAGTGTTGAGAGACAGTACCACCTCTTTCGACTTCTCGGAAGTCTCACAGGCCATCATAGATCATACCTCACCAAGGGTGGTTGCAAGGAACCAGGCAAATAGAAGGATCAGGGATAAGTACAAAGCTGAGCTGGAAGGGTATATAGAGAAATATCACACCAGGGTTTCCGCCACCATGAATGTGGACACAGAACACCTGGTATTGTCTATGGCTGAGGCCATCCTGGATCCTGATACAGGTGTCACTAGTTACCGGGTGCTCAAACATGCAATTGACATGGCCAAAGTGCCAGCAACCGATATGTGTAACCTGTTTCAGGTCGTGGGTGATATGTTGAAGGACGAGGTGATGCAGGTCACCATTGAGCTGAGAAAACTAGATAAAAAGCATGAATAGGTGAGGGTGACCCTAAAGAATGAATAGGCAAACTCTCGCGCCTGAGAAAATAAAATACGCGGCCTCCAGGAGTTAATCAAAGGAAAGGATACGGGAGAAACAAACCCGCAACGTGCTTTGATAGAACAATTGCAGAAAGAGGTCGCGTCATTGAAAAGTAAGGTCCACATACCGGCCTCCCAGCATGTGCAGACGGCCGAGTTGGCACAAGTAGAAAAGGAAAAAGTGGAACTGGCTGACACATTGGAAAAGGAGAGGGAGGACAAAGAAAGAATGGCTGAAACAATCACTACTCTGCAGAGTAGGTTGACGGAGCTGCAGAATATCTAGGACATGCACAGCTGTGCGCCTGCTACAACCCCACCAGAGACGAGTCTGCTGTAAGTGCAACTGAATGCAGCGAAAGCTGCAAATGATATATTAGAAAAGTAGGCATCCACTGCTAGGCAGAGGATCACTGACTTGGAAAATCTCCTGGCTGAGAATAGCAGGAAAATAGAGACACTGCAGAAAGAGATCAAGTAGGAAAAGAAGACAAGAGCCGACCAGCAGAAAACCATCATTGACCTCAAAAGCCGCATCAAGGGCAATATCACACTCAGTGAAGTGAGAGGTATAATCTGGTCCGACATAATCTCAGCGGTGATGGAATAGTGGGGTTTCCTAAGAACGATGGGAGAAAACAAATCTGCTATACCCTATCTCAACAGGAAATTGCAGGAGGCAGACCTCAACTTGTCTGACAGAGCCCAGCACACCAGAAATTACATCTCATTCTTGAAAGAGTTGGGATCTGATGAGGTGGAGAAGCATGGCATACCAAGTCGATTCATGGAAGCTTTTGAATGCCAGAAAATTATCGACAAGGAGGCCGCCTGAGTTACAGCTTCGAGAGCCCTACAATAGGTGGTAACAAACGTGGGTCAGTTCGATGCAGTATGGGACGAGATTACAACAGTTGGACTTCCTTCTTGCTGGGACCCAACCACTCCTTTCGTGCTATGACCGTTGACAGAATATAAGACAAGTCTACAGGAAGAAAAATACCGGATGGACCTCCTGTCAAATAAAACCTCTCGACTAAAGGCTGAAACAATTGTTTCGTCCCTTCGCCAAGAGTTCGCCCTCCTCCATTTGGTAAAACACAAGCTCCCTACCAAGGCGGGTTTCAACGCCCTCATAGAGGCCTATGTCAAGGTGGAAGGATTCGCAGCAATTCCTGAACCTTCAACTGACAGCCAGCAAAGATGCACTCAATTCGCCAGCCAGATCGCCAGCTCGTCAGCAAATGTTCCACCACCAGCGTCCGCAACTGCCTCAACCCCTTCGCATCTATGAAACACTGTCAACTCATGATTCGGCCTTAGTGGCATTTTTACTTTTTACTTAACTACTTTTAAGTTTCAAGTGGGCTTCATGTTCCACTTCAACATTTTACTCTTTATTAGACTGTCTTTTAATATTTTGGTTTGAAAAAAGGTCGAGTGCCTAATAGCCAATGATGAGAGGCTTCTATTCCTCATAATAAGTTTTGGTTATTTTGATCAGGAAATTTAACAAATTTTGGGCATGCGAGGAAGATATTTTTCCCAAAGAATATATTCTCGCTCATGTATGAAGAAGTATATATAAGAAAGATCAAAAGAGAAAAATAGGTTCCAAATTTTCTTAAGAATTGACTGTAGAAGAATTTATTGTATGCATTTCTGTGAAAGCTTTAATACAAATGTGAAGAGCCCGTTGGGTTTCAATGAAAAGGAGTTTGATCTTTAATGAGGATTTTGGTCTTGGTGCTTTATAGTGTGTAATTTTCTCCTATGTGTTGTAAACTTAGCTGTCCATTTCATTTACATCCATTTTTCTTGTATCACATTCTGGAATGTGAGTAGCCCACTGTTTCTTATATAAATTTATCCTTGTTGATACTTATGTCATAAGCTTTTCGGCACTTTAAATATGGCTCAGGTGTGATATATTGTTTCATTTTCAATTCATCCGTATTTCTGTTATACTGGCTGTTATGAGATGTTATTTACAAATGTTATCTTTATGTGTGGATTCTTAATTTTATAAGCCCACTACATGCTGGTATATATTTCTGGATGTTGTCTTAATAGTAGTCAGTTATTCTCTCTATTTCTACGTATGCAATAGATACTATATGATTATCAATCTCTGTGAAGTATTTAGAATCCAACCCTCCTTGTAGTAAAGCTGCCTTTGAATTGTCTGATACAATTCGTGTTAAAGTTTCACATCTTGCCTCTATAGTATTGCTCTCTCTCTGTATCAAACTTCTGAAAGTTTTGGTCCCGCTCCAGTTAATTTTCCTATTACAAGAAATAGCATCAGAGCTTTTTCTTACCAATTATCCCTGCTATATCATTTTGCTCCTTGCTACATAAGATGTCCTAGGCACTGGTCTTTCACAACTCAAGGCTGTCTCTAGGATTGAAAACATCTTTTTAGCATCGTTGCCAGAGACGAAATTGAGAATAACTGAAATCCCTGGGCCTCGAAAAAACCCTATTCACTCTTCAATTAGGCGAGCATGGAGAGTTGAGAGTTGTATATCCCTCACCTTGGCGACTCCACACTCATTTTTCAGATAAATCTAATTGCAGTCCTGGCTCCTCGAAAGCCACACCTTAGGTCAGATACATCTCAGTCAAAGACATCCTCTGTGTCTGACCCAGAGAGAATCTTACATAGAAGAAATTGGAGGGAGAGACATTTTACCCATACTGAGATCCCGCAATTCTCTTTAGAAGACTTCCCTTCCTCCTCTTCTCAAGTGGTCCAAGTACAAGATTCTGACTCTGCTGTGGGAGAAACCGGTTACTACTCAGACAGTTTACCTCCTGGAAACATCCGAGTTAAGGACAAGGCTGAGTCAATAGATACCACTCGTTACATACTCCACCCCACTCCAGAGGCTGAAGAAGTAAAAGAAGTCACTGAAGTATCTGTTTTTAATACTCCGCCTTTGTCTCCATCATCCCAAGCTGTTGTTCACTATATCCCCATCATCATACACACCTCACTTCCACCTCCTCCTCCGCTTACACATCAAAATATCTTGTTACCTCCACCCCCTCCTCCAATGGAAAACATTCTGGGCTTCCTGCTGAATAAATATGCCCCCCTGGCATTACCCCAAGTACTAAACGACCTGCCACAGGATTATCTATAGATATTGCCTCGTTTCAATGGAGAGAATGAGATTGAAGCTCAAAAGCACCTTGAGGTCTTCTGCTCCTTCACAGAAAATTTCAACGTAGAACATATTGACGTAGTCCTAAGACTATTTGTCTAATCCCTTGATGGTGAAACCAGAAATTGGTTCAAGACGTTGGGATACCATTCTATAAACACGTGGGAAGCAATGGAAGACACTTTTCTCAACAAATGGGGAGAGAAGAAAGACCACGGGCATTGTCTGATTGAGTTTAATACACTCAAGAAAAGACACAATGAAGGGGTGGCCAAGTTCATTAAGAGATTTAACAAGCTGTACCTGAGCCTTCCCACCGAAATGAAACCACACCAGAATATTGCCAAGGTTGTGTTTGTGGCAGCCTTTGACTCGGAATTCAGCTTCTCTCTGAGAGAAAGAAAGCTAGCCACTCTGGATGATGCTCAGACAAATGCAATGGAGCTTGAGGCAAACTTTTCCTCCACTGGTAAATCCAAGGGAAAATCTGAGCAGGATATGAGGAGAAGGTGAAAGGAAGAGGTATCCACCTCAAGCCAAGATAGAGATTCAACTAATGACAGGATTGAGGAGATGAACAAGATGATCAAGAATCTCTCAAGCAAGCTGGTAAAGCTTGAAATGAAGGAAAAGAATTCATCCTCCAAGAATTTCCAAAATGCTCCTAACATAGGCTTTAAACCTCAATATAGAAAGCCACCCTTCCAGATACTGCAAAGGGGACAAAAGGAGCAGCAAGATCAGGTACCACACCCCCTATACTTGGAAGGGCAAGAAGAGGGTTCTACCGAAGACACTGCTTATGAGCAAGAAGAGGCATACCTTGCTTTCTCAAACAGTGATGAAGTTGAAGGTCCCTTACATGAAAGTGACGAAATGGAGGTGCAGGCACACACAGAAGGGAAAGCTATTGAAGATACTGAAGATCCTGAGATTGATGACTACTGGAAGCAGTTCGTCGATTTCATGCAAACCCAATTCAATAGAAGGTATGACCTCAGATCTTCCAGAAAGAGAACTCACACTCAGGACCAGGAGGAGGACACACCCCAAGAAGAAGCACTTTCTCAGAAATAAGAAACTCCTCAAAAGACCCCGGACAAAGGTAAGAGGCCCCTTAACCAATATTTACAGTCTGCTGATCAAATTCCCTCATCTTCACAAGTGGCTACACCCCCCAGTGTCAAAAAAATCTTAAAATAAGTCAAATCTTCCCCTCAGAACAAATATTCCAAAGATAAATAACCAAAAGAAGTTTCAGTAGACAGGTCCTCCTCTACTTTCAGTCTACAGAAGGAGCTTGAGAAGGTGAAAATCCTAGTCCCCTTGACCGAGTTGTTAAAACAACCTGCATATCAGTCCCAGGTCACGTCCTTTATGCTTCCTTCAGAAGTAATAAACATTGCAGACAATCTGAACCTTCAGGAAGAAAGACCTATGGTTTTTTTTGGCACACATGTCGAAGAATTGGATGCTTCCACTCCCCCTTTCTATGTGTCTTTAGTAATACATGACCTGCTGCTGCATAACTGCATGTTAGATTCGGGAGCCTCTCATAATATTTTACCCCTCTCGGTCATGGAGAAACTCGGACTACAGATCACCCGCCCATACAAATATCTATACTCATTTCACTCCAAAAGAGTTAAGTGCCTGGGCATGATAAAGGACTTAATGGTTAACCTGGCTCAGATCCCAACAAAAAGTGTAGTGATGGATATAGTCGTGGCTGAAATTCCAGCTCGATTTGGCATGCTACTGTCAAGATCTTGGGGGACCAAAATTGGTGGATCGATCAAGCTGGACCTAACCTATGCCACTATCCCTTTATTTGGTGGTCAAGAGAGGAGGCTGTACCAGGAAACCAGATTTGTCAAGACAGTTACCAAGAAAAATGATTCAGTTAATTCTCCAGTTTATAGTAGAGAGGGGGATTTCTCATGTTTAATGTTGGAGGAAGATCAGGAGTACGCACATGAACCATCATTTTACCAGATCAAGATAGAACAGTCCATAGAAAGTCATGAATTAGAAATTTGGACACTTCATTTTGATGGGGCTAACTCCAAGGAAGGTAATGGGGCTCGAGTGTTATTGATTTCTCCTGCAGGCCAATGGGGCCCTTTATCTTTCAAGCTGGAGTATGAAGCCACAAATAATGTGGCTGAGTATGAAGCACTTCTACTAGGGCTACAGACAGCCAGGAGTATGAACATAAAAAGTCTAAAAGTTTTGGGAGATTTAGAACTGGTAGTCAGACAATATCAAACACTGGCAAGTATTTGAAGATGAGGAGCAGGTAAAGAGATTCTTGGAAACAGTTGGAGAACAAGAATGATGTTCCTAGTAAAGATAGATCCTAAGAGAGTGGAAGTCATAAACGGTATTTCCCTCCCCAGAAATAAGAAGGAAGTTCAGGTATTCCTGGGTCGTATAAATTTCCTGAGAAGATTCATTCCTAACTATGCTGAGATAGTTAGGCATATTACTGACATGCTAAAGAAGAAAAACGAGGTTAAGTGGTCACAAGAATCAAGAGAAGCTTTTTCCAGGATTAAGAATGCGTTTTCTGAAGCTCCTGTGTTAGCTGGGCTAGACTATACCAAACCTTTTATGATCTTTTCCTTTGGATCACCTTATACAGTAGCAGGAGTTTTGTTGCAGAAAAATGAAGACAGGTACGAGCAACCTCTTTCCTTTTTCAGTCAGGTGCTTCATGATGTTGAGTTGAAATATGAAATATTGGAAAAGCAGGCATACGCGCTGGTAAAATCCCTCAAAGATTTTCATATGTATGCCCTCCAGTCCCACATCACTGCATTTGTGCCCACAACAGCTGTCAAAGATATCCTTGTCCAGGGAGATAGTGAAGGTAAAAGAGGGAAATGGATAGCCAAAATACAAGAGTATGAGGTGGACATCTACCCTACTAAATTAATCAAGGGGCAGGGGTTAGCCAAAATCTTATCTGAGTCAAATTGCCAGGCTTTGGGTATAAATCTATCCATGGTGGCAAACGAGGCATCTGAAGGGAAAGAAGAACCACAGGGAGTAGAGATAGCTTCCCAGAAGACACATATGAAATACCTCACCAGCCAGTGGTACAAGGAAATAGTGGAATATCTGATAACACTAAGCTTCCCACCCAGCTTTGAAAAAGCTAAATACAGAGCATTGAGGTTGAAGTCACAGAAGTATATGGTTGCAAATGGTCGGCTGTATTGGAGCGACCCCTCAGGCATCCTGCTCCTATGCCTAACAGAAGAAGAGATATAGGGTATAATGACTGAGTTTCATGAAGGAATCTGTGGGGGTCACTACAGTTGGAGGGATACTGCTCACAAAATCCTGAAGGCTGGTTTCTTCTGGCCTAAACTATTTGGAGATGTGTTTACTCGAGTTAGAGCCTGCGAGAAGTGCCAAAATTTTTCCAAAAGACAGAAGCTAGCACCTCTCCCCATGATACCTGTCCACGTAGATGAGCCATTCCAGCAGTGGGGAATTGACTTCATTGGAGAAATACACCCCCCATCCAGCGGTTAGCATAAGTGGATATTAACCGCCACAGATTATTTCACAAAGTGGGTAGAAGCTATACCCGCCAGAAACACAACAGACACCATGGTGATGAAATTCATAGAAGAAAACATCATATCCAGATTTGGTTGCCCTGCTAAGATTGTGGCCGATAATTCATAGGCCTTTAAATCTGCAAAGTTCATCAGCTTCTGTCAGCAGTACAACATTGCACTAGGCCACTCAACAGCCTATTACCCACAGGGAAATGGCCTAGCAGAGTCATCAAATAAAATGCTGGTGAGGGCATTGAAGAAGGCTATAAATGAAAATCAGAAGAATTGGGATTCCCAGTTAAAATTTTCTTTATAGGCTAACAGGATCACCAGCAAGAGAGAAACCGGGAAGTCCCCATATGAATTAGTATATGGGAGGGCAACAGTTTTCCCTGTGCAACTAGCATTACCAGTGGCTCAATTCATGCAATAAAGTCAGGAAGAGCCGGATGACATAACCAGGAGAATCAACCATCTAGTGGAACTAGAAGAAACGCGGAATCAGGTGAATCAAAGGCTAGTTGAATACCAGAAGAAAATGAAGGATCTCTTCGACCAATGTGCCAAGGAAAAAAAATTATAGATTGGAGATCTAGTGCTCAGATGGGACATTAGAAAGGCTGATAAAGTTAAGCATGGAAAATTTGATCCCCTCTGGTTCGGCCCCTTTAAAATTGCAGAACAAGGAGGCAACAATACCTTCAGACTGGAAAATTTACAGGGAGATCTGCTCGACGCCCTTGTAAACAGTCAGTTTCTCAGTCCTTATTTCCAGTTCTGAGTCAGGCCAAGAGGGCCTGATGTATCATATTGTATATTAGTGTCTGTTTTCATCTTTGCTTAAATAATGTGTGTGGTTATGAATCATGAAGAGGAATGGCGTTCACAGAAGATAAACAGGTGGTCTGCAAAGTTCTCGACACGCTCGAGGACAAGCGTGTTGTCCCCAGGTGGAGCCAATGTTGATCATGAATTAAAATTAGTCATTCTTCCAAGTTAACCTTGGGATAGACAGGTATTGAATGATATGGCTGATCGTGAAACGTTTGAAAAAAGTCAATTAATGAGAAACGATGATGAGGCAAGTATCATGCTTAAGACGAAACATGTGTACGTGAAAGGTCAAGATATAAAGCTAAAAGAGGAATGGTAATTCAAAAAGCATAAAGATACTGTACAAAGGATGCAAAGCGAAATAATTTAAAATTTTCCCACGCCTCAAATGTGCACATGAGGGAATTCTACATATGGGAATTTCCGCGGGGGTTCAGAGGCGGAAGGGAGGACAGACCCATACCCCCGCAGAATTATATTGAAGCATCACGGTGTGGGCCCAAGGTAAAGAGCGACGTGGAAGATCAAAGAAATTGGGATTTGGGTAATGTGGCAGAACAGAATGTGGGCCCTAAAGACTGGTACACTGCGTATTTAACCCGTCCTACGAGCGAGATGTTCCAAGAACCGTATGGTTTATTGCAGCGGAAAGGTAAGGTAAGTTTCTAGGCGAGTTGGTACTGAGGCCCGTACCAGTATTAAACCCGGCACGTGGCGTTCACCTGTTCTCATCCGAAACCCAATCCCTATGCACCGCGTGCTCCACTGTCAGTGTCCTTACAACACTTTCCCCTGTTTATTTTACCTATTCGCCTTTCTACCTCAAAACGCTCAATCGAAAGATAATAGTCTTCTCATATTTTACTCTATTAAAATTCGCAGGTTTCCAGTTACAGTATATACTAAGTGGGAACCAGTGCCAAGGTCTACCCAGTGACTATCAACACCCCCGCGTCATTTTCCTGAGAATATTTCCCTGTTGCACAGGTATTCCATCCCTCATTTTCTCTTTTCTTTCCTTTCGTCTTTTAAAATTTTTATATTTCAGTCATGGGAAGGGGCACGCCCAAGAAAGCCGAACCAGAAACCCCTCAGGTCCGAGAAACTAGAAACCCACCCGGGTTCGATCCCTTCATCGACCTGCAAGCTGAAATCTGTGATCCTCAATACCCTTTTCACATCAGCAACATTAAACCCAAAATTTTTAGATGACATATTGAGAATATAGACCGATACTGGTTGGTTTTGTCTGGTTTATACCATCAAATTACCCCCTCAGTCTATTCTGTGGTTGATTTTATTTGGTGGCTCAAAGATGCTTACGACAATCGTCGATGCACGTTTACCTCTCCTCAGGGGAATAACATTTTTTCTCTTTCCCCCAACATTATCAAGCAAGCCCTCTGCTTTCCCACCAGCGCCACCTATATCAGTTTCAGCGAAGTGGCTTTAACCTCCCAGTTCACCAAACTGCCATGGGAGCGCCAAAACGACTTCATTTCCTCCATCACCAGCAACCAGGCTACGTCTCTTCTTGCTGCAGAACCTTTCCTGCTGAGTCTGTTCAGAGAGGAAGTGAAGCCCATCCTTGCCCTCATCGTTGTTCTTTTAGGAGTAGGCGCTTTTGGGGAAACCACCAGGGTATGTGTTTATTTCTTGTGGTTAATGTATCAAAAGGGGGTAGTGTTAGATATCCCTGGCTTCCTTGCTGCAAACATTCGGACCCAGTTCCAAGAGATTTCAGAAACCAGTCACTTCCGCTTTTGCTCGATCGTCTTCTATCTTTTCCTGCATCAGCACGCTGATAAGTTTGAGGGTTTGGGTTTAGATAAGGTATATGAGGAGAATTCCCAACCCCGACCAGTTTTTGACTGGAATTTTTCTATACGCCAATTGCCTAAGGGAGAGGGTTATTCTAGGTTCGTAAATGATTTCATGTCCATTTCCTATACTATTATCCACGATTCACCCTCACCTAGAGTTTTTCATGAAATGAAGAGTTGGCTACAAGCCAGAAAATCCTAGAGAACTGGGGATTGGTATCTATTTGACAATTACAATGAAATTCGTGTCTATGAAGGCGAGGTTTCCCCTTACCAGCTGCCTGTGTTTCCTGTTCGACGAGTTTATGCTATGGAGTATATTCGACAAACCCTCAAGGCTGACCAACTCCACTTTGTCCCTGCAAAGAAGGGTTTCATCCTGAGACTCCCTATCACTATCGGCTCTTTTGTTATGAATTCAAGACATGCCCTTCTCATTGTCGAGAAACTGTTGCAAGGCATGGACCTAAGGCTGGGAAAGGGTTGGGCCTATGATCCTCGTGAAATTATCTCAAACACAAGAAAGAGGAACAATTCCACACCTTATACACATGAATCAAGGTCGTTCATAGAGTGGAGGGCTAACCTTGAAACTTGGCCTTTGGTTTTGCAGATGGAGACAGATTCATCTGCCACAGGGGAAGAAGAGGACGTCAATAAAGGCCGAGGTGGAGAAGAACCAAGTACCTCAGGAGCAGGTTCTCCCCTTCGCAAAGATCAGAAAATAGCCTCCAGTGAGGCAGAAGTCATAGGGGAAGAGAAACTGCTAGAACCGTTTACACCATATGGTCAACTGGACAAGAGTATAGCCAGGATAAAAGTGCTGAGAGACAATACCACCTCTTCCGACTTCTCAGAAGTCTCATAGGCCATCAGAGATCATACCTCACCAAGGGTAGTTGCAAGGAACCAAACAAATAGAACGATCAGGGATAAGTACAAAGCTGAGCTGGAAGGGTATATAGAGAAATATCACACCAGGGTTTCCGCCACCATGAATGTGGACACAGAACACCTGGTATTGTCTATGGCTGAGGCCATCCTGGATCCCGATACAGGTGTCACTAGTTACCGGGTGCTCGAACATGCAATTGACATGGCCAAAGTGCCAACAACCG
Source organism: Pinus albicaulis (assembly GCA_034641835.2). Classification (NCBI taxonomy): domain Eukaryota; kingdom Viridiplantae; phylum Streptophyta; class Pinopsida; order Pinales; family Pinaceae; genus Pinus; species Pinus albicaulis. The sequence continues at coordinate 455,005,734 of CM076574.1, read as the reverse complement.
ATATGTGTAACCTGTTTAAGGTCATGGGTGATATGTTGAAGGACGAGGTGATGTGGGTCACCATTACGCTGAGAAAACTGGAGAAAAAGCATGAACAGGTGAGGGCGACCCTAAATAATGAACAGGCAAACTCTCACACCTGGGAAAATAAAATACGCGGCCTTCAGGAGTTAATCAAAGGAAAGGATACGGGAGAAAAAAACCCGCAGCGTGCTTTGATAGAACAATTGCAGAAAGAGGTCGTGTCATTGAAAAGTAAGGTCCACATACTGGCCTCCCAGCATGTGAAGACGGCCGAGTTGGCACAAGTAGAAAAGGAAAAAGCGAAACTGGCTGACACACTGGAAAAGGAGAGGGAGGACAAAGAAAGAATGGCTGAAACAATCACTACTCTGCAGAGTAGGTTGACGGAGCTGCAGAACATCTGGGACACGCACAGTTGTGCACCTTCTACAACCCCACCAGAGATGAGTCCACTGTAAGAGAAACTAAATGCAGCGAAAGCTGCAAATGATATATTAGAAAAGTAGGCATCCACTGCTAGGCAGAGGATCACTGACTTGGAAAATCTCCTGGCTGAGAATAGCAGGAAAATAGAGACACTGCAGAGAGAGATCGAGCAGGAAAAGAAGACAAGAGCCGACCAGCAGAAAACCATCACTGACCTCAAAAGCCGCATGAAGGGAAATATCACCCTCAGTGAAGCGAGAGGCATAATTTGGTCGGACATAATCTCAGCGGTGATGGAACAGTGAGGTTTCCTAAGAACGATGGGAGAAAAAAAATCTGCTATACCCTATCTCAATAGGAAATTGCAGGAGGCAGACCTCAACTTGTCTGACAAAGCCCAGCACGCCAGAAATTACATCTCATTCTTGAAAGATTTGGGATCTGATGAGGTGGAGAAGCATGGCATACCAAGTTGATTCATGGAAGCTTTTGAATGCCAGAAAATTATCGACAAGGAGGTAGCCCGAGTTACAGCTTCTAGAGCCCTGCAACAGGTCATAAAAAACATGGGTCGGTTCGATGCAGTATGGGACGAGATTACAACAGCTAGACTTCCTTCTTTATGGGACCCAACCACTCCTTCCGTGCTACGACTGTTGATATAATATAAGACATGTCTACAAGAAGAAAAATACCGGACGGACCTCCTGTCAGATAAAACTGCTCGACTAAATGCTGAAACAATTGTTTCATCCCTTCACCAAGAGTTCGCCCTCCTCCATTTGGTAAAACACAAGCCACCTACCAAGGCTGGTTTCAATGCCCTCACAGAGGCCTATGTCAAGGTGGAAGGATTCGAAGCAATGCCCGAACCTTCAGCTGACAGCCAGCAAAGATACACTCAATTCACCAGCCAGATCGCCAGCTCGTCAGCAAATGTTCCACCACCAGCATTCGCAACAGCCTCAACCCCTTCGCATCTATGAAACACTATCAACTCATGATTCGGCCTTAGTGGCATTTTTACTTTTTACTTAGTTAACTACTTTTAAGTTTCAAGTGGGCTTCATGTTCCACTTCAGCATTTTACTCTTTATCAGATTGTCTTTTAATATTTTTGTTTTTAAAACGGCCGAGTGCCTAATTGCCAATGATGAGAGGCCTCTATTCCTCATCATAAGTTTTGGTTACTTTGATAAGGACATTTAAAAAATTTTGAGCATGCGAGGAATATATTTTTCCCAAAGAATATCTTCTCACTCATGTATGAAGAATTCTATATAAGAAAGATCAAAAGAGAAAAATAGGTTCCAAATTTTCTAAAGAATTGACTGTAGAAGAATTTCTTGTATGCATTTCTGTGAAAGCTTTAATACAAATGTGAAGAGCCCATTGGGTTTCAATGAAAAGGAGTTTGATCTTTAATGAGGATTCTGGTATTGGTGCTTTATAGCGTGTAATTTTCTCCTATGTGTTTTAAACTTAGCTGTCCATTTCATTTACATCCATTTATCTTGTATCACATTCTAGAATGCGAGTAGCCCACTGTTTCTGATATAACTTTATCCTTGTTGATACTTATGTCATAAGATTTTTGGCACTTTAAATATGGCTTAGGTGTGATATATTGTTTCATTTTCAATTCATCCGTATTTCTGCTATACTGGCTGTTATGAGATGTTATTTACAAATGTTATCTTCATGTGTGGATTCTTAATTTTATAAGCCCACTACATGCTGGTATATATTTCTGGATGTTGTCTTAACAGTAGTCAGTTTTCTCTCTATTATACGTATGCAATAGATACTATATGATTATCAATCTATGTGAAGTATTTAGAATCCAGCCCTCCTTGCAGTAAAGCTTCCTTTGAATTTTCTGATACAATTCATGTTAAAGTTTCACATCTTGCCTCTGCAGTATTGCTTTCTCTTTGTATCAAACTTCTGAAAGTTTTGGTCCCGCTCCAATTAATTTTCCTGTTACAAGAAATAGCATGAGAGCTTTGTCTTACCAATTATCCCTGCTATATCATTTTTCTCCTTGCTACATAAGATGTCCTAGGCACTGGTCTTTCACAACTCAAGGCTGTCTCTAGGATTGAAAACAGCTGGGACCCAGAGAACCTTTCCCGTAAGAGGGGCAGATGGGGAAACTAAGATGAAAAACATTAGCCCCTCAGCTCTCCCACACTTTCATGGACTCACCTTGGAGGACCCTGACACATTCATGTTTGAATTTTCTGTTGTTTGTAAGCCTTATGACTACACCTCTGATGATTAGAAGTTAAAGCTATTACCATCCACCCTTAAGGATGCAGCCTTGTGTTGGTTCATGGGTCTTCCTAGGGATAACATCACAACCTAGGCACAGATGGAAGAGACCTTCTATAGAAAATACAAAGACTATTGTAGGTACAAGGAAACCAAGGATTAAATATTTAGGATGATTTTAGATCCTAATGAATCCCTAGAGGACTATGGAGGGAGGTTTCAATTAAATTATAAGAGAGACAACTGCACTCTTTATCCTGCATCACTTAAACTTGTACTTCTTTGAGGGATTAGTGAAGAGATGATAGAAACCTTGAATATTTTATAAGGAAGAGATATCTACCAACAATCCTATGAAGCAATCAATACTGTCTTTCAGAACCATTCTAAGGAATTTAGGAAGAAGGGAAGAGCTTGCAAAAGTACATCCAATACGACTTCCTCTTCCACCTTTATAAAACATGAGATTGGAAAAATGCTAGAGGACTTCAAGAGTGACATGTTACAAACCTTTTCTTTGAAAATGGACACAATGCAGGTCAAAAGGAAGTAAGAGGAAGCAGAGAGAGCCCTGGATATCTTTTTTCTTACATGTACCAGGAAGCACCCAAGAAATGAATGTCCACTGAATGTTATAAAGGTCATAGAGGTTTGCTTATTCTGTGAGAAGAATCATGCTACAGAAAAGTGTCCCTCCATACCTGGACTTAAGGTTGTATATCAAGGTGTAGAAGTAATGCCATAGAAACTCTGTTTCATCAACTAGAGAAGGCCACAAGGCCCTTGGCCATATCAACAAGGTATTCAAGGTGCACCTTACTCTTACTATCACACCAATCAGAGTGCACCCATGCAACCTTCGTACACCCCCACTCCTCCATCCTAGTCTACACCTCTTATTTGGTCTTACAACCCTTCATATCATCCTCAGCCAGTAAACCAACCATTCCAACAGTATGTTCCACAAAAACCTCAGTGGAACAATCCATCCCAAGGGTGGAGGCCTCAACAAAATCAACCACTTGCTCTAATGCCTCCACCCCAACCTCAACCTCAGCTTACTCATGTTGCTCCACCTAGGCTACCTATACCTGCACAACCCAATCTGAACCTGAAAAATAGGCGGGCACAACAGGCTCCCAATGGAGAAACATCCTATCCAGCTTATGTTGTGGAGATACAGGAGGTTAATCTCAGGTCAGGAAGACTACTCCCAGACAACCATCCTTCATCTCCACCTGTAGAGGTTGAGGAGGAAAATGAATAAGGTAACACTCAGATCCAACAACCTCCTTTTCCTAAGCGCTTGATCCACCTTAGTCAGCACACCCCTGAGGAGACTGAACTCCTGGGAGAATTGGAAAATTTTTGTGTAAAGATACCACTTCTCCAGGCCATTAAGGATTTACCTATCTACAATAGGCTCATCAAAGAAAATTGCTTCAAGAAACCTAGGAGAAGTAATAAAGATACCCTCACCATAAATGTGGTAGAACAACTCTCTGACCTAATGTTAGGGAAGGTGATATTTCGAAAGTACCTGGACACTGGTAGTCCAGTTGTTGATGTACATATAGATGGTGTCATAGTCCCCCACACTCTAATTGATTTAGGGGCTGCCATCAATATCATGACCAAGGAAACTATGTTGAGACTTAATCTCCAAGGGACTTTGATGAAAACCACAATAGTTCTATAACTTGAAGATCAGTCCACAGTAACTCCGAAAGGAATTGCTGAGGATGTTATGGTTACCATTGACACTTGGGAGTATCCTACATATTTCCTAGTATTGCAACCAAAAACCAAGTTCAATGGTTATCCCCTCATCTTAGGGAGACCTTGGTTAGCCACTACATATGCTTATATCAGCTGTCAGGCCGGAAACATGACTATCAAAAATGGGCCTTTGTCTAAATAACTAGTGTTATATCCTCCAGCCTAGCCTTCCATTTATCATGATCTCCCTATATGGTTGGAGGATGAAGAAGATGAGTTATATAAGACTGCCCCTATGTGTACCATATATGTCATTCTTAGAAGGGGGTAGCTTGATGAATATGAAATCATCGACCATTCCATTCAAAACCAGTCCTCCACTAACATTCCTCTCGAAACCTTAGTCAAAGAGTCTGAAATCCAACATTGGGTGGAAGTGCACTCAGTTGAGTCAACCTCTGAATCCACCAAGGCTATTGATTTTGGCCCATCCAGATCTCTGAAATCAACCCAAACCTCTCGAATGAAGAAGAGAAGTAGTTGTGCCAGCTTTTGAAAGAAAATATAGATGCATTTTCTTGGGATTACAAATACATGAAAAGGGTGCATCCTTCAGTGTAAAAACATCATATTTACATCAAAGAAGGATGCAAGCCCGTGAGACAACCCCAAAGAAGGATAAACCCTGCACTGAAGGAGATATTCAAAGAAGAGCTACAAAATCTATTGGATGCAGGGTTCATATATCTTATACCCGACAGTGAGTGGGTATCTCCTCTTGACTTAGTCCCAAAGAAGAATGGGAAGTGGCGAATTTATGTTGACTATCGAGAACTTAACAAAGCCACCAAGAAAGACCATTTCCCTTTTCCCTTTATAGACCAAGTCTTGGGTGGCCTTATGGGGAATCATTTATTTTCCTTCTTAGATGGGTTCAATGGGTAAAATTAGATTCAAATCAGCCCTAAAGACTAGGATAAGACTACTTTCACCTACCCTTGGGGTACCTACACTTATAGAGTCTTACCCTTTGGGTTGTGCAATGCCCCAGCTACCTTTCCAAGAGATTTCCTAAGCATATTTTCTAAGTTAGGCCATGACTCTTTCGAAATCTACATGGATGATTTCACACCATACGGGGATGACTTCCAAGAATCTCTCTCCAATTTGGGTAAAGTACTAAGAAGGTGCATTTAGATGGATCTCTCCTTGAGCCCAGAAAAGTGTGAATTCCTGAAGAAAACAAGGGTTGTATTAGGACACTCCATATCCCAAGCAGGAATACAGGTAGAGCCAAAAAAAACCTCTATCATCAAAATGGTACCTGCTCCTCAAAAGCAGAAAGATGTTAGGAGTTTCCTAGGCTTACTTGGTTATTATAGAAGGTTCATCAAAGATTTCAGCAAGATGGCTTCACCATTATTTGGGTTATTGGCCAAAGATTCTAAGTTTAGTTAGTCTAGTCCTTATCAAGAATCTTTCGAGCTTATTAAGAGAAATTTGACTACTGCCCCCATCCTTCAAGGTCCAAATTGGACTCTTCCTTTCCACATCCACACTGATACATCCAACAAAGTTGTAGGGGCAGCATTAAGACAATTAGAGGAAAAAATTCCTTATGCCATTTATTTCATCAGCAAGAAATTATCCAAGGTCAAGATGAATTATACTGTTACTAAGAAGGAGAAGTTAGCCATTGTCCATGCATTGAACAAATTCAGGCATTATGTAACTGGATATCAGACCTTTTTTCACACAGACCATGCATCCATCAAGTATTTAATGAAAAACCAGATGTGAATGCTAGGATAATTATATGGTTGTTACTTTTGTAGCAATTTGATTTGACTATTGTTGATAAACTGGGAAAAGAGAATTTTGTTGCGGATTTTTTTGTCCAAGTTAGCTCTCCCTGCAGGTGAAGAAGGAATGGTGGATGACCAACTACCAGATGAGCATATCTTTGCTATATCAGCACTGTCACCATGGTTTGCTGATACAACCAACTACTTGGTTGTTGGGAGACTCCCTCCTAATCTTTCATTCAGGGGGAGGAGCATAATCATAAAAAAAAGTGCCCCTTTCACATGGATTGGGGGAAACCTTTTCAAGATAGGCCCTGACCAAATCCTAAGGAGATGTGTGAGGGAGGAAGACTTTTTTGATATTCTCTCTGTATGTCATGACAGCCCATGTGGAGGCCAATTTGCTGCAAAGAGAACTGCTTACAAATTTTTGCAAGCATGATACTATTTACCTACCCTTCATCAAGATTCCAAAAGATACACCAACAGGTGTGACCAGTGCCATAGGATGGGGAAACCCACACAAAGGGATTAAATTCCTTTACACCCACAGGTGGATCTTGAGCCATTTGATAAGTGGGGAATGGAATTTGTTAGACCTATCGATCCGCCATCCGGAAAAAAGAAGTATATCATAGTCTGCACTGATTACCTCACAAAGTTGGCTGAAATAAAAGCAGTGAAGGCAGCAACCGAGGAGAAAGTAGTGGAATTTCTGAGGGAGAATATGTTTTACAAGTTTGGATACCCCAGAGAAATAGTCACTGATCAGGGAGCACAATTCACCTCCCACCTCATTGATAATATTTTGAGGAAGCACAAGATTAAGCATAGAACTTATACTGCCTATCACCCTCGGGCGAATGGCCAAGTGGAAGTAACTAACAGAGCTTTAGAGAGCATCCTCACCAAGGTTGTGATTAAAAATAGAAAAGTTTGGGCAGACAATTGGTAGAAGCTACTTGGGCCAACAAGACTACTTGGAAGACAACAATAGGATTCACTCATTATGAACTAGTCTACGGTAAGAAAGCTCTAATTTTAGTTGAGTTTGAATTCAATTCTTTAAGAATGGAAACTAAATTAAATCTAGATCTATAAAATTGCAAAAAAGAGATATTGCTACAACTAAAAGGATTGGATGAGTTCAAAATGCAAGCACTTATTCACACAGAGGTAGTTCAGCTACAAAGGAAGGTCTGACATGACAAGAACATCAAAGAAAAGACATTCCGAGAAGGATATTGGGCGTTGTTGTATGATTAAAGGTTTAAGTATTTCAAAGGCAATCTGATGACAAGATGGTTGGGACCTTACACAATGGAAAAATTATTTGATATTGGCGCAGTTAAAATTAGAACCATAGATGAGGAAGGAATCCCTTTGCTTTTCAATGGTCACAGACTTAAAATTTACAAGAAGCCTTTGTCAAGGGTAGAGTTTGTAAATTCAATAAGAAGAGAGGTGTATGTGATGGGAAACTCAATAGTTTCCCACACCTCCTGGGAAAATAAATAAATAAATAAGATCCATGGGTGAAAACCTCTCTGAGGCACCCAAGGCAAGCTTATGGGTTGAAAACCTCGATGGAGGCAACTCACTTGCTAAAAAAAAAAGAGAAATAAATAAAAGAAAATAAAGATCCATGGGTGGAAACCTCTCTGAGGTGCTCAAGGCAAGTCCGTGGGTTGAAAACCTCCATGGAGGCAACCAACTTTCTTTCAAAGAAAAAAAACAAAAAAATACATCTGCATTTATGTGTTTTCTGTGTTAAATGTTTTGTAGGTTATTAATGGTTTCTGGAAACACAGGGAAGCAATCATCTTCTTTTCCCTTCCTCTATTTTACCATCCATCCCATCATTCACTCCATTCATTTTCATAACTTCCTCCATCACCTCCTGTAGGAGATAGAAGAAGGATTGCCTGATGCGAAGCTATTTTCTATCAAGGTAGTAGATGCACACTTTGCTGATATCATTCAGTTCTTGACTACCCGGACGACACCTCCAGAGTACTCTGTATAGCAGAAAAAAGACTTAGTCACCTGGGCAACAGACTTTACCATCATCGCAAGACACTTATATAGGATGAGGGAAGATGAAGTATTGTGGTGATATGTTTTGGAGCACAAAAGGCATGCTATCTTGACCGACACTCATGACGGAGTAGCATGAAGTCACTACGCAGGGAAAGCAACAACACAGAAGATCTTGAGGGCTGGGTTATGGTGGCCAACCCTATATACTGATGCCCATGAATATTGTAAAGCCTACGATATGTGCCAACGAACAGGGAGGCCATCCCGCAGAGATGAAATGCCCCTTACCCCACAAATGGCCCTACAAGCATTTGATAAGTGGGCTATCGACTTCATTGGGCCTATCAACCCCCCAAGAAAAAAGATGAGTGTGTGCTACATTATTTCGGCCACCGATTATGTAACCAGGTGGACGGAAGCGTAAGTAGTAAAGGATTGTATTTTAGATACCATTGCGCATTTCCTCTTTGAACAAATCCTGACCAGATTTGGATGTCTGAAGATTCTCATGAGTGATAGAGGTACACACTTTGTTAATGAAGCAATCCGAGCTTTGACCGAGGAATTCCAAATCCATCATGTGAAGAGCACACCATATCATCCCCACGCCAATGGCATGGTTGAAGATTTTAATAAAATCTTGGAGCAAGAACCGACTAAGGTATGCAATGTTGATCGCAACGATTGGGACGTGCGCATCCCGTCGGTCCTCTGGGCCTATCGAACAACCTGCAAGAAGTTAACAGGGAAAACCCCATTCAGGATAGTTTATGGTAAAGAAGTTGTTATGCCCATGGAGTATATTGTTCCTAGTCTGCATATCACAACATTTACAAACATGGTAGAACCAGACATCATGGAGGATCGATTAATGCAGCTTATGGCCTTGGAGGAAGATGGGTTTATTGCGAATTTCCATCAGCAAGTCCAGAGGGCCAGCAATAAAGCCAGGCATGACCGACACATTCACTAGAAGACTTTTTCGGAAGGTCAATTAGTCCCCTTGTACGATACCCAGTTTTCCAAGCATCCTGGGAAGTTCTGACAACATTGGCTTGGTCCCTACATAGTTAAGGAGATAACGGATGGTGGAGCGGTTAGTCTTGCTACCCTGCGCGGAGATATGATCCCCGGCTACATCAATGGTAGCCGGCTCAAACCGTATCATATAAAATGACTCTATGGCTGGAGTAGCCATACAGGCATAGGTGGAGACCCCACCACCATAGTGACTCGAGACGAGTCACAAGATTGTGTTGGGGGATTGTTGGAACAGGGTCTCCTACAAAAGCTGTGAATCTGGTACATTTTTGTATATTTCTTATTATATTTAGTCTAACGCAGGGGTTTTGGGGTGGGTCAAAACCCCTAATGCATTGTAAGTGGGTCAAGAGTAGAGCAAGAGTCTGTAAACCATGGTTTATAGATCATTGGATGTGTAGGCTAAAGAAGTATAAGGAGTTGAACCTTTTTGAGTTGTAAGGCAGACTTGAACTAAGATTGGTGTGAATTGTGAATTAGTAGATCTGTTTTGGGTTTTGGGGAAAGGAATCCTGCTAGCTGTGTGTGTGGAGATCCTCAGTCTTGTTGTGTGCGGACCCTGTTGCTGTGTGCGCAGGTTGGGTTTTTGGTATTGTAAAAGGATCTGAAGGATTAATGAATGCAAAAGGCTGTTGAGAAAACTGAATCTATTGGACTTATGAATCTGTGATATCTGATTATGTATGCTCTATGTCATTGATTTAAGCTGCGAAATTACTTGTGTTACTCGTTTATACTGCGATCTAGATCTATTATGTTATGCATAATTCTACATTGAGTTCCACGAGTAACTATGTTAAGTACTTATGCTGCATTAACCATTGATCTGAATTTTCTTATTAGACTTTATACAAGAATAGTTACGATATATGCTTTATTGTCATATATTTGTTATTTATTGTGATTATATATGGTACTGCGCACATGGATTCAAAAGGACTGATAGATCTAGGTTCTATAATATGCAATCTGATATTTGCGAAGTCGAACGAAACTCTGCCTAACTTACCTGTCCTCTCCTAGGGTGCAGAAACCTGGTTCTAGCACCCTCCCATACTGCTTTGGGTGAGACTTTGGCCTGCACAAGCAATTCAATGGCGAAAGGGCCAGTAGTATAGGGGTTTGTTGGCAAACCTTAACCTCCAAACCTAGGTCAGTACCCCTCGAGCCAACACCTCCATACACCACATTCCTCCATTCCTGAGAAAAATATAGCAAGGGAAGTGTTAGACGGACAAATCCCTCTTGCAGACAAGAGCGATCTCCCTAGTATCCTAAGGATATATATAAACATATAGACATATGTATACCAATTTCTCTAAACTATTATGTTTAAGAATTATTAATTAACTATGGAGAGATGCTCCTACCTGAAGTCTAATGCTTACTCGGTCTTCAATCCAGTCATTCTAGAAGGTATCGATCCAGCATGTAAGATCTGTAATCAAAGACAAGAAAACAATATCAAAAGCATCTGCAAGATATGATAATTCAAAAGCAATAATCTATATTAGTGATCAAGGAATCCAAGAAATAAATTATTCAAAATATAGATGAACAACTCAATGAGAAAATAGAATCCATTTGTATTAACTTTGAATAAAAAGAAGAAACCTTACAACCTTAATGCCTTGATGTTTGTACAGGTTCTTCCGGGGTCCCGAACAGCTGTTTTCCTCAATTTGACAAGACTCCAACTCTCTGAATCAACATAATACTATGACTATGATTATGTAATCTCTCTCATTCTAATGATGCCAAATGGAGAGTATAATTTCTTTAGCAATTCTCTTCTACAAGCTAAGAAGTAAGTACCCTTGAGACTGAAACATGGTCTCAATTTATAGCAGAAAGGAGGTAGTTTTAGCTCCAATAAGGAAGGTATAAAGCCCTCTCATCATGGGATTTTAGCTCCAAAAGCCAAGGGATAGCTCAATTTATGAAGGGATAAAGGTTCATGAATGGAAGGGGCGAAGCTCAACCAGATAACGCTTCTAGAAGCCCCCAGCTAGGAGAATATTTGACCAGCTAGGCTTCTAGAACTTACTTTTATTTTTATTTTACCTTTTACAGGGGTCCACAGTTTTAATGAACAGAACGTGTGGGATGTGTTGCAGGTTTTATAGCAATAAATCGAGGTACCACAGGAAATGACTAGGAAAAGAGCGAAGTTAGGATTTTTAGGGTTTTAATAAGCTTTTTCCAAATTTAAAGACTTGATTTAGGAAATTTATGATTTTGGACCTCCAAGGGAGAAATAAATAGGTAAATATGAACCCATATAGATAGCTAAAATGTCATGGTGACAAATTTTAGTGTAACAAATTGTCCCCTAAAGTGCAAAGTCTGAAGAGTTTTGAAAAATTCTGAGGAGTGAAGTGCTTTATCATTCCGAGGATCAGGTTGCAGGCACACTGGTTGAAACCCTGAAAAAACATTCAATGCAAGAATATATATGTGTATATCATTGCTAAGGTAGGCATTCCCATACTCAGATCAAAACTAACTACATGTTTTAATACATAAATGATTTTAGAATTACATTAATAGTAGACACAGCATGGACGCATCCATCTGTTATAAGTAGTATACTACATAATGAATAATAAAACTCCTCACAGCCTGGATGGTAGAAATTAGACCCAGGGTCTTGATTTCCACTTCTCGAACTAGTATGATTCTATCCATGTGATTGATTGTGTCAAAGTCAAACATGGTAAAAACCACTTGATTACCAGTCAATGATGTGAATGGTTAACAAATGTGAGAGAAACCACCAATAATGACAATGGCCCTCAAAGTACTCAGTACAATCTATGAAATGTGAATGAATTATTTGGAGTTGAACACTTCACAGAATCATTCGATCGAAGGTCAATGATGCAACCTGTCGTCGAAGGCAAGAAACCCGCCATTAGGGCATGCAGATCCAAGGGTACTGATAGGATTCTAGATCAACTTTCTAGATGATGAGCTCTCGTCGATAAAAAATGACCCGTCGTAGGAAAGCCCACGACACAAAACCATTAGATCAAGTTTTGAAGAAATTTTAACAAGGATTGACACAGGGATGGTCAGCGCGAATGGAGACAAATGTTTGCAACGAATGGTTTATTAAATTGATCTCTTGAACACATAACAACACTGCAGATGGTGACGATTGACCTAAAGCTAATACCCAGAAACCAGTTGAAGAAATTCAATGTTGTTCGATTAACTGTTTGGCCAAAGGATTTTCCCAACCCAAATATGAATGTGACAAAAGTGTCATGTTCAAGAGTGGTATACAACTTTTTGAAACAAAGTGTGACAATTGGATTCATCTTCTCTCTTTTTCCCCCACTATTTCTAGCAAGTACATCTTTATATAACATTTGCTTGTTATATAAGCTCATCCTTCGGATGAGTCCAACTTAGTATTAAAATTGAACCCTAAGAAGGAGTGGTTTGTTCCTGTTTATAATTGAAAGGTCCTTTACTGCTAAGTTTTAACGAGTCCAGTATAGGTGAAACTTGGTGTTTTCAGTTTTAGCGAGTTAGAAGAAATAGTTAAGAAAACTCCATGGGTGTACCTTTTCGTAAACTTAGTCTCTCAAGCCCAAAAAAGGATAAAATAATGCAAGAGAGAACTCTATTGACCATGATTAGCCAACGTATACCTTTTTCGTGAATAGCGCATTTCATTCCGGAAAAGGGATAGACTTATACTGAAAGGACGATCGTTCATTTCCTTTATCGAGTTCGAATAGTCAATTAATCGGAAATATTTTCATATTTAGAGAGTCTGAAAAGGGCTTAAAAGAGAACTCCAGGGTTTCACTTTTTTGTAATTTTCAAGAGCCTGAAAAAGTGATAAAAGTGTACTCATCATCAAAATAATCCTTTTCACCTGAGAACCTGTTTTCTGCACATAAACTTGAAAAATTAAACATATTTGTTTCCAATAAGTAAAAACTTTTGAAAAATAACTTTTTCAAGTGGAAAATAAATAAAATAATATTTTATTTATTCAAAAAATATTATAAAAAGTAGTTCAGCAAAATCATTTTCACCTTTTGTGTTCATAGTTGAAAGTGGAGAGCTTTGGGCAAAAAACATTCCAGAGGTGATAACGGGAGAACCAGTCGCTCAAATCAAAATCTGTCGAATCCAGGTAATCCACAACACTCTTCTCTTCATTTTCATCCATTTGCATTTTCTTTTTTAGTTTTTAAATTAATTTTTTGGGGGAAAAAGGTTCAAAATTTCACTCACGTGGGTCTGCAGGTCAGCCATTGGTTACCTGTGGACCCCGATAATTTTCCTAAAGGAAAATTATCGGGCTACCACAGTTTTTATGAAGGGCGCATGTGGGGTTCCGCACTGTCCCTGTACAAAAACTACGGAGGTGCCGTAATAAAATGAAATTTGATATATTCTCTCAAAAATGGATAAAATTTTTCACTCTTATAGCTTCTAACCATTAAATGCATCCATTTGCAGGTCATTGCACAATGTTGGAGTGGCGATAACGCGAGCACAAAGAGGTATATGATGCAGAAATGAAAAATCCAAACACAATGCGTGTTTTGAGAAATTGCGGATTATAAAAATTCTGGGCCATTCATGGCATGAGGGCATAGGTAGAGATAATGACCTAGCTGGTGAATAAATGGGACGTTCAGGCATCATGTTTTATCATTGGAGATCACAAGCTAGAAATTGAGCTTGAAGATATCTACTTCCTCACCGGCTTATCAAAAATAGGTGAACCTATCTCTTTGTTTGGAGCTAAGCAAGGTGTCCTACCTATCGCTAGCTACAAACAAGAATTCTGTAATGAAGAAGCTGATCCCAAAGACAATAGGATAGACATAAAAACTAGCATAAGTCTTGATATGAAATTCATTGCATTCACTGTTACTAGATTATGTGGAAGTTTAGCTCCACATGTGGCTACCAAGTCACAAATGCAGACAATTTTCAAATGCTACAAAGGTACTATCTTTAATTGGTGTGTAGGGGTGTTGACCAATATGAAGGGTCAACTGACCAGAGTGAAGAACTCAAAGTTGAAAAACTTTGGATATGGTGCTATCTTAGTATCTTTGCTTTGAAGAGGATTTCATCCCTTGCCCCTCAATTGATCTCTGTTGACCATGGTGAACCTATAGAGCCTCGTATGGTACGATGGGTGGCACTAATGGCTCGCCATGGTGGCGATGGCTGCACGGTAGTTTGATTCACTCCAACATATTTTTGTTGGTTAGAGAACCAAATCTTTGCTATCGAGGATTTCCGGTATGCCGGCATAGACTTTCGAGGAGACCCTGAGATGTCCTTACCTCTAGGGACACAATGGGATGAATCAAGTAAATGAACTATTTCGATGCATTCTAACTCTAATTTTTATTTTGTTTTTCAATTGTACATTACTGATAACAAAAATTTTAAATGCAGATGTTGGTCCACGAAGACCAGCCAATCTCCGCCGCTTCGAGAGGAAGCCGACAAATCCTATTACACTGCCACAGAACCAGGAAGCAAATATTCTTACTGACTTAGAGTAGAACTTGGAAAGGTTAACTAGAGACATCCCAGAGAAGACGATGGATGATATTCCTCTCCATCTCTAGAGGCATGTCGCTAGTGTTCCTGGCCATTTTCAGGGATACCTGCGTAGGGTGGCGTGGTTGATAGTTTATTATCATGATCATCACCATGGATAGTGGATGATCATCGCAGACTATTGTATTTTTTTTTTTGTATCACTATCTTTCAAATCATAAGGTGTTTTAAACCTATGATCCTAGCCGATGTAATATTTTTTGAAACACAAACTCTATCTATGATACGACTACTTTTGCCAACTATCTTGTTCAACACATATCGAATGTTGATTTAATTTACTGTTTTAATGTCTCAAATGTATATTTATAACATTATTAGCTAACGAATTAGCCAATGTATTTAATATTCTTGGAATGTGTTGATATTCAATGTAATCAAACTGCCTTTCCAAGAGATGAACCTTCAAAAATAATCTCAATAACAATGGATTTTTAATTGTGTATACTCTGTTTAAATGTAATACAATGAGTTATGAATCTAGCCTAATGATCAAACGCCGAATGCCAAATGAAATGGAATCAGATAATAACTCAATCACTATGCTATATTCTGCAACATTATTCGTTGTTTGACCAAGGCTTACCCCATGCATAGAAACTAACTCATCGGTGGGTGAATAGATAACCCAGGCTGCAGAAGAGATATTTCGTGTACTATGATAAGCACCATCAGCAAAACCAATCTACACTTGAAGGAACGTCGACATCTGCAATATCAAGAGTAATAAAGATAAGCAGGAATAATAGTCAATGCAAACTTAAACTAGACACACTCATCTAATCTAAAGCAGCTAATCTTAGAAAAATAACTAATTTATAGGTGATATCTTCACACAAAAATCAGGCATAATATCTCTTTAGATAAAGTCCATTTCTGGTTTTATCTAAAGAGACCCCTTCATAATCAATCAATTCGTAAGCCCCTTTTGCAAGCACTCACTTGACAATATAAGGACCATGCCACATGGGTTCAAATTTTTTGTCTCCTAGTTTATCGTTAGCTTGGTCATATACCAATACTAGGTCACCTTATAAAAAAACACGAGGTGTAACACTTTGGTCGTACTGAGATTTAATGCATTTTTTATGAGCTTCAGTTGCTAATGCAATGGTGTGCCAAGTCTCATCTAATTGTGCTAAGTAAAAAAATCATTTTTCCTCTTCAGAAGTGGCTGGTAGTAACTCTATGTCTAATTGGAGTGACGGTATTTCACATTCTATCGGTAACACAGCTTCTAAACCATAGACCAGTTGAAAAAGAGTGAACCCTGTTGTAGTTTTTGTTGAAGTTCGGTATGCCCAAAGTGTTGAGAAAAGCATAGTATGCCAATTTGATTTATGAATTCTGATTATCCTTTTAATCATAGTGGTTAAAACTTTATTAACGGCTTCAACCTGACCATTAGTCTGTGGATAATACGGAGTAGAGTTATCATGGCACAGGCCAAGTTGGTCGGAAAGTTGGTTCATCATGATGTTTCGAAAATGACTCACATGATCAGTAATGATAGCTTGGGGTACACCAAATCGAGCAATCATGTGATTGAATACAAATGTAGCTTCATTTTTTCCATCTGTTGCAAATGTAGGCATCGCCTCAGCCCATTTGGTAAAATAATCTACTGCAATAATAATATACCCATGCCCCCCGGCCAAGTGAGGGTTACATGTAATGAAATCAATGCCCCATTTTGCAAAAGGACCGACAAAAATTATGGGGTGAAGAGGAGCTGGTGGTGCATGCATCTTCTGATCAAATATCTGATAGTTATGGCATTTTCAGACCGTGAGAATGCAATCTTTGAATAATGATGGCCAAAAATAACCAGCATGCAATATCTTTTAGGCTGTGGAAAACCCAGACATATGACTGCCACATGTTCCAGAATAACAGTCATTGAAAACTCATTCAACCTCTTAATGAGTCAAACATCGTCCAAATACAGAATCTGCACCACGACGATAAAGCGTGTCCCCAATAATATTGTATTGTTGATATTGGTAATGGATCTTTCGTCGATGTGAATGTGAAAGTTCAAGCTGAAAAGTTTGGGTTTGGAGATAAATGATGATATCCCCATACCAAAGATCTAATGTACTGATAAGAAACATAGATTCATCAGTGATCGGATGCTCTACCACAGTTTTTGTCTCAGTATTCGAGAAGTCACACATAATTTCGGTGAACACTAGTGATTTCTTTGATTTGGATTTTTCAAATTCTAAATCAAACTCCTAAAGGATAGCTATCCATTTAGAGTATTTTCCCCCGAGCAATTTTTTAGTCAGAATGTACATGATACACGTAGATGCTCCTTCATCAATAACAGTATGAAAGCAATGTCTGTTTTTTACTAGTACTGGGATTTGAAAAGCCATTTGATGAGGGAGAAGAGGTGTAAAGTTTTCTAAATCAAAGACCATGAGGTTCAAATCCTGAAGATCTAGAACTCCAATTGCTGATAAGAGTAACTTCCTTTGTGCTGGGTGTTTGGTCTCAATCTAGTCTCCTAAATTGAGCTCATTTAGTTGTCAACCAGGATTTGTAAACTGCTGAAGTGAAGTGTACTGTATGTACCTAGGTGTTTGTTTCCTAATGCGTCGTGTGTAGTGTTTTGTGATGTTTTTGGTATTTTGTGATGATTTATGATGTTTTTGGTCTTTTGGTGGTTTTATGTTCACAAGGAAAATGCCTAGAAATCTAATGGAAATGAGCTGATGATTAAAAACATAGTGGATCCTAATTGATGGATGACAAATGACAAATGCAATTGGAATACTAAAAACAGAATCAAATCTAGACCAATCAGAAACAAAGCTTGATAATGAATTTTAAGCAAATGATTCAAAACACAAACTAAACTTGTCAAATTCTTTCATCAAAGTTATTTGAGAGAGAGCTTGAAACATGGTCAACTAAGCATGCAATTCTTCCTAAGTAAACAGTTTAAAAAACTAACTTATAATGATGCAACATCTTGTCCTTGATTAGAGATTTGTTGAAGTATGTTGGGAGTAAAATATTGATATCATCATAAGATTTTATATTCTAAAGCTATTTCCTAACTCTATTCTGCAATTCAATTGAATGTCACAAAACCTTTACTCAAGAGTTATTGATTTCTTTTCAAAGTAGTATTTTGAGAGAGAGAGCTCTGTTTATAAAATGAGGAGGAAATTGCAGATGTACTTCAGGCCTTAAAATGATGTTTGTCTTATGTTCATATGGTTATAGATCAATTGTATATTTTAGAACAAGAAGGTGTTTTTAAATAATGAAGGCTGTTTTATTAATCTTAACAACTGAAGTTAATCTAATGTACAGTGGATGACAATATGAATGTGAAGTGCAAGTGCAATGAGTTAATCTAAGAATGAACTTAAGATGCCACTAATCTAAAACAATGTTGAACTACAAGTCATCATCAAACTCAAAACAAAGTAACTGAACATGAGTTAAGTGCAATTAAACTCTGGAGCATCCTAACTAAGCTACCATGCATTACTCTATGAAATTATACAGTCTATTTGTCCATCATTATTGATATTTTGGAAGAATTCCTTCTTTTGGAAGAGCTAGAACAATTCTGACTGTGTAATTGAGTGCAAATGCAAATATAAAGGACTGAAAGCAATGAAAAAATAAGATATCATATCCATATCCTACTCGTCATTATGATGTTTTGGGCAAGCGTTTAAGAGCAAGAACAGAGATGATACTTAGTACAAACACACAAGTAAATCATTCATTATCACGGTCATGTCTTGGACTCTTTAAGAATTTGTTGGAAGAGTTTCTTCTTGTGGAAGAGTGATTAGAACAAGTGTAACTGTGATGATGAACAACAAAAACTACAACTAAATCCTACAGTACTATAGCCATTTCCCATTCATCATTATAATCTTTTGGAAGAACTTCTTCTTGTGGAAGAGTTGGAATGAGTATAACTACAGTAGCTAATAACAACTACGAATTCAACTTCAAATCCTACAATACTATAGCCATTTCCCATTCATCATTATAATTTATTGGAAGAGCTTCTTCTTGTGGAAGAGTTAGAATGAGTATAACTACAGTAGCTAATTAAAACAACTATGAATTCAACTTCTAAAACATAATGGCAGCTAGAATACTTATCTAATTTACACAAATAAAATCCGTGCAAGAGGCAGGGGCCCTCTACCACCTGACGGAATTCAACTCCAAATTAAATCAACGCCTTCAAAACAACTCTGTCTGCTTCATTAAAGATGAAATAACTTGAACATAACACTCTGCGTCTTCAGAAATGTAGCACAGAATCTAAATAAAATCTAGCATAAAATCTAACATCAAATCTCGGTTTCTCAAGTGTTTATATAGCAAATGCACATAACAATACTTGCAACAATTCAGGAACACTGTCTTTCCTTATAAGAATCACATTAGGACTCTTGAAGTGGCTACGTGGAGAGGCAAAAGACATCTGGACTGAGACAGTCCTAATAGAAGTCTGCTTTCCTAAATGTGTTCCCACGTTCCAAAACCGTACCCAGAATTCGTTTCTTCCTCCATAATGAGCAACGAACCATGTAGACATGATGTGGATTATGCCCATATGTGGTTTTTCTCAAGAGGCCACCTGGAACATACCCAAACATGAAGACAGCTGCAGAATCACCGGTTAGCTACGGAATGTCTGCATTCTGCAGCTAGTTCCGGTCAAAATGCTTTACAATGGCAAAAATCACAAAACTTAGCAAGTCAGTCATGTAAATCATTCTAAAAGTAATTTTAACCATATTCATTGATCAATTGGGTCTAGGATAGCAATGGACAAGGGAAAATGAGGTAAAATGAGATAAAGAAAGCACAATTTCGAGGCTCAACACTGGGCATGTTTGCAACACTTCCAAGGTCGACATTACTGAAGGAGATATTGATAAATTCTCTACAATGTTGTAATTCTAAGCAGCTCTCACATGTGGATTGAAAGCTGATTTACGAAGTACACCTTTAGCAGGCAGTTTGATTACTAAATCAGGATTAGTTTTCTCGATATGAAGTGGATCAAAAACCGAAGGAGATGTAGCTAGTGCATGATTATAATTTTCTACTTCTTTACCAGCAACAAGATTCTTACTACCATAATCTTGCGATCGAGTTGCAACCATTACTTAAGAAATCATCAAAATATCTGTTGATGTATTAGAAGAAGATCCAATCATTTTTCTATCTTGAACAGGAAAAGGATCCTTCAAGACAACGGGGTAGACGAACCTTTGATGAACTTAGATACCTCAGCCCTATGTAGAAATTACTTGGTGAAATGATCCTCGTCACAGATAAGACAAGGATAATGAGGTTTCTATTTATCATCATTCAGCTCATTTTTATTAGTTTTTTCCTTGGGAGATGAAGTATGTTTAATTTTATTCTTCCCTTTCTTCTTGTTGCCAAATTTTGACTTTGTAGTAGATGAATCTACAATGCGAATATCGGCCGAAGTTTCCAGGGAAGTTTCTCCTTTTGGTGAATCAGGTAAATTTATTATGGTAGAATTAATATTTGAAGATTTATTCTTACTCTTAGTCGTGCTAACTAAACCGATTACACCGTCAGTAGCATGAGACCCTAAAGGAGTTGATGTTATCTGACCAGGATGCGGTAAATAAAGAATTTTCTCGTACAAAGTACTTGACTGGGTATATACCAAGTCAAGATACTAAGCTTGAGCAATGACTTGTTCTTCCGTAACAACCCCTCCTTGAGCTACATCTTCGGTGATTTTTGGTAGCAATGATTTCATAAACCATTCTGCTAATATCTGATCTGGTATAAAAACTTTCACCAAACATCTTCTATGTCTCCATTCATGTATATGATCTGATATGTATGTATACATGGATTGTTTTAGTGAAGTTAATAATTCTTTGTCGTTGTCGTATCTGACTGGCAACTGAAAATGAGTTAAGAAAGCGGTTTCTAGAGCATTGAAATTGTTAAAAGAGCCTCATGGCAGTTCAATGTACCATTTGGCAGCTACTCCTATTAATGTTATCTAAAAAATTCTAAGTCAAATAGAATCGTCGATTAATGAGTTGGATGCACACCAGAAGTGGTAAGTCATGACATGGTTGGAAGATTCCTCTCCTGTTTTTCCTTCAAACTTTGGGATATCACTGGGCAACTTATGCGGCATTAGCGGCCAATACGGATGATAATAGATGGGATCATTCGTAAGGTGTGTTAAATCAGGTAAATCCAAAGTTGCTATGAATGGTAACCGACGGTTAGGGTCTTGTGAAACTATACCAGTTCCAGGAGGAGGATATCCAGGATATCTTGGAATAACCTGTGCATTGGGAATTGGAATGCCTCCTGGATAACCAATATTAACCAGACCATACTGGGGTTGAGTAGGAATTTGGTACGTATACCCAGGGTATGGTTGATATACTAGATTTTGTGCTACAGGTCCATATTGATACAACCCTTGGTAAGGTTGATAAGTAAATTGAGGCTAGCTTGTTATAACTATACTTGTACCAGGTTTTCCTACAGGCATCTGAATAGTAGTCTGGAGTGCAGGTCCAGACTGCGGAACAGAAACTTGAGGAATTGGTACTAATACCTGAGGGGCTATAGAAATAGGAGCTTCAGATACTCCAGGAATAGGTGTGGTAGGCTAGACAAAAATTGGCATAGTAGTTTGGGTTGGAGTTCTAGGTGTACTCGAACCGGGCTGTTGAACACTACCTGATGTAGGTACATAAATAGTAGGTTGAACAAGTTGGATAGGTTGGAAAAGTTGTACAAGTTGTACAGGTTGGACATGTTGTTGAACGTGAATATAACCGATCGGTTGTCCAGGCTGATAATAAGGTACTTGCATATTAGGTTGTAAATTATATTGAGCTTGAGATGGAACCCATACTATATTAGGTCTGGGATACGAAGTTCCCATAGAAGTTTGTGGATAAGAAGGACCATAACTAAAATGATAATTTGGAACATAAGTTGGATAATTTACTAGATAATTCCCACCTCCAGGATACAATTATTGTTCCGGGTAAAATTGTTGCCCTAAAGGAGGCTGTGGACCTTGAGTTGGATATTGAACTTGAGGTGGATATTGAACTTGAGGCATGTATTGACCTTGAGGCACGTATTGCCCTTGAGGCTAATATTTACCTTGAGGCATGTACTAACCTTGAGGTTTCCTCCCAAGCTATAAATTACTAACTTGAGGTTTCCCCTCAAGCTGTAAATTACTACCTTGAGGGTTGGGGTTTGGGATTTTTACAGACATCGTATAATTTTTTTTTGCATTTACAGTTCCTATATTTTATTCATGTAATCCAGATGATAGTGTACGTTTATCAAGAAAAGGATATGCCCCTAAGAAAGTACCAGAGAGTGACTGGTATCCTGCAAGGACTGAAGGACCACCGTACAAATATGTTTATAGAGATTCAGAAAACATGGATGACTCACCAGACATGTTTAAAGGATATCTATAAACTCTTGGTGTAGAAGGAAATGGAATTTGGGGTGGCGAATAATTGAGACCAACGTTCTGTAGAAATTCTGTCAATGAATAATACCAAGTGTCTTGTCTAAAAGGACTATAAAAAATTGATTCACGTTCTCTAAGATCTAAAGTTTCCTAAGGTGAAGGAAGAACTACTTCTTCTTCAGTGTCAGTAACTTCTTCAATACTAATGAGACCAGGAGGAAGATATTCTGTGATCTGAGTCTTCACTTTGGAGTAACAAACTCTAAAGTAGGTTCAGACGTAGCAGGTTCATTTTTTGGCTCAAAAATTTCAGGTTCAGTAGATGATAATTCACTTGTTGTAGAAGTAATTTCAGCTAAGCCAGAAATTGAAATTTTCTGAGGAGTAAACTCTGTTGTTTGCGATTGATCTACCTCACAATCAAGATGAATAATTATGGATGTTTCTTCCTATTATATTGATCTAGTTCCCGATGTTTGTCCTCTTTCATATTTAAGTATTTCTAATTGGCTTGGTGTATATTCAGGGGGTTTCCCCTACATTCTACGTGATTGTCCTAGTAACTCAGCCACAATTAAAACTTTTAATCACACGCAATCAAAGAAAAATTTCAATAAAAATCCTAAGGTCTCTAAGGAAACAACCAAATGAGTCACTCACCTAGAAAAAATCTAAGAGATCAAACCACACACAAATAATAGATTCCCGCACTAAAAACACTAGTTGGTGATGAAATCCAACATCATAGAATTATAATGCAGAAATGGCAGTTGAAATATTTACCCTGAAAACCTGCTTAACAAAAAATACTGGTGCAAGTTTCTCCACTTAAACTATCTCGAGTGAAGATAACCCTCCGGAGAGTCCAAGTGAGTCTAGCCGACATCTGCTCCAGGTACAGTGGGACCTTCCCTCCACCGTCACCTTGGGAAAGAATCCTAAATTTTATGGCCACTAAGGTCACCAACGGGAACACATATACCTAGGGGAATAGTCTATGATCCGATATACACGCAAGGGCAGAGTAACAAGCTCAATCCCCTTGAAGGCTCCTTGAAATAATCCAAGGTTTACCGACAAGTGACCCCAAGCTCCTCGACAATGGTCTATCTGAGGTTTACCGCTTTTAATACGTGCACATCTTCTATCGTTCCCAATGAGATAGGTATGATTACCTCACTGGTTCGGATATGATCTCGTACTTGAATCCTTTAGGAGGACCTTCCTAGAGCATACATGCTACAATTGGATTTTCCTACCACAATATTGACTACTTGTTTGTTTTTATTGCCTTGGAAAGTTAACCAAAACCTATTCCAAGACACTAGCCTAAGCTATGTTGGTGGAAAAGAGCCATAGAAAATAAAAAATTTCTAGATTGATTTTAATTAAGCATTACTTTTAATTGGTAGTTTCTTAGGACAAGAGGTACGAAAATGAAATTTTGGTGATGTTTAATGAGCTGACTCAAAATACACTACAATGCATCTATATGAGAAACAACTCATTTCTTTTCAATGAAATCTAGCTAGAGGAAAGAGTTGAGAGATTTCAATCATTTTCAAAATGTCAATTCTTTCTTTGCTACATGAGAAACTTTGAAAGAACATAATTCGGAGAACTCAATTTCAAAAATATCTTTGCTCAAAATGAAATTCCCTATATTATTTAGATCAGAAAAAAAAATCAAACTTCTTCCAAAAGAAAACTAAAAGTCTTAAAACTATAAAACTCAAAACTAAAAGAAATCTCTAATCTTGAATTCTATCTAAAAGTTGGAGGATGTCTTAACTTAGTTTGTAATCTAACCAATATCTTTCTACTTATTTCAGCAAGAAAATAAAGCATCCAATGAAAAGTTTAAAATGAAGTTCAGACCTTATCAATCCAAAAGGTTTTCTAAGTTTTCTAATGAAAACAAAATCGAGTTTTCATAAGAGTAATATTTTCATCAAGTTCAATTTCTCAACATAAAAACAATGACATACCAAGTAGCCGAGGTATATAGAAGCTTTTGATTCAAAGCAACGGGAGGACAACGAAAAAATTTACTCATAAAAGCAAACTAGCTGAAAAAATTACTTTAAACATAGAATTGCTAAAAGAAACTTTTCATAGAGGTCTTTTGCAGTCAAGACAAATTTGGATAACACCAAAGAATCAAGTAATTGGATTCCAGAAAATAGAATTTCTACTTTTTCTAAAATTTTCCAAAAGTTCGCAGTTTTTAATGGAATAAGGTATGGTACCACACTATATTCGACTAAAAGTTATGGAGTCTACCACTCTGTTTTAAAAAAAAAAAGTGCGGAAGGCAAGAAAAGTAGGGAAAAAATAAAAACACAGATTTACAGTCAGGGATGCTATTGAGTTTTCTACCCAATCAAGTTTTGAGCTAATCTAAGTCAAAGAAATCTCAAAGAAATCTCAAAAATCAAACTAAAAATGAAAAGAAAACTAAGTTTGATCCCCAATGGAGTCACCATTTTGTTAGACAGAAAAATAACTCTTGCGGACAAGAGCGATCTCCCTAGTATCCTAAGGATATGTAGAAACAAACAGATAGATGTAGACCATTTTCTCTAGACCATT
Organism: Pinus albicaulis; assembly: GCA_034641835.2. Taxonomy (NCBI): domain Eukaryota; kingdom Viridiplantae; phylum Streptophyta; class Pinopsida; order Pinales; family Pinaceae; genus Pinus; species Pinus albicaulis. The sequence goes on along the minus strand of CM076574.1, from coordinate 454,980,705 downwards.
ATGTTTAAGAATTATTAATTAACTATGGAGAGATGCTCCTACCTAAAGTCTATCGCTTACTCGGTCTTCAATCCAGTCGTTCCAGAAGGTATCGATCTAGCATGTAAGATCTATAATCAAAGACAAGCAAACAAGATCAAAAGCATCTGCAAGATATGATAATTCAAAAGCAATAATCTATCTTTTTTTTTCTGAATAAGATTAATTCTATTAAGAAAAAACATATAGTACAATTAGAGCATGCACGCAAGCGAAGCTGAAGAGCAGGGGAGCCGGAAGTGAAAGACTATCCACCTCGCTCCTAAATAATAGCCAAGGAATGAGCCAAAAAGATAACAAAGAAAGCAAAAAAGAGAGTCGGACAAAGGTATCTACCCAGTGTGGGTAGATACTTCCAAACGAAATTTTTTCCCTTTTTTCTTACCAACTTTGACCCAGCCATTGGGGCTTGGCTGGGCAGGAACCATTTGTAGACTATTCTGCGCTGAGGGAGGAATATCTTTATTAGAATCGGAAGAAGAAGACACATGAGAGCATTTCTGAGAGATCGGAGGGGTAGAGGGATCCTTAGGGCTGGCTGAGGGTATGTCCATCGGAGACTCAACCTTCTCCCCATCTGCTACAATTTCCTCCTCATCCGAGCTGGAGGAATCTATGTCATCCATGGGGGGGGGATCAAAGGGATTCCAGCTCTTGGATTTGGGTTTGCGATTGAGATTCTTGTTTTTGCCGAGGAACTTAGCACATGTGTTTTGGAGATGCCCTGTCTGATAACAATGGTGACATCAGAAGGTAGTATTCTCATAGTCCAAGGTTTGTGTCTAATGGAAGTCCCCAATTTTGAGGTTGATTTGATCTGGAAACCCTTTGCTGATATCTATTTCCACACATAATTTGCAGTAGGTGTAGAGTCCTTTCTCCCTTCTTGAAGTATTTGTTGCGAGGTAACGGCCTAAGGTATCCCCAATACCTAAGAAAACATAGAAGTGCCATAAATGCGCCGGAAGGTTATGGAGCCTGACCCAAATGGGAAGTGATGACAGTTGTCGAGGGGTCGAAGTCTGGAAACCAAGGGGTGAGGAAAATCCTAGCCGATCCCCAGAAACAAGGGCCTCCTGTTAAGGCTTTCTAGTAGTCTTCATTTAAGGCAAAAGCAACAATGAAGAAGCCTTTCGAACATAAGTAGACCTTGCAGTTATTAGTCCAGTTGGAGTGGATCCACTGGTATAAATTTGTTGTTCGAGGCCATAGGTCGTTAAATCTGCAGATGATTGCAGATTCTGCAAATATCTAGTAATGATCGTCAAGCACAGGATGAGAGAGTTCAAGATAAGGAATTTCCTCCATTTTATCCACCAAAAATGGCTTGGGAGTCACAGTTGGTTGAGCAGAATTCGTAGAGGGCTGTGCATGGCCTGCATTTTTATGCACTGCATCCTTGTAGGAGAATGCAGGGGCAGAGGAGGTCTACCCCAATGCCCCTCCTCTTAGACGAAGGGTAAATAAAATAGAAGCATTTCTTTGAATAGAGTAAAAGTAGAGGGGGAGAGAGTCCTCTAGCTGTTTACCTTTATACAGCAGTCTCTGGAAAGAGGAGGGAATCCCTAGCTGGAGTATGAGGTCACGCAAAATATCCTGCAAAAGATCTATTTCACGCACCCATTGTAGCATCGTTTTTCCAGAGAGGAGAGAGATTTGGATCTGAAATGCAGAGGGAGAGTGATCTGAAATCCCCTACTCTCCTAGACTGGAATGTAACTAAAATGTGATAGAGCTTTGTTTATCCAGATTCTCCAGTCTGTGCGCATTGGCTGAGGAAAGATAATGAATACAGTCACATTCATTGAATTCTTCCACCTTTGGTACCTCTGCAGGCTGATCTGGCAGGTCCGAAAAGTAGATTTGTTGCTTGCATGTGGTGGAGGTAAAGTCTAAGGGATCACCTGCGTGGATCTCATTTTCATTGTGGGCGTGTTTTTTTGGGAGGAGAAAAACTCCCCCTGTCTAGATGCTAAATGCCTCTATGCTATGGAGAAGTGAATTTACTTGAGCAGTCTCCGTTGCGGTGGAAGCACCTATGATTTTCATCGATTCCTTGCCATTAACAAAGGCGGCAACTACCTGGAGCGGTGGAGCATAACCCCAAAACTAGGCATATTTTGATACCCTTGTGATAGTTGTGAGGGCGGCATTTGCAGAGCCGATTGAGGCATTTGCAGAGGATGCGGCCGCACAGACGGCTTTAGCATCTTTGCCGTGGAAAAACCAGTGCCAAATCTTGCTCCCCTGCAGAATCCAGTCTACAACCAAGATCTCGAACGTGAGGCAACCAGCTCTCTGAGCTATTTTTAGGGTGACAATCACTTTTTCTTCATTAAACGTGCAGGTTCCATGATTCGCTGAATCCAGTCGAAACCCCGGGCATTTGCAGGTGCGAGAGGGGCTCGAGTCTGCAGGGGTCTCCAGACTACAATTTTCGCATTGATGCATAGATTTTTCGATGGTTGGCTACCCACTCTTGGGGCCCAAAACCTCCAGGCCTGTTTGGAGTCTCCATTCCTCAGAGCGCTTATGAGAGGCCGTCCCTGTGCAACCAAGAAAACCAGAGCTGCAAACCCTAATCGCTCTACTTGCCATCGCTCCTTTTCACAAGAAATAATCTATCCTAGTGATCAAGGAATCCAAGAATTAAATTATTCAAAAGATAGATGAACAACTCAATGATAAAATAGAATCCATTTATATTAACTTTGAATAAAAAGAAAAAACCTTACAACCCTAACGCCTTGATGTTTGTATAGGTTCTTCCGAGGTCCCGAACAACCGTTTTCCTCAATTTGACAAGACTCCAACTCTCTGAATCAGCATAAGACTATGGCTATGAGTATGTAATCTCTGTCATGCCAATGATGCCAAATGGAGTGTATAATTTCTTCAGTAATTCTCTTCTACAAGCTAAGAAGTAGGTACCCTTGACACTGAAACATGGTCTCAATTTATAGCAGAAAGGAGGTAGTTTCAGCTCCAATAAAGAAGGGATAAAGCCCTCTCTTCAAGGGATTTTAGCTCCAAAAACCAAGGGATAGCTCCATTTATGAAGGGATAAAGGTTCATGAATGGAAGGGGCGAAGCTTGACCAGATAGCGCTTCTAGGAGGCCCTAGCTAGGAGAATATTCGACCAACTGGGCTTCTAGAACTTACTTTTCTTTTTATTTTACCTTTTATGGGGGTCTGCAGTTTTAATGAGAAGAACGTGTGGAATGTGCCACAGTTTTTATAACAATAAACCGCGGTACTGCAGGAAATGACTAGGAAAAGTGTAGAGTTAGGCTTTTTACGGTTTTAATAAGCTTTTTCCAAATTTCAAGACTTGATTTAGGAACTTAATGATTTTAGACCTCTAAGGGAGAAATACATAGGTAAATATGAACCCATATAGACAGCTAAATGTCATGGTGAAAAATTTTAGTGTAACAGGAAGCAAGACGCAAATTGCTACAGACATCAGGGAATTCCTACAGTGCAAACATTTGTTCTTAAACAACAACAAAAACAAGGGAGGATCTCATGAAGAAGACCCTAAGAAAGACAAGAGTGCTACCCATGGAATCTAGAACACCCCTCATGCAGCATCTCCAGCAAGATGAAACAACAAGGAAAGATTAGAAACTCATTCAGAGAGCTATTCATTCAGCAAGCTGCTCACTCAGAGAACAGAGAATAGTGAATAACGCAACATATATGAGGCTTGTCTCCAAAATCCAGCTCTTGCAACTGCCTTGACAGCAACTAGTAAGCTTAGGTATAGCCCCTCACCCCTCGCTATTCATTCATAATAGCTGGAAGTAATTAAATTTGTAGACTAAGAGTTTAAGAGGCATAAAGGTGGCCAGTTAACTTGGCCACCATCGTGAGGTATGGTTGGAAAAAACTGGAAGTACACGCCACCTAGGCCAGAAAAAATTTCAATCAGTTGGAGTGGAGGAGGATGAAAGGAGTAGATAATCAGTATCATCCAGTTAAAAAGAAGAGGGTCCAATCGTCTATAAGAGAAACTAGAGCTGAGCCGCATTACATAACTATCTACAAAAAATAATTAGCTATGTAGTCTAATAATACAAAGGGCCCGTCTCATCCAAACTAGTATATTGATTTTTTTTTTAAAAGGGAGAGAGACTGATGGAAGCCCACATTGCAGCAATAGTGAGCTTCAGCCGTGTATTTTGGGACAACATGCAACCGCAGCAGCAATACAGCATCACCCTTCCCATGGCCTGGTCCTCTTCTGTAAATATGAGCAAGGAAGCTCTTATAGAAATCTAATCAAGGCATAATTCCACTTCTAGCCATAGAGAAGAATACGAGGAAGAACCAGGAGAAGGAGAGGAAGAGACAAAGGGACAAGGAACATTTGAAGAAATGGCAATAAAATTCATATAGGTAGCAGAAAGTGAGCAAGAAGCAGACTCACAGCACAACACCACATCCTCTCAAGGAAAAGAGGTAGTTTCCACCTTAGCTCCTCTAAGCGCAAAGAGAAAAAGGTAGACCTCTATGTATTTCAAAGATAACATTAGTCAGAGGATAAGTCAAAGAGAGTCAGAAACTCCTCCCACGAACCTGATTATCATTGAAGAATCACCAAGGGAGGAGGAAATAATTGAAGGAACAATTCTGAAGGAGTAGCTGCAGAAGGCACATGCAGAGAATGTAAAAATGAAAGAGAAATTACAGCAAAAAGGGTAGCAAGTAGCCACCATGGCATACTTATGCATAGAAGCCCTTCAACATAGATTCCCTTTTGACTCATATGCTGTGTACCTTAAGGATCAATGGCTCCTATTTCAAATCAAAACTCTAGCCTCCCATGGATCAATACCTTTCCAAGATTGTAGGAAATTCATGGATTTCTACAAGCAAGATAACATGGCTGATAGGCAAAAATGTTAGAGTTTTATGTGCATAACCTTGTGCTGACAAACCTAGATATTTGTGGCCCCAATCCTACAATGGGGGATATGAAGTTGATGGCTCTAGTATCTTGGATGAGGAATGAGGACACAAGACCAAAAGAGATATGGAGGGTCATGGGAAGAAGAAATAGAGAACCCCTATATATTAGACTAGAATTTTTCAGCCGAAGAGGAGTCATCCTTAACCGTCAAGAGATTTAAAGGGACCCTACACTGGTTGAAAGCTACCTTCAGACTCAAACCCAGGTGATAGGCCACTTTGATGATGTTTCTAGGAAGATAGAAGATGACTTCATTATGGCCAGCTTGAGGAGATGGAACAACCTCCCTCACAGCCTCAAGAATATGGAGTACCATACTCCAAAAAGACTAAGGGGTGCATTAGAGAGGGCACCATTATAAAAGAGGGCCATGTAGGCCAAAAATATCCAATGGTTGGGACTAAATATCAGCCCACCTTTGTTGTTGGGGCTGAATAATGAAAATGACAAATAGATAATGGGAGAATGCAGAAAATAATCATGGTTTTTACCCCCTTGGGGAAACTCCCACACTTCTTCCTCAGGAAATTAGGAGGTCTATCAAATCCTTGAAGGAAATGCAGGAGGAGGATTAGTTGCTCAAATGATGAGCAACCATTCAGTAGGGGGATGATGAAGAGCTCCATCATTATACATATTTGGAGGGGTTAATGGTCACCTTTTTTCCTTCTTAGAAATATTTGTCTTGAATTTTTATGATTATTTGGTTTTATGATGCTAGTATAGGTGGTGCTTAAGGCTAACATACTCTGAGTGCCTAATATGAGGTTGACTGCAGAAAATCATGATTTATTAAGCATTTTTATAAGGATTTTGTCATAAATACTTAGAGGAGAGAACAAGGAGATATTATTGGAGGATTTTCCACCCTCCTTAACTCTCAAAGGAAATTAAAAGATCCCAAAGGATTCTCTCCAAAAATTCGAATTCCAAAGGCAGCCAAAGGATCCCCAAGGATTCTCTCCAGCAATTCGAATTCCAGAGGTAACCAAGCACTCATTATTTGTTTACTCGGAGTCAAGTGGACTCAATCACTATTTTCTAGGGAGCTATTGGTAGTTTCCCTGTAGAATAAATAGAGCAGAGATAGAGCTAGGAAGAGTTAGTCAGTTAGTCGATTAGTTGAAACTTTGTTGCAAGCTATTAAGATTTTTATTATTTTACTCAGTGATCCAACTTTCAGAGATGTATGAGGTTATTATTTTATGAAATGAGAAGATTGATTTCATTCACCTGATTTAAGTTTCAGAGAGCTAAGCTCATGGGTTATGGGCCAATCCATGTGACTCAGCCTCTCTGTTGTTACTATCTTTTCCTTTCTGCCATTAAGCTACTTTTTTCTGTCATTCAATTAGTTCTGCTTTTAATAGTTTCATTGTTGTTTATTTTTGCTTCCAGTGTGTTTTTGTAGTTCATTTTCTTGTTATTAGTAGAATAGAGGAAAAACTCCAAAATTTTTGGTCAAGCCTCCCCCTTTCATCTCTGTAAATAGATTTCGAGCAGGGTAGACCTTCCCACAAGCCAAAAATTGCTTTATTTTTGAGTTTAGGGAAGAAATTACATAAAAAATTCTGAGTCTCTCTTTCACTACTTTTTATCACGCATTTTTGTCTTCTTTCCATGCATGACTCCACAGGTGTGTTACACTTCTGAGTACTATTGGTTCTCCTCCATTCCCTCCTATTTTTCACTTCTTTTTACTGCTGCACCAACCTTTTATTCCCAAAAACACTTTAAAAACCCTTCATCCCGCCTCATTCCTTTGTCTTTTTTTATTGACAATTTCTTTACCTTATTACCACAAAACGATTGAAAACCATTAGAATTCAACCTTCATCCATTGCTCCTCGAACTTCCTGCTACCATACATCGCAATTCGCAAATCGCAATTTTTAGTTTACTTCCATTAACACTTACCACTTCCTGACGTTGATTGCAATATTTTCCATATCGCAAATTTCACATCCATGTAATTCTCGTCAACACTTTCTGCTTCCAAACCCTGATTACGAAATATCACAATCACATTTCGGTACCGCACAGAAACCATTCAAAAACATAAAAAAAAAACTCGAATTTTTCCCTTGCTCCTCGAATCTCCCACTACCGTCCATCACAAACCGCAACATTTCCCCATTTCCCTTACCACTTATCACTTCCGAACGTCGATGCAATATTTTCGACGCATCATAGGTCACTCATCGTAATGTTTTTGTTTCCTTATTTAACACTTACCACTCCACTTCTGTGATATTGTGATTGCGATATCAACCCACCTCCACGTGACCACTCTGCATCACACATTGAAAACCGCATTTTTTTGTTTTTTTCTTTAACACTTACTACTCCAACTTTGTGAAGTTGCGATTACGATATCACATATCACAAATTTTTCCTCCATTGCATCTACGCCATCGCACTTCTCAATTAATCCCACTCCAGAGTCATTTATGTACTATAATAAAGCTTTTATCAAGTTTAAACCCTCGCTTTCCACTTCTAAGCCATGTTTCTTGTGTTAAGCCCTCCATTAGCCTCTTTAGCCTGTTTTCTCTCCTCCAAGCTGCAAACCCAACAATATTTCAATTAGTATGAAGTCACGAATAGCTTAGTTGCATGGGTAGAAGCATGGTAGATATACCATAGGATAAATAGAGCACATTTAGCCGTTTGGCCAAGTTAAGTGTGGTTTAGAATTAGTTTCCTTTCTACCATTTATTTTTATCAAGTTAAATTATTTTCCTTTCTGTCATTTATTTTCTACAAATTAAATTATTTTCATTCTTGTCATTTATTTTCAACAATTTAGTTTAGTTTACTTTTAGTAATTTCCTTCCAGCAATTTACTTTCCAGTTCTTATCATAGTTTAAGAAATAGCACCCTTTCATAATGCAGAAGAGGATGACGTGAATAGATTTCATCTAATGTGTATACAGCACTGTCACCTCCAAGTTTGTACGAACCCCAAGTTGATAAAGTAAAGTAGGGCAACCCCTGGGAGTTGCAGCACTCTTGGTGCAATATCAGGGCTCATCAATTGCACAGAAGGGGATGACTGGATTTCCCAAGGGACTATGCAGTAGAGAAGGGATTTCCCAATTAAATGGAATCATATGCACATTGGAAGTGTTCCCTAGAATAATGAGTCAGTAATTGTTCACTAAGAGGACAAGTGGCACAGGATGGTAGCATTGGACATTCGATGCAGATTTTAAAATTGGTAGTGGATTCTAGATTTCCTTGGAAGCATGTGAATCTTGGTACTACTTTTGAGGGTGGAGGTGTGAGCCCCTATATTCCCTCTTTGATTACAATAATTGTATCCTTTAATTTGTTGGTTGAACAGATGTGCATATCTATATATGTGTATATTATTGTAAATATGGTATTGAGATGTGTTATAAAGCTCCATAAATAGTATGATTATTTGTTGATTGAAGCAAATGTGCATGAGTGTATATGTTGGTGTTATTGTAAATATTGTAATGAGCTGTGTTATAAATCTCCAATAAACAATATGATTGTCGTGTTTTCAGCATTGGTCATTGTAAATACTGCAACGAGTTGTGATATAAAGCTCTAGGGGTAGTATGTTTAGTTTGTCAGTGGTCTTGCTAGTTATAGGTGTCATTGAACACCGAGGATGGTGTTCCCCCAAAGGGGAGGGTTTTGTAACAACCCTTGGTTAAAAATCCATGTAAAATTTATAAGACAAAGGTCATGGGACACGTATTCGAAGAAAAATGTTGGGAAAAACATCCTAATGGGTGTTCATTCGATTTATTATGGATAAGGAAATTGGTAAGGCAATGAAAAATGATTTGGAAAGGAAAAGTGGAATTAATTGGAATTTTATTTATGAAAATAAAGGAAATATGAGAAAAGGAAGGTGAAAGGTCATAGATTTTCATGAGAGGGAAATTGAAGGAAAAATTAAAGAAAATGAAGAAAATAGAGGCCTCAATTATAAAAAGGCTTCTTTTTGCTTCACTTTTTTTAGTTCAATATTTAGCACTCTCATTCTATTCTTTATCTCTCTCATACTCTTGGAGACTTAGAGTTTTTCTAGGAGCACTCTTGGAGGAGTGTAGCATACTTGGAATTTGAAGCAAGAAGGCAAAGGAAAATAAGTAAAGTGTAAGAGGACAACGGGATCAACAGCTACAACAGGTTTTCCTTGGAGGTACCGAATTGCATGTATGATTTCCTTAATATTTTTGGCATGCATAGCACATGCATGTTGTTTCTTGGTTATGGTTTTTCATTGGCATGGGGGATTTCCTAGACTCACAGTGGTTTTTCCTAGCCTTGCCATTTCTTGGATAACCATGGTGTTGTGGTTATACAATTATTTTTTTGTTGATGCTCATGTTCCTTATGGATGTGGGTTGAGTTACTAGTTCTTGGAGCCTTGGTTGGACAAATGCTCTGGAAGCACTGTAAAAACTTGGGTTGAGTTACTAGTCCTAGAAGCCTTGGTCAGACAAACTCTATGGAAGCCCTGTAACAACTTAGGTTGAGTTATTAGTCCTAGAAGCCTTGGTTAGAGAAACGCTCTGGATCCCTTAGTGGGCTGAGTTACTAGTCCTCGTAGCCTTGGTTATACAAATGCTCTAGAGCCCGATGGAAGTTGTGGGTTGAGTTACTAGTCTTGGAAGCCTTGGTTGGAAAAACGCTCTAGAGCCCAGTGGCAGTTATGGGTTGAGATACTAGTCCTAGAAGCTGGGTTGGAAAACATTATTTGGAGCCCTGGATAGCTTAGGTAGAGACTAATCGCGTGATGGGTAGTGATGTCTAACCATGTGGTGGAATCACTGGTTGAGAGTTGAGGTGGTTTCACCTCTATAAGCCCTAGTTTATTTATGTTTGGTTTATTCAAGGAGGTTGCACATTCATTCTTGGAATATGGTGCAGGGGTGATTGGATGAAATAAATATTTGGTTCAACCCAATATATGGTCGATTGGTACGTGGAAGTCCCTGACTTGGTTGGAATTTTCATATTTTAATAAGAGGTATTTTCTATTTTGACATATGATCATATGTATTGATTATGATGGTGATATTATGGTTTAGTTTACATGGTTTCTATGTTGGTTATTTGTTGGTTTATATGTTTGTTATATGTTGGTTACATGGTTTATATTGTATATGGCTCTTTAAATCTTTGATGAATGGATGAATGGTTAAAAATGCATGGACTAAAAATTTTTATTGTAGCTATTATGAGAGGGTAATAGACATTCTTGATGATTCTCAAATAATTATCAAATCCCTATGTTTAATTATGCATTCATGACTTGTAAATTACATGTTCGCCATGTGTTCGACGAAATGTCTATCATGATTAGGCTTGGTTAAGCCAAGTCCTTAATCAAGTTTTGTGTTAGAGGCTTCTCCTTTGTGTCATTTATGATTTTCGAAAGACTCATCAAGTTTTGGGTAGTGACCTGGAGTCTAACCCTGAAAAAGTGGCTCAAATCTTGTGGTAGTAGGAAAATAACTAACTAAAAAAGAATGTAGCCACACCCTTCTAGTGGTTTTGCATGCAATTGGAGGCCTAAAGTCGCATGAATGCAGGATTTTTCACATGACTAGGAGTCCATATTAGTGAAAAGGTAAGTTAACTCAGGGTTTGAACACCTGGAAGTTTGTTTTAGCCCATGGGGGTCTTATAGCACTTGAGGAAGGTTAATAAGGTTTTTTTTTGTCGATTCCACTTCCTTAAGGTGATCTAGGAGGTTGAATCATATCATAGTAACTCTTCGTCAAATGTTTACCCTGGTGGACCAGTTATCTTTGGTAAATGTGGGAGGAGGGTGCTACAAAAATATCTACATGACTAAAGGTTAAGAAATATGATCACATAGGATCCCACTTTGTTCTAAGAACCACTTCTCATATAATTTTAAAAACCGAGTATTATTCGCCCACAATTTTTCATGGTACTTTTAAAAAAATTTAACCTTGTGAAGAAGGTCAAAGAGCAACATGTAGACTACAATATTAAAGTATGCCTCTTAAGGTAATCATTGTCACTTGTCCTTTTTTGAAATGTGCATTAGATTTGATTGGTCCTATAAATCCACCTTCTTTTGTTGGTCATGTTTTTATTTTAACCAAAACATATTATTTTTCTAATTAGTCTAAATATGTCCCTTTAAAAAGAGAAAACAATGACTAGGTAATTTTTTCTTTGAATAAAATTCGCTTCCTAGATTTGGTGTACCGGTTCATATTATTATTGATAATGGTCCCACCTTCATTTCCTATAAGCTTACTCTGTTTTGTAATAAATATGGAATCGAACACTCCTTTTCCTCATCATATAACCCACAAGGTAATGGACTTGATAAGTCAACCAGTAAACAATTAACCAAGATTTTTAATAAAATAGTACATGATAAACCTGGAAAATGGCACACCTTGCTCCAATATGCTCTTTGGGGTGATAGAACCACTACTAAAGTACAAATTGGTTTAAATCCATTTCAATTGGTTTATGGACAAGAAGTGATTATGCATGTAGAGTTACAGTTGGCTTCTTTCCTTTTAACATTACAACAAGACGAATTTATAGAATATGATTTCATTAATCAATATAACACTTAGTAGCTTTAGGTGAAACAAGAACTCAAGTGCTAAATCATATTGAGAAAATACAAGGAAGTGTTAAGAAATATTATCACAAGAAAGAAAAGCATACAGTATTTCAGGAAATTCAAGAAGTATTACGATGGGATTTTGCACGACAAAGGGAAACACACTAAATTTCAAAAATTATGGATTGGTCATCTTAAAATAGATGTTATACTAGGAAGAAACTAGTTTCTATTAAAATATGAAGATGATCGGTTGTTGACTTGTCCTATGAATGGTTCTCAAATTAAGAATTCCAATAATCATGTTAAAGGAATAGTGCAATGATGTCTTATTCAATAAATCTCATAGTCATAATATTTTTTTTTTCTTTTATTCTTGTTGTTTATTTTTTTATGTATTTTTGTTTTTATTTGATCTATTTTAATTCGTTATTATGATTATTTTTTTCTTCTATGAATTCAGCATTAGAATGTCAAACACACACACACACACACACACACCTGGAAAATGGCACACCTCGCTGCAATATGCTCTTTGGGGTGATAGAACCACTACTAAAGTAGAAATTGGTTTAAATCCATTTCAATTGGTTTATGGAAAATAAGTGATTATGCATGTAGAGTTACAGTTGGCTTCTTTCCTTTTAACATTACAACCAGACGAATTTATAGAATATGATTTCATTAATAAATATAACACTTAGTAGCTTTAGGTGAAACAAGAACTCAAGTGCTAAATCATATTGAGAAAATACAAGGAAGTGTTAAGAAATATTATCACAAGAAAGAAAAGCACACAGTATTTAAGGAAATTCAAGAAGTATTACGATGGGATTTTGCACGACAAAGGGAAACACACTAAATTTCAAAAATTATGGATTGGTCATCTTAAAATAGATGTTATACTAGGAAGAAACTATTTTCTATTAAAATATGAAGATGATCGGTTGTTGACTTATCCTATGAATGGTTCTTAGATTAAGAATTCCAATAATCATGTTAAAGGAATAGTGCAATGATGTCTTATTCAATAAATCTCATAGTCATAATATATATATTTTTTTCTTTTATTATTGTTGTTTATTTTTTTATGTATTTTTGTTTTTATTTGATCTATTTTAATTCGTTATTATGATTTTTTTTTTCTTCTATGAATTCAGCATTAGAATGTCAAACACACACACACACACACATGGTTTTATGCATATGATAAAAAAATAACAAATCTATCCAAATTGAAACATGTTCAAAGGAACTAGGACTCAATGACTCCTACAAATAAGTATAAATCACTAAATTTTAATTTAAATAATATATAAATGACCTCTTCATTCATGCAAGCTATAAAAAATTTACTCCCTATTTGTTTTTGGAAAGAGTTCACGTAAATGCACTTGTCTTTTGATTCGCTCTTGATACTTAGGAGAGTGGTTGTAATCAATTAGAGGGGAATTTCAGGTTATTATTTTTAGTATTTTTGTTTATTCTACAAAACCATGATGTTATAAGTTCAATATAGTCACCTATATTTCCTCGTGGAGTCGCCATTTGTTGATACTAGTTTTTTATTTTATTTTTTTACATTTGCATTAAAACTACAAAATTACCCCACATTGCTTGTCAAATTTGACCCCCAATTCCCTCACCATGACCATAGGTAAGGGAGGATGCCACATCATAAATTATTAGTATATTCAAAATTAGTGGTTTTATTTGAAATTTTAGTGTATATGAAAATATATCATATTTTATAGCTTCAGAGAGCATCATTAAAATTCTGCGCTTATGTTTGATATCATTGCGATAATGGAATAATTAAAGGTTTAATAAGCTTAAACATAAATTATGGATATATTGGGTGGAAAAAGAAAGGTTTGGTTCATAACCATTGGTTTATATGAAAAAGGTTGTATAGATGTTGATAGCGCTTTTGAATTTGGTATTAAAAATTTGTAAGTTTGATATATTGAAAATCAAATATCATTAAGGTATCTGAAGCTTATGTTGCAACAACGCATACATTTGATGGTCGACTTTTTTTTGACAACTTATATCATATATATGCCAAAGTTTTGTGTGGGATGGAATTATTAGTTGAATGATGGAAATAGTATGTTACAACACTTTATTTGATGGCATAGGTGATTGGTTGATTACGATTATTGGCACAAGGTTCATGGTAATGATGTATGGTATGATCGCTTGGTTGAAATGGTATATGGGTTGCGCTAGTATGGTTGAAATTTGGAATGGTTTATGGAATATATGGAAACATCCATCATTATGGATTTTCGTTAGTGTATGAGGTGATATGTAATAAATAAAGGGTGGTGAATTAAATCGTAGTATTTCCACTCCATTTGACTAACACTGGGATTTGTAGGGATTTGTAATTGACGGTGGAGATTGCATGCATCACAAAGATGTTTTTATTGGGTTCTGTATGGAAATAGACCTCCAGACTTAGTGTTTTTGTATTTTGTCTTTCCATTTTGTTTGTTGTTTCTTTCTCTGTGAGTGATGATGTATGGTTTTCTTCTCCTTGCACATGAATTAATTCCTTGAATGAGTTCTAGATTACGAGAGTCAAACTCATTTCAATTAGAAATTTAGTAAGGAAAAAGGGAAGTCATTGTACTAGAATGTATGTTCATTTTATATATCTGGAAGTTTCTTTTTGCGCAACAACTCCAGGTATTTTCAGCTCATATTATATTTAATTATGCAAATGAAAAAAATTTGGTTTTAGAAGTAGACCATTTATTTATCATCCTCTCCCATCTACAATTCAAAATATTTATTTCACCCTATAAATAATTAAATCTTTGTTGGCAACATGGTGGTGGCGTTGATGTCTACCTAATGAGTCAACCATGGAGTCAATAGTTTTGACATTAATGTCAACAAGATTGGAGGATTTCTATCAGAGTCTTGATGATGTGTTACAAAGGTGTATTTTATGCTTGCAGAGGTTTTGTAGGTGTTGGATAAGGATTGAAGGAAAAGGAAAAATTATGGGCAGAGAGTAGGTGATTTAGCCATGTTATAAAGCTCCATAGACAACATTATTGTTTGTTGGTTGAAGAAAATGTGCATGAGTGTATATGTTGTTGTTATTTTAAATATCATAATGAGTTGTGTAATAAATCTCTAGTAAATAGTATGATTTTCATGTTTTCAATAGTGGTCATTGTAAATACTACAACGACCTATGTTATAAAGCTCCATGGGTAGTATGTTCTGGTTGTTATCGGTCTTGTTGGTTATAGGTGTCATTGAACACCGAGGACAATGTTCCCCCAAGGCAGAGGGTATTGTAACAACCCCTGGTTAAAAATCCATGTAAAAAATATAAGACCAAGGTCATGGGACATGTATTCCAAGCTAAATGTTGGTTAAAACATACTAGTGGGTGTTCACTCAATTTATTATGGCTAAGGAAATTGGGAAAGGAAATGAAAAAGGCTTTGGATGGGAAAAATGGAATTAATTGGATTTATATTTAAGAAAATAAATGAAATATGAGAAAGGAAGGTGAAAGGTCACAAATTTTCATGAGAGGGAAATTGAAGGAAAAAAGAAGGAAAATGAAGAACATAGAGGCCTCAATGATAAAAAGGCTTTAGAGGATCAATTGGTAGCTTTTTGCTTCGCTTTTTTCATTTCAATATTCCGAACTCTCATTCGATTATGTATCTCTCTCATACTCTTGGACACTTATATTTTTTCTTGGATCATTCTTGGAGGAGTGTGGCATACTTGGAATTTGGAGCAATAAAGAAAAGGAAAAGCAGGAAAGTGCAAGAGGGCTGGAATCAACAGCTACAACGTGTTTTCCTTGGAGGTACTGAATTGCATGTGTGATTTCCTTGTTATTTTTTCCATGCATGGAACATGCATGATGTTTCTTGGTTATGATTTCTCATTGGCATGGGGGATTTCCAGGATTGACAGTGGTTTTTCCTAGCCTTGTCATTTATTAGATAGTAATGGTGTTGTGGGTTTACCTTTTTTTTGTTGGTGCTCATGTTCCTTATGGTTGTGGGTTGAGTTAATATTTCCTGGATCCTTTGTTGGAAAAACACTCGGAAGCATTGTAACAACTTGGGTTGAGTTACTAGTCCTATAAGCATTGGTTATACAAATGCTCTAGAAACCCTATAACAACTTGGGTTGAGTTACTAGTACAAGAAGCCTTGGTTGGAAAAACTATCTAGAGCCCGATGGCAGTTGCGGGTTGAGTTAATAGTCCTGGAAGCCTTGGTTGGATAAATGCTCTGGAGCTCGATGGTAGTTTTGGGTTGAATTACTACTCCTGGAGGTTTGGTTGGAACAAACGCCTTGCATCCCTACACATCTTGGGCAGAGACTAATATTGTGATGGGTAGTGATATCTAACCGTGCGGTGGAATCACTAGTTGATATTTGAGGTGGTTTTCCCTCTGCAAGCCTTGGTTTGGTTATGTTTTATTTATTCCATGAGATCCCACATTCATTCTTGGAATATGGTGTGGGGGTGATTGGTTGAAAGAAATATTTGGTTAAAACCAATCTATGGTCAAGTGGTACATGGCATTCCCTGACTTGGATGGAATTTTCATGTTTTAATAAGAGGTATTTTCTACTGTGATCGATGATCATATGTATTGATTATGATGGTGATATTATGGTTGAGTTTCCATGGCTTATATTTTGGTTATTTGTTGGTTTCTATGTTGTTTACATGTTGGTTACATGATGTATAGTGTATATGGATCTTGACATGTTTGATGAGTGGATGAATGGTTGAAAATTGCATGGAAAAATAGATGTTATTACAACTATTATGAGAGGGTATTAGACCTTCTTGATGATTCTCAAATAAGTATCAAACCCCTATGTTTAATTATGCATTCATGACCTGTAAATTACATGTTCGCCATGTGTTTGGAAAAATGTATATCATGGTTAGGCTTAGTTAAGCCAAGTCCTTGATCAAGTTTTGTGTTAGAGGATTTTTCTTTATTTCATTTATGCTTTTGGAAAGTCTCATCAAGTTTTGGGCAGTGACCTGGAGTCTAGCCCTGAAAAATTGGCTCACATCTCATGGTAGTAGGGAAAGAACTAGCTGAAAAATAATGTAGTCACACAATTCCAAGGGTTATGCATGTGATTGGAGGCCTATAGTTGCATGGATGTAGGATTTTTCATGCGGCTCGGAGTCCATATCAGTGAAAATGTGACTTAACTCACGATTTGGACACATGGAAGGTTGGTTTATCCCTTGGGGGTCATGTAGCACTTAAGGAAGGCCAGTAAGGTTTTTTTTGTCGATTCCACTTCCTTAAGGTGATCTAGGAGGTTGAATCATATCATAGTAACTCTTCGTCACATGTTTACCCTGGTTGACCAGTTAGCTTGGGTAACTGTGGGAGGAGGGTGTTACAAAAATATTTGCATGGCTCATCTAAGAAATATGATCACATAGGATCCCACTTTTTTTTAAGAACCATTTCTTATAGAATTTTAAGAACTGGGTATTATTGGCTTACAATTGTTCATGGCACTTTTCAATTTTTTTAATCTTATGAATAATGTCAAAGAGCAACATGTAGACTATAATATTCAAGTATGACTCTTAAGCTTATCATTGTCACTTGTCCTTTTTTTTAATGGGAATTAGATTTTATTGGTCCTATAAATCCACCTTCTTCTGTTGGTCATTTTTATATTTTAGCCATGATAAATTAATTTTATAATTGGTCTAAATATGTCCCTCTGGAAAGAGAAAACAATGACTAGGTAATTTTTTATTTGAATAAAATTTGCTTCCTAGATTTTGTGTACCGGTTCATTTTATTATTGCTAATGGTCCCACCTTCATTTCCTATAAGCTTATTCTTATTTGTAATGATTATGGAATCGAACACTCCTTTTCCTCGTCATTTTACTCACAAGGTAATGGACTTGCTAAGTCAACAATAAAAAATTAACCAATATTTTGAATAAAATAGTACATGATAAACCTAGACAATGGCACACCTCGCTGCCATATGCTATCTGGGATGATAGAAACACTACTAAAGTAGAAATTGGTTTAACTCCATTTCAATTGGTTTATGGACAAAAAGTGATTATGCATGTATAGTTACAATTGGCTTCTTTCCTTTTAGCATTACTACAAGAGGAATTTATAGAATGTTATTTCATTAATCGATATAACACTTTGTTAGCTTTAGGTGAACAAAGAACTCAAGTGCTAAATCAAATTGAGAAAATAAAAGGAAGTGTTAAGAAATATTATGATAAGAAATAAAAGCATACAATATTTGAGGTATGCAAATAAGTATTACTATGGGATTTTGCACATGCAGATAAAGGGAAACACACTAGATTTCAAAACTTATGGATTGTTCCTTTTAAAATAGATGTTATACTGGGAAGAAACTATTTTCCAGTACTATAATGATCAGTGGTTTATGTGCATAATAAAATTTATCATATGTTCTAGCTTCATAGAGAAGCATTACAATTCTATGCTTATGTTTGATATCATGGTGATAATGGCATAAATAAAGGTTTAATAAACTTAAACATAAAGTATGCATATGTTGGGTGGAAAAAGAAAGGTTTGGTTCATAACCATTGGTTTATATGAAAAGGGTTGTATATAAGTTGATAACGCTTTTGACTTTGGTGTTAAACATTTGTAAGTTTGATATATTCAAAATCAAATACCATCAAGGTATTTGAAGCTTATGTTGCAATAGTGCATACATTTGATGGTCAACTTTTGTTTGACAACTTAGATCATATATATGCCAAAGGTTTGTGACTTGTTTTAAATGTGGGTTGGAATTATTAGTTGAATGATATAAATAGTATGTTCTGGCGCTTTATTTGATGGCATAGGTGATTGGTTGATTGCGATTATCGGCAAAAGGTTCATGGTAATGATGGATGGTATGATCACTTGGTTGACATGGCATATGGGCTACACTAGTATGTATGGTTGAAATTTGGCATGGTATATGGCATATATGGAAACATCCATCATTATGGATTTTCGTTGGCGTATGAGGTGATATGTAATAAATAAAGGGTGGTGAATTAAATGGTAGTCCTGCCACTCCATTTGACTAACAATTGGGATTTGTATGGATTTTTTAATTGATGGTGGATATTGCATGCATCACAGAGATGTTTTCTTGGGCTCTATATGGAAATAGACCTCTAGACTTACTATTTTTGTCTTTTCTCTTTCCATTTTTTTTGTTATTTCTTTATATGTGAGTGATTTTTGGTTTCTTCTCCTTGCACATGAAGTAATTCCTTGAATGAGTTATGGATTGTGAGAGTCGAACTCATTTCTATTAGAAATTTGGTAAGGAAATAGGGAAGTCATTGCGCTAGAATGTATGCTAATTTTATGCATCTGGAATTTGTTTTTTGTGAAACATCTCAAGGTATTTTCGGCTCATATTATAGTTAATTATGAAAATGAAAAAAAAAAAATTTAGCAGTAGACTCTGTGTTGATAATCCATCTCCCATCTAAAATTCAAAATGTTTATTTCACCCTGTTAATGATTAAAACTTTGTTTTCCACATGGTGTTAGCGTTGATGTCTACCTAAGGAGTCAGCCATGGAGTCAATTATGTTGGAATTGATGTCAAAAAGCTTGGAGGATTTTTCATGATGATAATAGGCTTCATGATGTGTTACAAATTTGTATTTGATGCTTGCAGAGATTATATAGGTGTTGGATAAGGATTGAAGAAAAAATGAAAAGTTTTGGGCAGAGAGGAGGTGATTTTCCCTAAGTTAGGGATTCATCTTCAGGAGACAGTTGTGCACAGAGCGATGATTGAAGCATATTGACTATAAGCACACAATATCCCCACTATTATCATCTATGGGAGATATTTATATCCCCGCGGTGATGCTTGTAGGTGAAAAAATATGATTTACGTGCACACAGAATTTACTATGAAAAATTCCCAAGGTATTTTCCAAGGTTTTTAGAGGTTTAATTTCAACTTGAGTTGGTCCAAATTATAGAAGGTGATCAAGTCAAAAATAATGAGAATTAGTGCTTTGTATTGATTACATATTTCATCATTAAAAAAATCTTGAAGTATGAACAAAACTGTTTGGATCTCTATATATGTGTGTGATTATTGCTTGATCACTTCATGTATTTTATTTATAGGAGGAATCTTTGTGAAGGATATTTTGGTTCCTTTTTAGAGTAAGTCATTAAAGAGAATTGAGAACATTGAGATCCAATGGTGAGAGGAGATACATAGTTGTAGAAAATTGTTGAAGGAGATTATTTTTATTGCAAAGTTTTGTGCACGCGCTCAAAATTTTTTTTATGAAGGTTTATGCAGGAATATGATTGAGGATATTGATGATACCTTGGAGATTTAGTTTTAGCATGTTTTCTACGGCACTTTTCTATTTCTAGCCTTGTTTATGCAAGGAATCATAGTGGACCATATTATTTTTTATTATTGAAAAAAAATTATATGGTTGTAGCATTGTAGTTTATGTCTTGTATGTATGTTATTGTTGATACATGGCTAAGTTTTATGATCATATTTTTTATGTGGTTGATGGATTTGTGTTTAAAGTGTGTATGTTGGGGGTTTTTTGTTGTTTGATCCAATGCATCATATTTTCCACTTATGTACAACATATTTGTATTGAAAATTTGATTTTGGATGACATTGTTTAGTAGTTGATTATATTGCACACAAAGATTTTTTTGGAGGAGATTGTATTCAATTTGAGCATAGAGGTTATATTGAGTCCAATTTGAAAATTGGATCAAATGTGGGTCAAAAATGTTTAATTTTAGGGAGAAGTGGATCCAATATGAAATATTGTGAAATGTGGTCCAAAGAGAATATTGAAAATTAGGGCCTTTAGTGATAGCTTGTGGTGGCTTGCAGATTCAGGGTGTAGTGGCATCCTTCAGATACAAGCTTGAGAACTTGGGAGTGGTGGCTTCCATCTTGTGGTTTTTGGATATACTATTGGGTGTTGGGGCCTCCAGTATCTTGTGGCTTGAAATTTTGTGGGAGTGGTAACTTATAGAAGGTGATGCCCTACAAATTTCATACAAGTAGTGGCCTGGAGCGAGTAATGGCTCACTTGAATGAAAAGTTATGGCTTACATAGTATTGGTCGCCAGTGATCATATGTAAAATAATATTTTAATGATCGTAATAAAATAAGATGAAGACAATAGTAGTAGTGGTTTTTTCTAGTTTGGTTTTCCACCTGACATCCTTGTTTCCCATTGTGTGGTGATTTTTATGTGTTGATCATTGATGCTCCCATGGTTTACATGTTTATGTGATGTTAATGGTTACAAGTTCATATTTATTATTTCTCATATGTTTTAAATTCTTATGGTAATAATGAATGCATTATCTTTTAATGTGAAAGAAAAGTAAAAAGAGGTTAAAAGTGATTCATTCCTATACTATTTATTCACCCCCTCACCCCCGCTTAGTAGTGTCAAGTTTCCAACAAAAAATTTTGTTCCCATTTGAAAAATTTATTCCATGTTAAGTTGACTTCAATATATGAAATGTTTTGTACAGTTTCATGGGTTTCTTGGTTCTCTTTTGTAAAAAAAGAACCCTAGAGCATACTATTGTTTTGTGAAATCAAAAAAATTAATGAGAACCAATGAATTTTGTCATTGATTCTATGCACAAACTCAAATGGTTTCAATTTCACACATCAAGGTCCACAATATACCTTCCTATCCAGTCACTCCCTTCCTATGATTACTGGTCCTTAAATCGATTTTTGTCTTATGCAATTGTATGGAACCATAAAAGAGTTTAATCAAAATATTTATTGAAAATTGCATAGGTTGTAATAATGTTGGATACATATAACCTAGATGTGGATCAATCTTTACATGTGATTTAGACTTATGAAGAGAATATTGGTTACCTCCCTGGTGTAAAATCGAAATTTTAAAGGCATGATATCGTGGGATGTGAAAAAAGAATGTTAAAAAACAAGAAAATTGACCATGCTCTCAGGTATTCAAGCTCTCCTTACCAGCATTTATTCCATATGCTTTCTTTCACTTCATTTGTCCATAACCATTTATGTTCCTTTTCCACGCAGATTTTATTGATATTACTAAATGTATTCTTTTGTAATAATCTAAAAGTGACACAAGCTAGAATTTGTATTGCTGCTTTTTGTAGTGTGTATCGTGTTTCTAAATGAAATATAATTGAATGAATGATTTCATTCAACAAATGAGAAACTTTCCATGGTCAAGACACAGGCCATGACATAGGAAAAAAAACATTGTAATTTGTGGGAAAATGGGAAAAGAAAAAAAGATAAGATTTTCCATACATTTCAGTGTAGATTTTGAGTAATTTCACCAACTTTATACCACCAACCATTTACTCCTTGGGTCACCTAATATGTCTTTTCATCCCTCAATTTCACATTTGATACTTCATTCCTATTTTCATCCACATCCTAATGTGCGAGATATCCTTGAGAAAAACCAGAAAAGTTACGGATCATAGAATTCCATTTCCATCCCACCTTATGAAGAAAAACAGGGATGGCACAAAATAATTTCTTTGACTGCCAACTAACCACATTCTTTTTATATTCATGTTGAATCATATTCGTTGGGATCATTGAATCTAAATCAACCTATTGATGCCCAGATCCTAAAGACATGATGCTAACTAAGTATTTTCAACCTATTGTTGACAATGATGTTCATTCTATTGTCGTTCATGCTACAACTAGTCTTGTTTCTCACCATTTCGATAATCATATTGATCATGTTTATAATGAACCTTTAGCTGATTCAATTCCTAAAATTATCAATCGATTTTCCCATAGTTTCTCACAAGTGAATGATTTTGATAAATGCCTCAACTAATAAAGTGTTAGTCTTGAACATGCCTTTACAATTGCTCAGAACAAAAGAAAAGGTGAGGCAAGAGAAGAAAATTCAAGTACAAACATTTCAGTTGGGACTTGTGCAATTCGACCAACACCTTAAGCTAAATATCCCTTCCTAGAAACTACCTACAATCACTTACAATTTTCTTATAGATTACGATGGTTTAGTGGAAAGTTGGATATCATCTTTGAACTTGTTCACATTTCAATTTTTTGTAGTTTTTTTTGGATATTATTCAGACAGCTTGGGTTGAAAGAAAAATCAAATATCATACATGTTTTTGATATATATATATATGTATGTATATATATATATATATGTATATATATATATACATATATATATGTATCTATATATATACATATATATATGTATCTATATATATATATATATATATATATATATATATATATATATATATATATATATATATATGTATATATGTATATAGATATATATACATGTATATATGTATATATATATGTATATGTATATATACATGTATATATGTATATATACACGTATATATGTATATATACATATATATATATATATATATATATATATATATATATATATATATATATACATATATATACATATATATGTATATATGTATATATACATATATATACATACATACATACATATATATATATATATGTGTGTGTGTGTGTGTGTGTGTGTGTGTGTACACACACACACACACACACACACATATATATATATATTTGATGTGCGAATAATGCCAATCATTTGATGATTTTTTTTTAAGCAATGCATGTATGGGAGTTACAAGGTGATTGATCGTGCATTATGGTAGTTTAAATAAATTATGAAATTTAAATTAAATATGGAAAAATGGAAATTAGATCCTCCCTCCCTACCGAATCATGTATTCATCCATATACATTCTAAAATTTCCATTATTTTTATTTTTATTTTCCTTCATTCAAAATCTAAGTTGTCTTGGGATAATTATTTGGAAAAATTGAGTGGATAGAGTTGAGTGTGAAATTAGAAAAAAAGAATTATTTTCTGTAAATAATTCTAGCAACTCTTAACCCATATATTTTAGCTTGCAGAAGCATAATAGGTTGAATGTTTGCATAGGGAATGGTATGATTTAGTGTTAATTATTATTATTTTATAATATTATTTTGATTTAAATATCTTGAGTCTAATAGATCTGGTGAAATAGGTGTTTCTTTACAAACTAGCAATGAACAGGGTTATTAAGTTTTTTTCATGCTACGAAAGGTATTATTTTATAATTTTGGTCATTGGTGAGCGTTTAGTGTTGTTTCTTATTTATCATGGTTGATCATTGATACTTTTGTAGTATCTACACCAATTTCTAGAAAGTTTCTATTGAAATTGTTGTCAATGAGACTTGAGCTTTGTTTTGGTTCTTTACTGCTCATATTTGACTCCTGTGGTCATTGAACGTCGTAACTTGTAAACAATTGTTTGTCAAATATTTTGATATCTATTGATATTGATTCAAGATGTCAAAAGAATTCTTTTGAATGAACTCAATGAATAACTTTCATCTTTTTTAACGATCTCGTTATTTACTTTTTATTTTCTTGTGTTTTAAGCATATATATATATATATATATATATATATATATATATATATATATATATATAGAGAGAGAGAGAGAGAGAGAGAGAGAGATATATATATATATATATAAAGAAATCTTAAGCAATGATGCTTATTATCACCATTCACTTCAATTTTTGTAATATATTTATTATTAAGTTTTTTTTATTATATAAGTGGCTATTCCCAAGGCTATACAATATCAGGTTATGTTCCCATATTTCTTGTTATACCCCACCAAGAATTCGAAAAATGTTGTGCTTAACTTAGGCTATTTTTATCTGTCAATAGTTGCATCCTAGTTCTCTTATCTATATCTCATGTTTGTGAATATTTGATTGAAATTATTATGGATTAATGTTTCACATATGTAATTGTATACGTTGATTTTTTTTATTCTCTATGGTTTATTTCTTTTGTTGCGGGTTTTTACTTCTAGAGAAAAAATGAGGGTTTAGACCTTAGGGATCAACATCAAACATATGACCCACCTGAAATTCCTAATCCATCTCTTTGTGAATTTAATGCAAGTTGTATGATCTATTGAGTGTTCTTAGTTGATTTTTTTATTTCAACTTTGTTAGGGTTATCAACCCTAGCCTCAAGGATATCATCCTTCAATATTGATTCAACCAACTATCCCTCATTATCTACATGTGTACTTGAAGAAGCCAAGTACACATCCCATTCTTCATCTAAGGATATTTTTTCTTTTGTATAAGGAGCATCTTCAAATCCCTTCCCTTTCTCATGAATTTTATATTTTCTACATTTCTGGTAATATCCTTCTTTTCCACATCTGCACCATACCTTTATGAACTTTCCTCAATATTTACTAGATTTTCCTCTAGATTTAGATTTCTCACTCAAGGACTTATTTCTATTTCTATTGTGGGAGTGTCCTGTTGTAAACAAGGCATATATTTTTTGGCTTTCCACATTTTTTGTTGCACCTACTTTGATAACAAGGATGATAGTATTTCATCAAAATTTAAAGTAGTCACATTACTACTTATCGAAACAACCAGAATATATAATGAGTCTAATAGATAATATGGAAAATTGATGCAATTATCTTCATATGAAATCTTAATATAAATAGATAATAACTACCTTACCATAATACTAAAGGAATTCAATGTGTTGTGACTGATTCTCCATATTGCATCCTCAAGTTATGCATCTTCTTCTGTAGGAACATTTTTTCACCAAGGAATTAGATTGATACAAAGCCCCTAACTTGTCCCACAAATAAATTTTTGTAGCTTCCCCTAAGAGATTCAATGATACTAAATCTTAGAGATACAATCATATTGTTTTATTTTCATTCCATTCTAACTTGTTCTATTCTTTTAATAAAATCCATGTTGTTGCAGTACCCTGATCCATGGTGATCCATTATCTCTATCCACCAAAAAATATTCCCTTTTAAGATTCCACTTCTTGAAACTCTACCAATTTAATTTTTCGATATTTATCTTCAAATTTCTCACCATTTCTTTTTCACCACAGGGATCACTTCTGCAAATCTCCCATTGTAATAGGGTCTACCAAAGGCTCAAACCAGACCCCTTAGCCATAAAGGTGCCCCCTTGAAGCTAAAATTGATCTGATACAAAATGTGGGTTTTAACCTTGTACAATCAATTGCTACAAATAGATTATCTATTAAAACATAAAAATGAAATCGAAAGCACACTCATTAACATAGATATCTTATTCTGGAAACCCAAAACCAATAAAACCAACAAGATTTTTCAATATATATATATGTATGTATGTATGTATGTATGTATGTATGTATGTATGTATGTGTATGTATTCTTTTGTACAATATCACAATACAATATGAATCAATAGTTCATTTACCCTAGATTAGAATAAAATTCTAGTTCCTTAACTGAAACTACAAAACCATGTGAAAAATAACCATGTGCCAAAAAATAAATTTTAGCAAAATATCCATGTGCAAACAACCACCATAAAAAACACCAAAAAACAATTGGGGGCAGTATAGCCCACCAATTATTCCCAATCAAACATATATAACACATTTCCAACCTATTTTTCATGCAAGATTCATTTTTAAACATCCCAAAACACACCATCAATATTCCAATCCAGAAATACCAATTATTTGGGCATATTTGGGCACTCATAACTCTTTATAGACACTCAAAATATTCTATAAAACTTTCCACTTGAAAATGGTAGCTCTTTTCTCAATAAAATGCCACTATAGGCACATGTGTGTATTTTATCTCTCTAAATAGGGCCTAAATGAACTCGTGGATGTTTGATCCACATGTTTTTCCCCATTTTCCCACACCATTTATGTGTCAAAACTATACTTTCAACATGCGTGATTATCCATGCTACCCAATGAGTTATAAGAGTACTCCACAAACACCACTTAACCTCCATAAATGTCGAAAGTGATTTCTTTAGCTACCCATTCCATCATTCAATGAATTATGGACTAATGGGAATACAAAGTAATAAAATTTCAAGTTCAAATTTACATATAGATCACTAGTTGAAGCTTTTATAGTAATAGCAAGCATATATAATTTTTGTAATCCCCTCACTAATTCCCCACTCATTGCACTATAATTTTTATTATTTATTGCATTCCCAGTTAGTTGCTCAACATTTACAGTTATCAAAGAATATATTTGAATATGCATTGTATTTAAATCATTTGGTTTGGTCCAAATCCGCAATGAAATTTATATGTCATTACAATTGATAATGACATGATTAGTTACAATAATCCTAGGGTAAAAAATGGAGTTTTTAATCCCGCCCCTTTAAAGGAACACCATTCCTTAATGTTCAAACCATTTTAGGTGTCACCCTTAGTAGCACATTGCTCCAAGTGTCTCTTTTTCATTGTGGTAGTATGTGGTCCAGACGTCTCTTTTTCATTGCGGTAGTATGTGGGATGTTACCTTTTAGCTACATAAACATCATTGCTTTTGCATACTAACATCATTTTTCATATCCTTTATTTTTCCCACTAATTTAGCAATGGTATTGTTCTTCACTACTTGGCTACTTTGAGACTTTTAGTATTGCATCTAGTACCTACATCAAAAAAACCAACATAGCATAGATCTGTTATGGAAATCTTCATATATAATCATTAACTTTTCCATATGATAACGAAATTTCCACAATTGAAGAAACATGAATTTCAAAAATTGGAAATTTCAACTCATTTGTATGGTTATCTTCCACTCCATTAAGCTTCCACAAGTAAGAATTTCGGGCCATTTCTTACATCAAGCACACCCATTCACACTCATGATCCCAATGAATGTATGTCATATGTTTTTCATATATATTCCATTCAAGTCTCCTCTTACTTATAGTCACTTACCCATTTAGGTTCAATAAATCACCCTTCTTTGTTACATATTCCTTCGAGTGATCTACCCAATCAAGAATTTCTTGCACAAGATTACTTAATAGGTTGTTAGATACTTAGCCAAGGCATCCCTTTGGCTTACTATAGCATTGTTACTTGTAATTAATTATGAAAATAAGGGCATGTCATAGGGTTGCAATGTCACTACAGTGGCATTGTTCATGAGCTTCCTAAGTGTTATCTCAAGTATGTCAATGATCAAATAACTCTTTTAGTTGTTTTCCATAAAATCATAGGTCAAATTTTTTTTAATTTTTACAACCAGTTCTCATAAAATAATTTTGGTCATGGAAGAGACCTAAATCATGTATTTTTCTCCTTCATTTCATTCATCACCACCACTAGTTTCAAGGTCACCATCTTTGTCATCATCATTTAAAGGGTCTAGGGTTAGGTCACTCAATTTCATATAGGTCACTGTCTAGGTTCATCTCTGCCTTTGAAAAATATTTAAATTTTCACTTAAAACAAGGGAACAACCCTCCATTCCACTCAGAAAATCATAAGGAAGGAGCTATCTTGTTTATGAAATGAAATAAAATCCACGTCTCTTGTTTTTTATGGCTCAATTTTCAAAAATGTCAAAGTGACTCATTCTTGCCTCATTGTATCGTGAAAAATATATATTCTTGTTCATTGTCTTATTACAGGACCCAAAAGTCATTTTAACTGTCATATAGCTTCAAAAGAGGTAATTTTGACCTAATGTCCTAGTCAAATGCAAAGGGAGTCATTTCCAAATATTTAAAGACACCTCATCTTGTTTTGAAAAGGGTCATTTCCAAATGAGAAAATTTCAAACGTTTTAAAAAAGCAGTCTTATTGTCTCATTAAAAAGGAGAAGTTTTGTCTCATAAAGGAAGGTCAATTGTGTCTCATTTTCATTCAAATGTTTATAAAGTCACCTCAAATGTCAAAGAATGAAAGAGGTTTGTTCTGTCCTCTCATCTCACTTAAAGGAGAAAAAGGTCACTTTCAAGTACAAAAGGGTCAAAAAATTCATTTTTAAGTTTCAAATGGGTAAAGGTCATCTCACAAGTTTATAAAAGGGAAAACAAAACTTCATTTTATTCATGTTTCCATTTTCATGTAGGTGAGAGCATCTCTCCAACTAACTTACACTCCATAGTATCTAAACTCCAAAATCCAAGGCTTAAATCCCATCAAAATCCATTTGATTGCCTTAAAGATCATCTTTGTTACGCTTCTGGGCATTGTATTTCATTGTTGGACTGTAGTGTTATGATTTTGTGGACATTGTGCGGCAAAGTGTTACCCTTTTGGAGCACTGTGCAAGAACTGCACACTCATTTTTTACACTCCTATCTCCTTGTTACGCTCCTGTAACACTGTGTTATGCTCCTATACACAGTTGTTACACTTCTGTAAGGTGACATTTTCCATTTTTTGTTTTAGCTCGAAACCCTCCAAATAATTCAAATCTCAAGGTTCCTTCCATAGTGTAGCCTCCATATAAGGTAAGTCTCTATCCTCTGCTGGTTTTTGGATTTATTTTGAATGCTTTAATAATATTTTCATGTCATTTATGTTGTCTCCATATGTTGACTGCCATACATATACAAGTTTTATTCTGACAAACCCTAACCTATCCATTTGACCTAAAACCCTACCTCATCACATAAACTATATCCATGCATCCCATATTTATTATCCCCATACACCTATCACCTACACTACCATCCCTAAGATGTTTTATATAGTCAAACCCGGACTCAAAATTCTCCACAGTGGTGAAAACCATTGGAATTGATTGTGTTTTAGGCTTTTGAATACCCTAAACTTATCCATTTTACCTCATTCCACTTGAAATGTGGAGATAAGGTGCCATAATACTCACAAATTTTTTATCAAAATTTTTAATTAGCTCCATAGCCCTTGTTTCACCTTCTTAACCTAAAAAACATTTTACACTAGTTTTTCCCATAGTATAAATAGGGAATTTCCTTGTTTTGAGGTTTTGACCACACTAAACTTACCCATTTCTCTTCATTCCACTTTAATTGTGGAGTTAAGACACTACCCTATCCACTCAATTTTTCTCTTAATTTTTACTTAAACCCATGACCCCCATTTCATCTTTTCAACTTACCCTACTATTGCACAAGCTATTCTCACAGTCAAAATTGGGAATATATTGTGTTTTAGACATTTTGACACCTTCCTCACACTCATTTTTCCTCATTCCACCTACAAATTGAAGCTAAAAAACAAAAAAACCTACTCAATTTTTTCTATAATTTTTCTCAGCTTCAAGACCCTTCATTTCATCCATCAAACTCACCCTTTCCTACACTCTGTTTTTCCAGATTTCTATTCATTCACTCATTTTATTAACACCCTAGGGTTTTCATCATTCCAGTGACAAATACAATGGAAAGTTACAAGAATATATTCAAAGGAGGGCGCCACCTCAGGCTTGAACCGTTAACCATGCATGATATTAATGCTTCGCCATTGGCCAAAAGGTGCTTTGAAAGAGCTTAGTGTTTGAGATTTTGTGAAAGGCTCATGGAAGTGGGGTATCATCTTTAGTTGTCTAGCCTATTTTTAATAAGCTAAAATATGGGAAAGGTCAATCTTGTAGGTATGTATTTCAACCTATCATCTAACCTAATTTATTCAGCTACAGGTATCCCTTCTCATGGAGAGCAGTGGTTCAAAGGTTTGGACCTAGACATTGAAAACTACAAGAAATTCCTCACGCCTCAAGCTAGAGAGGATCCAAAATTTCTGTTTCCTTTCAGAAACCTTAGAAACAAGTATTCTCCTCTGATGATGTCCATAATGAATTACTTCACACGCGAAGGAATATTCTCCAGGTTGTATAGGTATCACATCAGGCTTTTAATGCATTTTACCTCTGCCAAAACACTTGATTTGCCTCATTATTTGTATAGGAGCTTGATTAAGATGGTTGAGAGGGTTCCGAGTAGAAGATAATATCATCACACTAGTATTTTTCATCATGGCCTAATCAATATCATTGTGTTTCACTTGTCCTCCATAAACATGACCTGGGAAAACTTCTTGGAGAGCTTGTCTGCAATGCTTTCTGTTTTGCCTATTCAATCATCAAAACAACAAATGGATATTGGCTCTTATAGCATGCCTATTTAGCCTTTAGATGTTCCTAGGGTTATGTAATTTTCTCACACATATGAGAGGGGGAAGAGACAAGTATTTGCGCCTAAGTCTAATAAGATTTTTCTTACATTTGGTATCATTGTTGAACAATGTCAGATAGAGGAGCAGCCTCTCTTTCATCAGCATAGTGACTCAGTTCCATTAGAGGCTGAGGTATCAGAGTAGGTGGAGTTTAGATCAGTTTAATAAATCATCAAAGAGAAAGATAAAGAAATATCATAATTGAAATATGCCTTCTCCATTTCCCAATCCCAAATTACTTTCCTTCAGTGGGAAAATTTTCAATTGCAAGTGAATAAGCTCCTACAAAGCACGTACAAATCAGACATGGAGGAAAAAAGAGGCAAAGGAAATAATATTATTATTTTTTACCAAATGAGGGACATGGAGGCTGAAAGAAGGGATCAAAATTAACCTTGAGAGAAGGGATCATAATTAATCTGTAACGTTATAAGTGAATTACCAAAAGATAGTTTTATCACATGCAAATTACTTTGCTTGATTGCTTTGATTGTTAAGGATTTTTTTTGCCTTGTGAATTTTATTCTCATTGTCAAGATGATTTAATTAAATAATTCCTTTTTATGTGTGTAATTTATCTCAGAATTAAGCCTTCAATTGAAATTCTTTTGCAGCACATATTTTTCTTTTCGAAATTAATTTCAAACTTGGTGAAGGAAGCTCTGTCCCAGTGCAAGAACTATTTTCTTGTCGTAGGAACATAGTGATCTAAGCCTTGCAGCTTAGATAACCTACACAAAGGCATAAGTCTTCAGTAAATATGGTAAAGTATACTTTTTCACATAAGTCTGCACCTGCACTAATGCAAGCATATTGCACGAGTACAGGAACGATTACTTAGTGTAGAAGGAAAATCATTTGGAAAGAAAATATTTGCAAGGGACCACTTTTTAAGCTGTTATCCATTTATACTAAAAATAGACATAGATTTCATTTCAGCATTTAAGATTTCTTCCATTTGTGTGAAAGTTCCTTTATTTTATTTCCTTGCAAATTCCTTCTTTTACACTCCATCACTAGAATTGCTTTGGTGTCGATTGCCTTTGAAATTGTCTTCTGTTTAATTCTACAATATTTCAAATTAAGAAGTAGGAATACAAATAGGAAAATTTAATACCACTTCTAGCATTTCCTGTGCTTTGTCTCTAAGTTTACGAAACCCCTAGGTTGACAATTAAGTGTTGAGGAGTTTGCTTAATTGCAATTCCTTCACCCAACATTTTGGCACCGTTGCGGGGAAGGCGATTTGAATTGGTAAGAATTTTCTATTTTTCTACAATAGGGGTAGGTCTAATATTTTTTTTTTTTTGCAGTGTGCTTCTATTTTTTGAAGGGATTTGTAGGTGCAGAGTTATTTTTTAATTTGCACATTTTATTTGAATTTTGTTTTTTCATGTTTTGAGATGAATGCCTAAAAGAGGTATGGGTCTGAAGCCCACCATGGGCTGCGGAAATACTAATAAATATGAAATAAAATCTCACATTGGGCCTTATTTTGCAGGAAAAAATTCCAAACAAACCTAGACTCATCACGCAAGAACAACCTACTTGGACTCTGACAACAATAGTTCAGGTGTGACACAGCCCATAATGGGAAACAAGGAGACTATCAAAACCCATATTCAACCTTCCCAGCCTGTTAAGATTGGCTTGCTTGGAGCAACAAAAATGGAATACCATGAATACCATGCAGAAGGAAACAGTGAAAATCAAGTAAATGAGGAACAATCCACTTTTGGATTCCCAATTGTGGATGTGGATGTAACTGTTCAAATGAAAAATATACCACCATCAACTCTTCCTCATTTTTATGGTAAGGTACATGAAGATCCAGACTCTTTCTTATTTGAGTTTGATATTTTATGTAGAATTTGCGATTATTCATCTAATGCACAGAAGTTAAAACTGTTTCCTGCAATGCTCAAGGATGCAGCACTTCGTTGGTTCATGGGACTAGGAGGGAACAATATAGCCTCTTGGGAGTAGATGAAGAGAGTGTTCTTGTCGAAATATCAGGAAAATTGTAAAAATAGAGATATTCAAGATGAAATCATTACTATTAATTACTATTGTGAAAAATCATGATGAGAATCTAGAGGACTATTTAGAAAGATTCTTGTACATCCTACAAAGGTCAAAGCACAAGTTTGATCGAAGTAATACTAGAACCTTGTTCTTACGTGGGCTTCCTGATGATGCTCGAAATAATTTAAATTTGTTAGGACAAGGGGATATTTCTCAGAAACCTTTTGTTCCAGTCTATGACTTGTGTGCAGGAAATTCTCCAGGAACCAATATAGATCTGGTAAAGGAATTCAGAATAGAAATAAGAAAACTGAATCTACTGATACAATGATCATTGGATTGGAGAATAAAATGGAAAATATGAAAATATAAATAATGAATACTATTAGCAAAAAAATAGACTCCTTAAAATTTCACCAAAAAATTGTATAAGAACAAGATTCATTGTCTATTTTTTGTCCTAAGTGTAGGAAAAATCATCTTTTAAGGGAATTTCCTCTTGATATAAAAGGAACTAATAAATGTGAAATTTTTGCAGAGAACCATGCCACTAAAAAATGTCCCTCCATACCTAGGCTGAAAGTTGTACTTGAAAGAGGACAACCTGAAGCTGAATCATTGCATGCTATGGGAGCACAAAGAAACTGGCCTCAGGTAAGTGCAAGTATGGCTCTTGAATTTCCACCACATTTCTTTGGTTATAATGCACATGCGTATTCCTATCCAAACAATAGCCACTCTCAAAATTGGCATCATGGAACCAATATCATTATGGACAACCCTGCCAATCTTGGAAAAAAGAATGGAAAGGGCCAAACCATTCACATCATCCCTATCCTGCACCTATACAATCATACCCACCTACATATGCACCTCACCAATTTCCACAGCCATCACTACCTCAGCTGAGTCAACCAACGCCGCCATTTCCTTTACCTCCACCGTTTCGACCTCCTCATTTGCCTTCCCAACCCCAATAATAAGTGGTACAAATGATCCATTCCATGAACCCACTTTATTTACCCAGATATTAGTCCATGCCAGTTGGATTCAATTATCTCTAGCTGAGATTAGGGAAGATAGTAGCCACAGAAAAATAAAAGCAACCTATGGTGATTATCAAAGAGAAAGGTGACGAGGAAAATCCTGACCATTCCGAACATAATGTCACCATTCATCCTATCCCTATACCCTTAGAGCCTTTACCATATTCTTCCAACTAACCTCCCTATCCAGAGAGGCTAGTTGTGGAAAAGAATGACCCCATTCCTGAGTCTAGCCTGGCTTCTGAGCATAGGAACCTTTTCATAAAGGTGCCTTTGCTCTAAGATATTAAAGAGGTCCCCTTCTGTACAAAAATCATTAGGAAAATCTGTCTCAAAAATCTAGGGAGGAGAAGATTAGAACCTCAAACCATTCAATTTGTCAAGAGAGCAGAAGAATTAATGATGGGTGTATGCACATGGAGAAATATACTGACCCTAGAAAACCTATTTTTTATGTTCAAATAGGTTATTTCCTTGTCTCTAGTGTACTTATGTACTTGGTGGAAGCCATTAATGTTATGACAAAGAAAACCATGGATCAACTTGGATTGGTCCATATTCGTCCTACTCCCACTATGCTTGAACTAGCAAAGAGATATAAAATCAAGCCGGAAGGGATATTGGATGATGTGTTTGTCTCTTTATATTCTTGGGAATATCCTGCGGACTTCATTATGATTTAGCCAAATAATCCTGTGGGATGACATCCCTTGATCTTGGGATGACCATGTCTTGCTACGGTTGATGCTTATATTGGATGTCGTTCTAGTGATATGTAAATTTCCCATGGAGAATCTAGGAAGAAGGTCACCTTATATCCACCATATAGCAGTGATGAGGAGACTCAGTCTGTTTCCATGATCCATCAATATGTTGAGTCCTCACAAGAGGGTGAGTTTCAAGACTTCCTAAAAAATATACACACTATGCCTAATTTTGAGTCATTGAGCCAAATTTTCAGTCTAGATTTTTAGGAAAGGCATGACTCTCTACCTCCCTCACCACCATCTTAAGTCACACCTCTGTGTACTCTTGGGCCTGAGACTACTCTTGTTGAGGTTAGTCCAGGCAAATCTTTACACATCAGTTCAGACTTGGACTCATCCCAACAAGAGCAGCTTGTGAGTTTGTTGCACAACCATCTTGATGCCTTTGCATGGGGCTATGAAGATATGAAAGGCATCCCTCCTAAAACTTGTACTCACCATATCTATATTCAGGATGGAGCCTGGCATGTCTAACAACCCCAAAGGTGTATGAATCCAGCTCTAAGAGATATTGTAAGAGAAGAATTGAAAAAAATCTTGGATGCATATTTTATCTATCATATTTATGATAGCCAATGGGTCTCTCCATTAGTATTAGTCCTGATGAAAGATGGGAGATGGAAAATTTTCATTGACTATAGAGAATTGAACAAAGCCATTCTTAAGGATTACCTCCCCCTTCCTTTTATTGTTCAGCTACATGAGACACTTTCTGGTAAGAAGTATTTTTCTTTTTTATATGGTTATAACTAGATACATATTGCACTCGAGGATCAAGATAAAACCACTTTTACATTTCCAAGGGGCACATTTGCCTACCGAGTACTCCCCTTTGGGCTATGTAATACACCGACTACCTTTCGAAGGGAAGTCTTGGATATTTTTGCTGACCTTGAGTGTGTAGAAATATATATGGATGAATTTTCTATGTTTGGTGATTCATTTCAGGGAGCGCTCGAGAATCTAGAAAAAATTCTTCTTCGTTGCCAAGAATCCCATCTTTCCTTGAGTGAAAAAAAGTATAGATTAATTTGCAAGGCAAGAGTGGTTCTTGGCCATCTTATTTCGGACAAAGGTATCCAGGTTGACCCTACAAAAATATAAATTACTTTGAGTCTTCCTATACCCAAAAATCAAAGGGAAGTGAGAGGTTTTCTAGGACATATGAGTTACTATAAGAGATTCATTGAGAACTTCTCTAGGATATCTACCCCTGTTTTCTAACTTTAAGCTAAGGAGAGTGAGTTTTCTTGGTCCACAACTTGCCAACAGTCCTTTGAGACATTGAAGGAAAAACCAGTTCAGGCACCAGTTTTGAGAGGACCAAACTGGTCCCTGTCATTTCATATTTCCTTTGATACTACAAATAATATTATTGGTGCAACTTTAGGACAAGAAGAAGATAAAAAATCCTATGCCATTTACTTCATCTGTAAAAACTTGTCACCTGCTGAATTAAATTACATAGTTACTGAGAAAGAGTTTTTAGCTGTAATATTTTCCATTAATAAATTCAAACACTACATCATAAGATATGAATTATTTGTACATACTAGTCATTCCGTGATAAAATATTTAATGAATAAAACATTAACTAGTGGTAGAGGAACTAGATGGTTATAATAGTTGCGGGAATTTAACATTACTATTGTTGATAGACCAGGAAAATCTAATGTGGTAGCAGATTTTCTTTCAAGATTAAATAATATTGGTGAATCAATTCATGTTGATGATGATTTTCCTAATGAACATCTATTTGTTGTGTCAACATAATCCTCCTGGTTCGCTATCATAGCTAACTGTTTAGTCATAGGAAAAACGCCACCTCACTTATCCGCTCATGAAAAGTGGAGTATCCTATAGAAAAGTGCTGCATATTCTTGGGTTCAAGGAGATCTCTTTTACATTGGACCATACCTTTTTATCTATAGATGTGTAAGAGAGGAAGAAGTGTTTTACATTTTAAAATTTTCGCATGATGAACCTTGCAGAGGTCACTTTGCTGATAAGCGGACTGCATACAAAATTTTCTGAGCTAGCTATTTTTGGCCTTCCTTGTTTAAGGATGCCAAGCAATATGTCAAGCAATGTGATAGATGTTAGCAAGTTGGCCAACCTAATCAAACCAATGCAATTCCTTTTTGTCCTTAGGTTATGATTGAGCCTTTTGAAAAATGGGCTATTTATTTTGTAGGACCAATAAATCCAACGTCATTAAATAAAAAGAATATTTGGGTTTGTACAGATTTTGTTACAAAATGGGTAGAAGTTAAAGTTGTTTATTTTTCTACTGAAAAATTTGTTGTTGATGTTCTTTTTACTGAGATATTTACTAGATTTGGTGTGCATAGAGATATTGTTTTTGATAATGGTCCACATTTTATTTCTAATCTGGTACAGGTTGTGATGGAGAAATACAAAATTCGACATAGGAAATCTACACCACACCACCTGCAAGCAAATGGTCTGGTGGAGTCCACAAATAAAGTAATTGAGTCCATCCTCACAAAGACAGTCAATATCCATAGAAAGGATTGGGAAAATAAGTTACCAGAGTCCTTGTGGGCATATCGAACCACTTGTATAAATAACACAAGACATACACCATATGAGCTGATATATGGGAAACAAGTCCTTTTGTCGATAGAGTTCCAAATCAAGACTTTTAGAGCTGTAGTCCAATTGGGATTAGATCCTTCCAAGGCACAACAACAACATCTCTTACAGTTGAATGAGTTAGATGAATTTCAAAGGGATGTTGTTCAACAGAACATATTGGTTCAACAACAGCGCAAGAAGTGGCATGTTAAGCCTATCCGAAAAAAGCAATTCCAACCAGGTGATTGGGTACTCCTTTATTATTCTAGATCTAAATATTCCAAAGGGAAATTCCATACACGCTGGATGGGACCTTATGAGGTAGTTAAAGTATTTGATAATGGAGTAGTAGAAATTAAAACCATTGATGGACGGAATTTTTTGTTCCTGGTAAATGGGCATAGATTAAAGGCATATTTTTAGCCCCTTACTCAAGGAGATTTTATGCAGCAAGTCCAAAAACAATCTAAAAAGGAGATTGTAGGTGGCAACACTGACCCATTGAATATTTGATTCTTTCTTTTCCTTATATAAAAAATAAAAAATAAAATGAAAAATGACAAAAATATATAAAATATATAAAAAAAATCTTGTAATTATGAAAATCAATTGACTGACATGATTGCAGAAGCATCAACCTGAAAACCAACATGCTGGTAGGAAGATCAAAATTTCAAATAAAAAGGCAATTTTGCTTGATTTTTAGATATGTTGGTTGTCACTAAGAAGAAGTAGGTTCAAGGAACTAAACCCTTACCTAGGTTTGGGATAACTAGCATGGAAATTTTTATTCAAGTAACGCTTAATTCCCGCTACATTTACTTTTTCCGACACCAGTATAGGCATATTTTCAAGGTAAAAATTATGCCTCTCTTCTATTTCCTGTTTCGTACAATTCCCACTATTTTTATTTTCTAAAAATCCTGTAATGAATTACCCTCCTCTTTATTCTAAGGAAATTACCCTTACCCGATTTCGTAAAATCCCTCTTTTTCCCTTGATTTTTTTTCCACATCATGTTTCGCTTATCCCCCTTGGTAATATTATTCTTGGAATTCCTGCTGAAATAATCCTTCCCATTCTAAAAATTACCCCCTTCCCACTTCTTTATTCCATCATAAATTGATTGCAGGATTTGATGCAGTCAATCCAGAAGGTATGCTCATGAAACACCAAGGGATGGCGAATAAATATTTTTCTTGTATATTCAGGCAAATTTTTTGTAAATTCTAGCTAAAGAATTGTGTTCTATTAGAATTTTTGTTTTGGTAAAAATCCTTGGTGAAAAAATGCGTTGTGAAAGCACGGTGCAGTGTAAGCAAGATTAGTGCAAGCACGATTAGTGCAAGACTGTGGCCAACTATGAAAGCATAATGCAAAACAATATTAACACAGTACAGGAGGGCTTCATGCAAATTTTTATGGAATTTTATTTCTATGCAAATGAATGATTACAACACTGATAAATCATAGCATTGTATTATTTTAATTAATACTTGTATTATCATTTACTGACTTAGGAAAAATTTTAAAGTGAAAGATATATTGGGTTTTGAAAGTACCGAAATATGTCTTAATTAAATTATGAGGTATAATGAGGGATAATACATATTGTTCAAAATCCCATACTTACCCCCTTTGAAAGGATCCTCCATCACTTGTTCATGATTATCTTACCTCATAACTCGATCATCCATGACTGTTACACCATCTCTGTATAAGCCTCCACCACATCCAATTATTACTGCTTGCCTGTAGTAGAGTGATATGTGTATGCATCTGATCCGAGTAGCCATTTATAATCATTGAACTGGATTGGATGGATGGGACCGAAAATACAGTGGATGGATGAACCTACAGCATAAAAATTCTCGGAAACCTTTGATACCTCTCACTGTGAAATGTTTTTTTGAGGCTGGGCAGAAATGTGAAGTTGGGTTACACTTTTGTGAGAATCAGGGGCAGAAATTTTTTTCAGCAATAGTTTGGCCAAAACTTTTATAAAGTTCAGCCGAACTATTTGATAGTTCAGCCAAAATTTATGAGAAATTTCGGCTGAACTCGTGCTTCCGTTTAGATTTATGGCACACTAACGGCGTGGGAAAACAAAATTTATGTCAGAGATGGGAAAACCGGCAACAAAATTTCGGCCGAAATTTGAGTTCTACCGAACTTTTACTCTTAAAATAGTTCTATCGAACTAGTTCTTATAAATATATCACTCGTGAAGTTCATTTGTTTACCGCGTCTGTGTTTTCTTTGATTTTTTTGTTCACGCGTTTTTTTGTTTCTATGCTGCTGCTAGTCTGGGGCTGCTTCCATCCGCGCTGTTGGTGATTATCTGCGGCGACTTCAAGTGAGTGAACTACTAGGTATTTCTCCTCCTGCTCCTCCTTCGTTAAACATATGTTACACAACATGATACATTGAAATCTGTATGAATTATTCATTACCAATTATGGTATTTCTCCTCCTGCTCCTTTTTGTTAAACATATGTTATGAAAATTTCCAAACAAAGCATCTATGTTGTTAATTATGCTTTAAATTTCGTTACCTTTTTTTTCCAAGAAAAAAATCGAACTTTTTATTAACATAAATAAAAAGTTACATAGTATATGCGTTACGCATTCCTTTTATGGTTGTATGATTCCCAGATCATAGAGCTCACAGGATGAAAAGTACACTGTCATCTGTCAAATGCCTAAAGATAAACAACTGATCTGGTGTAAAGGCCTCCTCTATAAGAGGAAAACAGCCCATAGATCAGTACATATCCAGAAAAACAAGTATGTACATATGTTCATAAAACAGAAACAATTTTTTGTCTTAACCCGGGCCTCCTCAGAGAGGAAAACAACCCAAACAGGATAAACAACAAAATAGAAGTCTGAAAATAAATGAAGGTAAGAGTAAATGTCTAGGGCATGTATATCAAACCAAAAAACAAAACACTTTCTGATATAAAAACAGGGAGACGGAAAAATAA
Organism: Pinus albicaulis; assembly: GCA_034641835.2. Taxonomy (NCBI): domain Eukaryota; kingdom Viridiplantae; phylum Streptophyta; class Pinopsida; order Pinales; family Pinaceae; genus Pinus; species Pinus albicaulis. The sequence goes on along the minus strand of CM076574.1, from coordinate 454,940,496 downwards.
ATTTATACATATGGTGATTGATCCGACACACGGATCACACCCTGGTCCTCGTCCTCTATCCTCCAACAGCCCATATCTTGTTGCAAACCCGCTTTAGAAATCTATTCTGTTGCATCATTGTGGTCCCTGTATATATGGTTTAAAGAAAAGACATTAAAAGTGTGTTTTAAATGTTTTGTCTCTTCTAGTAAAGGAGATAAAATATAATTCTGACAACTGCTCTCTCCATTGAACCATTTAACAACATTCATAGAGTCCTTTTCTATGTTAACTTTGGATTGTTACTGCAAATGCACCTTTTGTACTTCTTGGTTTTAATTTGATTTGATTGGTGTCATGTAGAAGTGAAGGCACTCATTGCTATAGAAATTTTTTCTTTACAACCAAGTGGGAACAAAAAACGCCAAAATTCCAAACAAAGCATCTATGCTGTTAATTATGCTTTAAATTTCATTACCTTTTTCTGTAAGGTGTATGTTGAATTTCTGGTAGTATGATATGCATTCGGTTGCTGCAATTGTTATTGTTCCTATGGATCCATCAATTTCATCCGCTCTAGCTGATTCTCGCCTTGTATATGGAAGTTTACTACCACTGTTAAGCTTATGTCATTACTGAACCTTCTCTCAATTCCTCAACGCTGGAATGATTGAACTAGAATGATCTACTGTTGTAATGTGACTACATATTGTCTTTTATACTACTATAATGTATTTCTTTAATGTGACTAGATATTGTCTTTTATACTACTGTAATGTATTTCTGTATGAGACAGAATCTGATCTTTTATACTTGATAACCTGTTATGGGTATATCAAGAGGATTTTGTATATGAACTGTTATCAATATATGAAACAAGGTTTTTTCTCCTTTGAAAAAAGAGTTGAAATCATTCTAAATTCACATGTAATATATTTCTGTAATGTGACTACATATTGTCTTTTATACTGCTGTAATGTATTTATGTATGAGACAGAATCTAATCTTTTATACTTGATAACCTGTTATGGGTATATCAAGACGATTTTGTATATGAACTGTTATCAATATATGAAACATGGTTTTTCCTCCTTTGAAAAAAGAGTTGAAATCATTCTAAATTCACATATGTTCAGTGGTGTCATTGTTTCACTTCCGATATTATGTTGCTTACCTTGATGAACAAGTGGAACTCTGCTTCGAGGCCTCTCTGTTTTTTGACTCTATGCTCATACTGTCAAAGGCCTTTATATGTTATATGAGCTAGACTGTATAGTTATTAGACTACATATCTTCATACTATTCTACAAATAGTATGATGGAAACCAAACATAATAATGTATTAGGACATCACAACTTGCTAATTATTTATTAGACTACATATCTTCATATAGAACTTGCAAATAGCATGATGGAAATGTGAACTTGAAAATAGTGTGATGGAAATGTGGATCTCAAGGAAAATTCATGATTAATGCTTCTAGAAACCAAACACAATAATGTAATAGGACATGCTCCTTTAACTTGCAAATAGTATGGTAGAAATGTGGATCTCATGACTCTTCATGATTAATGCTTCTAGAAACCAAATATAATGTAATGTATTAGGACATGCTCCTCTAAGCTTGGTGGAATTACCTTTGCTTTTTATTTCTCTCTTACACACATACATATATATGAAGAGATGATCCCATTTTATTTTTTATTCATAGATCAAATGTCATTTAAATACAAGATTTATCATAATGTACAATGATTCATTCCATATTATTTATAATTTTTTTCATTAAAAAATGAACCCTTTAAATGATGAACGTAGTTAATGCTTCTTCTTCATGAAGAAGACTACTTGATATTTCAATTTGAATTTTATGATGGTCCTTCGTTATCTTTCTTGACTACTTCAAATTATTGACACAATCATATGCTTCTTGTTACTCTTTTTATTCCTTCCTTATATTGTATTCTCCCCCTTAGATATTGTGTACTCTCCCACATAGATATTGCACTCAATTTTGATGGTCTTTTGTTATATTTCTTGACTACTTCAAATTATCAAATTATTGACACAATCATATAGATATTGCACTCAATTTTGATGGTCCTTTGTTATCTTTCTTTACTTCAAATTATTGACACTTGATCATATAGATATCATATAGATATTGCACTCAATTTTGATGGTCCTTTGTTATCTTTCTTGACTACTTCAAATTATTGACACAATCATATGCTTTTACTTTAATATCTTGTAGAGCCCATTTCATCCAAAACACTCAAAAAGAAGTAACTACTATGTATTCCACTTCTACTCTAGATAGAGAAAGTAACGACTCTTTCTTGTTTAACCATTAAACCAAAGACTCTTCTAAGTATAATTATACATTGTCCACTTGTAATTTTCACAAGCCTAGTTGAATCTCTATATGTTGTCAATGTAAATTTCTCACAAGTAAATTTGTCAATGTAAATTTCTTAACTTCTACAAGTTTTATAGGCAGAGTCTGTAAAGGGCCAGGTAGCCTCTGGATCTCATCTTTTATGGAAGGTGACATATCTAGTAAATTCCCCTACATTCAATCTCTAGAATAGATCTAAATACAAGTTCTTCATTTTAATATCCATAAAACACAACTAGTTTAAGGTAAACTGTTTACATGTGTCATTTCTCCCACAAACTAAAGGCTTCCTCCCATTAATTTTAGATGTGAATTCTACCATAAATTTTTTAAGTCAAACTTTAAGATAAACCATGCACATGTCATTTGGAATAAATGTCAATTTAATATCTAAATTCACATATGTTTAGTGGTGTCATTGTTTCACTTCCGATATTATGTTGCTTACCTTGATGAACAGGTGGAACTCTCCTGGGAGGCCTCTCTTTTTTTTGACTCTTTGCTCATACTGTGAAAGGTCATTATATGTTATATGGGTTACTTTGTATGTTATATGGGCTATACTGTATATTTTATTAGACTACATATCTTCATATAGAACTTGCAAATAGTATGATGGAAACCAAACATAATAATGTATTAGGACATCACAACTTGCTAATTATTTATTAGACTTCATATCTTCATATAGAAATTGCAAATAGCATGATGGAAATGTGAACTAACTAGTTATTAGACTACATATATTCATATAGAACTTGCAAATAGCATGATGGAAATGTGAACTTGCAAATAGTATGATGGAAATGTGGATCTCAAAGAAAAGTCATGATTAATGCTTCTAGAAACCAAACATAATAATGTATTAGGACATGCTCCTTTAACTTGAAAATAGTATGGTCGAAATGTGGATCTCATGACTCTTCATGATTAATGCTTCTATAAAACAAACATAATTTAATGTATTAAGACATAATTTAATGTATTAGGACATGCTCCTTTAGGCTTGGTGGAATTACCTTTGCTTTCATGATTAATGCTTCTAGAAACCAAACATAATTTAATGTATTAGGACATGCTCCTCTAGGCTTGGTGGAATTACCTTTGCTTTTTATTTCTCTCTTACACAAACACTCACACACACACATATATATATGAAGAGATGATCCCATTTTATTTTTTATTCATAGATCAAATGTCATTTAAATACAAGATTTATCATAATGTACAATGATTCATTCCATATTATTCATAAATTTTTTCATTTAAAAATGAACCCTTTAAATGATGAACCTAGTTAATGCTTATTCTTCATGAAGAAGACTACTTGATATTTCAATTTGAATTTGATGATGGTCCTTTGTTATCTTGCTTGACTACTTCAAATTATTGACACAATCATATGATTCTTGTTACTCTTTCTATTCCTTCGTTACATTGTATTCTCCCCCTTAGATATTGTGTACTCTCCCACATAGATATTGCACTCAATTTTGATGGTCCTTTGTTATCTTTCTTGACTACTTGAAATTATCAAATTATTGACACAATCATAATATTGCACTCAATTTTGATGGTCCTTTGTTATCTTTCTTGACTAAAAATTATTGACACTTGATCATATAGATATTGCACTCAATTTTGATGGTCCTTTGTTATCTTTCTTGACTACTTCAAATTATTGACACAATCATATGATTTTTGTTACTCTTTCTATTCCTTCCTTATATATATTCTCCCCTTTAGATATTGTGTACTCTCCCACATAGATATTGCACTCAATTTCATAGGCTCTTCTTTTGAAGTCAAATATATTGTATTCTCCCCCTTAGATATTGTGCACTCTCCCACATAGATATTGCACTCAGTTTCATAGGCTCTTCTTTTGAAGTCAAATAAGTGACAATAATTTACAAGAAATATCCCTAATTTGTTTCTCACATGTTCAAATGGTTCTCTAACAAGATAATTTAAAAGAAACATTCCTAATTTGTTTCTCACATATTCAAATGCTTCTCTAACAAGAGGCTTTGTGGGTATGTATTCCATCTTCACTATTTTCTCAAAAACTTGTTGTGTGAGGAAGTGGTACTTTATGATGATATGTAAATAGTGATTGAAGGAAGTAGAATATTTTATTTTTGAAATTATTATTACACTTCTATTGAAACACTTAATAGATATATAGATTTACCTTAATATCTTGTAGAGCCCATTTCATCCAAAACACTCAAAAAGAAATTTACCTTAATATCTTGTAGAGCCCATTTCATCCAAAACACACAAAAAGAAGTAACTGTACTATGTACATTCCACTTCTACTCACTCAAAAATAAATTTACCTTAATATCTTGTAGAGCCCATTTCATCCAAAACACTCAAAAAGAAGTAACTACTATGTATTCCACTTCTACTCTAGATAGAGAAAGTAATGGCTCTTTCTTGCTTAACCATTAAACCAAAGACTCTTCTAAGTATAAGTATAAATTGTCCACTTGTACTTTTCAAAAGCCTAGTTGAATCTCTATATGTTGTCAATGTAAATTTATTGACTTCTACAAGTTTTATAGGCAGAGTCTGTAAAGGGTCAGGTAGCCTCTGGATCTCATCTTTTATGAAAGGTGACATATCTAGTAAATTCCCCTACAGTAAATCTCTAGAATAGATCTAAATAGAATTTCTTCATTTTAATATCCATAAAACACAATCACTTTAAGGTAAACTGTGTACATGTGTCATTTCTCCCACAAACTAAAGGCTTCCTCCCATTAATTTTAGATTTCAATTCTAGACCATAAACTTTTTAAGTCAAACTTTAAGATAAACCATGCACTTGCCATTTACCTCGTGATCTTGTGTCATTTCTCCCATGTCATATATATATTTTTTATTGATTTTTTTTTTCAGGGATAAGAAAACCATTAAATATGGTTGAAAAATGGAAATTATGCATAGAAGTTTCTTGCTATCCCAATCCAGGGAAAGAAATGATTACATATGTTCTTTCAAATATTGCGACTAGTAGAGTCGTCCAAAGGAAAATGAATATATCGGGAAGAACAACAAACAACAAGGCATATTATATTGGATTGATAGAAGGCTTGGGAACAAAAATGGAGTATGGATCAAATGGAATTGTAGTTTTCACCAATTCTGAACTTGTGTGCAACTAGATGAATGGCGTGTGCCAAGTTAAGAATGAGAGGCTAAAAGAATTGCATGGAATAGCAAACAATATTGTTAGCCAATTTCAATTTTTTAGTATAAGGCATTGTACAAATGTGAATAAGATGTATGTTGATCTATTGCGTGGGGCAATGCCAATTCATGATTGATATATCAAAGATGAATTAGAATTATATAGAGCAATGCCAATGCAAGATTCATCTCTCAAAGATGAATTGGTTTTGAGATGCTCTTCTTCAAAAATTCAAGATTCATCTCTCAAAGATGAATTAGTGTTGAGACGCTCTCCTTCAAAATTTATTAATGGACATTGTAACATATCTTGGATATGTGTGTGTTGTGTACTTATACATGCGTCATTTTTAATGAACATGTGATTTTTTCAGTTATATACCAAGTGTGCTCCCAGCACACCATGTAAAGCGCAACTTGGTGAACTTCACATTTTTATAAAATTAAAATGCAGGGACTTCAACAAATTTTTGTTTAAATGGAGTTTGTTTAAATGCAGTTTCACTTCTTTTTCAATTTCATACCATGTGTTTTTTTCAATTTCATACCAAGTGTGCTCCCACCATGTAAAGCACAATTTGGTGAACTTATCATTTTTATAATTTTTTTTTTTCTTAAATTGAGTTTCACACATCAATTATTGCTTTGAAAGTTGTGTTCTACATAATTTGTGTACACTAAATTACAAATTGATTTTCTGAAATTTATTTTGTGTAAATTTCCACCAATAGATATATATATCATGGAGGATTAACGACGAAGATCAACAGAATCCCATATGGGGGATCAGGGATTGGGAGATGTTCATGGTATTTAAATATAATCTTAAATCTCCATACATGTGTGTACATATGGTATTGATTTTTTATTAACTTTGTGAGTTAAATTATTTGTTAATAAGTTTCATTTTTTATTTTTTAGGAGCTAAGAAGAGAAGGGTCTATACTCCATCCATGGAGCATGCCCATGGTTCACCCAGTCATGGTATGGTTCACGCAATTTAATCAATGAATCTGTACATGTATTTATATGTACACATGAATGTATCTTTCAATTGATTATAAATTCGTATTTGTTTATGAAGCTTCTCTCTCGTCTCGAGAGGTTAGTGGTGGTTCAAATCCCCTTAGAGGGCCATCAATGAGTGGTAGCAGGTTGCGTAAAGGTGGTGATATTTATTCCCCCAAAGGCCAATCAATGACTGGTGGTGCTGGTTCTCAGCAGGGTTGTTCTGGGTCTCAACAGTTTCAGAGTGGAGAAGATGCTAACCAACCACGCCGAGGTTGCCATCAATTTCAATATTTTTTTCATTGAATTTTTACAAATTTGTTTACATGTTTTTTTTCTAATATACAAAATTTCATATATATTGATGCAGAGGCTGAAAATATTCCAAATATTGGTCAAAATAGACGAAGGGCAGAAAGCTACATTCAAGAAGAAGGTTGTCTACCCACCACAACTTATTCGGCCGACATTTCCGATATACCATGGGAAACAAACATGGAGCAATGCATCTTACAAAGGTGTGAAAAACTTCATGCAGAATTGCGGAGAGATCTCATGGCTTTGACTCTACCTGTTGAGAGTCGAAAAAGCCTCGAAATAGTTAAAAATTCATTCGGCGAACTTGTAAATGTGTACAAAAATCTTGGGCCAAAGACTGATACATTTGTAGAAGTGATGAGAAAGAGAAAGGAAATAGTAATGGATCCTGATAAATGGGAGGATGTAAAACAAAGAGTTACATAAAATCAAGGAAGGGCCAAAAATAAAAACACTGAAGGTGAAATATTTCAAGCACCCAAATATAGCTCACTATTTGTATGATAGGCACCTTGCGGCCTATGGAAGGCTCCCATGGAACAACGAGGTTCTGGTTTATTTTGCACAATTGTTTTACACATAATTTTTTTTGGATATGAAACCCAACTACAATGACCTTCCATCAGAATTTTTTGGTCCTGGGAATGGTTGATTGTATGACCGTAAGAGCACTAAGTGAGATGTGGAGTTGCCTCGCCCTGAGCCGCCATTGGTGATTCAACCTTTTCGGGTCGAAAATCTGCAGTTAGAGATGGATGCGACTTCTCAAATAATTCGAGAAGCAAGGGATGTCATGATCGACAATGTTTACAGCGGATTGAGTGGAGTCTATGTTTGTGTAAATCGACAAAGAGCATGTGAAAATGCACGTGCCAATTTTGTGTATTGTACAGATGAAGAGATTGACAACATGAATGTTGAAGATCTCCGAATATATGCAAAAAATTGTCGCAATGGTTTTCAAGACCTAATCTTCATGAGGAAGAGGGCACGGGAATGGTATGTGTTAATGACCTTAGGGTTCAATTATTTTAACATGTATACATGTGTACAATTTGTAATAAATACATGTGTATGTACATGTATAAATTTATTTGTATGTATAGTAATCTAACAAAAATGTATCATTATATGTTAAAACACCATTTGCAGTTGTCACGCATGATGTGTGACAAAAATGTTAATATTGCGTTCGGGACCTCTGGTTCAAACAATGTAGATGGGTCTCACCATCAAGATATGTTGGCAAATGTTAGTGTTTTTTAAGTGATATTTTTAAAATAAATAATTGTGCACACATGTACATGTATGTATATATAATGATAAAATGTTTTAATAGATTCCGATTCCATCCGATCATTTTGGGATGGCGGTACCTTCTACTTCCTTAGGAGATGAGCCACAAGTATGGACAATTTTTCACTTTAAAAAATTATGTTTAAGTCATATATATATATATATATATATATATATATATATATATATATATATATATATATATAGGTATATTCCACCTCAAAAAGTTCCATTAAAACTTGAGATATATATATATATATATATATATATAAATCTTGAGCGTTTTTAAATTTTTTAAATTTAGGTTCCTATAGAAGATTTATTTAATCCATGGAATGAAGCAAAGGAGAGGGTAGGAACAACCACACCATTTGACCCATTCAACAAGTTGTATTTTAAAAAAATTATATTATTGAAAATAAGTTTATATATGTACACGTGTATTTTTATTTAAAATTTTTATTATATATATATACATATATATATATATATATATATATATATATATATATATATATGTATATATATATATATATATATATATATATATATATATATATATAATCGTACATGTATATTGTACATTTTACCGTTGCAGATGTTCCCATGGGGGGGAACTTGTAGCAGGTGAACAAATGGAGAGGGAACCTCATGAGGTAATGCATGTTTTTTTTTTATATTTTGTTTTTTACATGAAGTTCTATATATATTCTCACCCATTTTTAAAACATCAAATTTTAATGTTCAAGTACATGTGCATTGTGTACAGGTTTCCCATGCTTTGCATGATAGTGCGCGGATTAAGACCCTGATAGGGAAGATGCTACATCCATCTCTATTTGATGGACCTGATTTGTAGATTTGATTTCAAGATTTAGATAGTCTTAAATTTACTTTTTAATATATTATCTAGATGAATTGTCATATATATATATATATATATATATATATATATATATATATATATATATATATATATATATATATATGTATTAGCTTTTGATACTTTAGATCAATAATTTTTGGACATATTTTATTACGTTGTTATATAATTTGTTCGGTTTTTAAAACTTTTAAGTTCTGTATAATTGAACTACTAGTAATGTTGTCATCTATAAATTAATGTTTTGCTTTTGAACTACATTTGGCATGTTATGTAATGATGTGTTATAATTTGTTTTGTTTTTAAAATTTAAGTTTTGTTTTGATTCTAAACTACATTTGGCATGTTATGTAATGATGTGTTATAATTTGTTTTGTTTTTAAAATTTAAGTTTTGGGTGCTTTAAGTACATTTTGCATGTGAAGTAATGTTGTGATCTATAATTTTTTGTTATTTATTAAAAGTTAAGTTTTGGATGGTTTTAGTACTTTTTCATGTGAATGTGAATTAATGTTGTTATAAAATTTGTTTGGTTTTTAAAACTTTTAAGTTTTTGATAGTTGAACTACTAGTAATGTTGTCATCTATAAATTAATGTTTTTCTTCTGAACTACATTTGACATGTTATGTAATGATGTGTTATAATTTGTTTTGTTTCTAAAATTTAAGTTTTGGATGCTTGAAGTACATTTGGCATGTGAGGTAATGTTGTGATTTATAATTTTTTGTTAAATTAAAAGTTAAGTTTTGGATGGTTTCAATCTACATTTGGTATTTGATATAATGTTAAATATTTTTATTGGATAGTTGAACTATCATTGGCATGGCATCTGAAGTAATTTTATTTATGATATGATCAAAAAGTTTTTAAAACTCAAGTTTTGGATGGTTTCAATCTACATTTGGCATGTGATATTTAATGTTAAAAGTTTAATGTTTTAATGTTGCACGATATATAATCAAAAAAAATTTAAAAATTTTAAGTTTTGGATGGTTTCAATCTACATTTGGCACATGTGATATAATGTTAAATGTTTCTATTGGATAGTTGAACTATAATTGTCTGAGTGGTTTCCAAGAAATATTTTTCATGTTCTTCGTATTGATTTCAGTATATTCTTCTTCGCAACATACATAAGCTAGCTTGGTGGAGGACAAAAATTGTTCTTCCAATATTCATATATTATTTTTTTAACATTTTCTCCAAGTCTATCTTTGTATGGTTGCCTACAAATAGCTCTCCAACAAGCAAGTTCATCATTTACATCTATTTGCAGCCGAAATTTCAGATGTTTGTGCAAATTTTTTCACGATGTTCCTAATTCTCGTGCCATAGATGTTACCAAACGATTCTCTTTAGTATTTGATGAAACCACTACCATATGTATTCCTCTACGTACAATTGAAACATTTTTCTGTCTAGATCTCCTAATTGAATTTATAGCACTACTTATATTTTGTATCACACTTTCTTTCATTTTTTTTTTATCTTTGGTTGATTTTCGAATGCCCAGTAGTGTCGTAGCTTCTTTAAATTTCATTAATGATAGGAGACGTTTCAACATTTGAGCTTGAACTGTCCCCTACTCCTTTATGAAATACGTTTCAAAAATGCGGTTAACACGATATCATATATAATGGTCATATTTTTTATCTCCATATGTGTGAGTGTCAACATTTTCTAACATCTCATCATCGACACTGATTTCATCTATACATATTCGAATAAATAGTACATAATAAGTTTACATATTCAATAAATAACTAAATTAATAAATATATGTATAATTTCAATAATACATGCATGTGTTCAATATATATGTGTGTGTGTATGTGTGTGTGTATGTGTGTGTGTGTGTGTGTACATACCTTGTGATTCAATTTCTTCACTTGAATTTCTTTCAATATTTTCACCATCTTCAATCATTGGTTCAATATCTCTTTCACTTTCTCTTTCAAAATTTTGTATCTCATCATCAATGTTTTGAGGAATATTTCTCTATGTTTACATTGCAAAATATTTTTCTTGAATTAGTTCATCAAATAAAAATTAAGCTTCACATTTTACACTAGGAAAATTTTAAATATATCAATAGATCATAATATTTACATTTACATACCTGCTTTAATTTCTAGTTGAGGTTGATTTTCCCCTTCAAGATTTGAGAGTGCTTCTATATTTCTTTTGCGAGATTGTCTCGTCTCTTCTCTATGTTCCTTAGGGTCTCTTTTTCGATCATATTTTCTTGCACAATTCCTTTGATTTCCCATGATAATAGAGTATGAAGTTCAAAAAAATTCCTTCAAAAATTTAGACAATAACTCAATTAAAAAAGCATCACAAAAAATTTAATTTAAAAAAAACTCATTTTAAATTTTTTGCAAAAAATACATACTCCAATCCAAAACACTTACTTTAAAAAATCCGAGAAAAAAATGTCTTATAAAAATGAAACGAAGCTCAAAATATTTACTTCAACTCAAAACACGTACTCTAAAAATTAGAAATTAAGCCCAAATCTATACTTTCAAAAAAAATGAAGAACAAAAAACATCCAAAAAAATGTATCACATACCTCCAAGAAATGTCCTTTGAATTTACGTCCAATAAAATTTCTTAAACCCAAAACAATTCTTTGCAAAATCAGATCACCTCCAACAAATGTCTTCCAAGAGAAGTCTTTAAACCCAAAACAATTCTTTACAAAATCAGATAGCCTCCAAGAAATGTCCTTAAACCCAAATCTCCAAGAAAATTCTTTAAACCCAAACCAAGACCTTCGTAAAATTAGACCAAATGTGTGAAATGTGCGAAAATTATGAAAGATTTCGCAGCAATTTATATTGCCGCGATTTATTTTTTTGGAGGGGCTCTGCAAAATTTTCCAACTAACAAAAAAGTAGGTAGAAGTTCGGCCAAAATTTGAAAAAAATCTCGACTGAACTATTAAGGTGTGAGACTTAATGGTCCGTTTGCACAAAAACTAGTTCGGCCGAACTTTGTAGAAAAGTTCGGCCGAACTAACACGTCACCAGTTATGCAGATCCAAGATTTGAATATGTTTCTGCAACTTTGGACTGATTAAAATCCATTAAAAATTCTGAATTAACTGTCGGAACCAAGACAAGAATTTTCAGAATTGAATCTACTTTCAGGAAATATAACTTTTATGGAATTTCATAAATATTTACCAATTTTAATTAATTTTGTAATAAAACGGGTGCAAACAATTTATGAGGGTCATTGTGATTCAGTGAAATCAAAATTTTGTATCTCCCAAAATACATTGTAAAAAAAATTACATTGGTCCGTCGTCTCTAACGGGTAGCTTTTAGATTTTTAGTTTATAACTTATATGTTAAGAAATTTCTTGCGTCGCGAAACATATTCAAAATACGCAGTTTTTTCATATTGGACCAGTTCAAAAAATTCTAGTAATTATGATATGCATCCATTGGCTTTGTAAATATGACGAAACCGAAATAGACTCTGTCTGGATTGTTGTAACACATTTTGTTTTCTTAAAAATACAAATTTTCAAAGAATACAACATTGTGTATTAACATGACTTCTTATGAATACTTTGATTGTTAAAAAACACACACTCAAAGAAATGCTAAGTTGACATATCAAATGTGCATAAACAAATTCCAAAAAATAAGTAATAGAAAGCTAACAAAATTTGTAACAACTTTTATTTTTATTGCAAAATGAAATTCTAAACAGAAAAATTGTTATAGTTTGCAAAAAGTTGAAGAATCGAAAAAAATGAAAGCTTTTTCTCAAAAAAGGGCAAAAAGTGTAACCCAACTTCACATTTTCACCCAGGCTGTGATAGGGAAATGACACGGATTCGAGTATGGAACCTGTAAGGAATGAGCCATCATCCTTGAGGGAGATAGAACAGATTGCGGAATACCGAAACGATCTTTCTCTATTGCAAGAAACCGGGTTCCTTCAATTTTTTCAAAAGTTTGATGGCTTTGACATGGTTGTGGTCCTGGAGTTTTCGAAGACATTTGAAGCAGTCCAAGCTAGAATTGGCTCATTAGAATTGGAAGTCACAGAGGAGTCCAGCGTGTGAGCTACAGGCTTGCCAACTACAGGGGAACAATGGTTTAAAAATGAGCGGCTTGAAAAGAAACAATGGTGTCGCTTTGTGGTTGACAAAAAGCTCAAGGTTGACTGGAAGAAGAGGCTCCCATGCAGCTTCATGATCAAAATATGGAGAGGCCTCCTCTTCATTTCACAAAAGTTCCTAATTTGTGAAGGATGTTGTTATCACTCAGAAAAAATGAAGCATAATTTGACAAAGTCATATAGGTTCATGTGTCAAAGGTAGGGTTATACGATTCATTTTTCATTTTTTGGTCAAGGAAATTTTTAATTTTTCTTATTTAGTCTATCCTAAGGTCTAAACCCACCCTCATTCAAATCCCCTCATGTCACACCAATCATAATTTTCTAACATTTTTCAAGTCCCAAGGCTTTAGCACCTAAATGGTCATTTTAGCCAAGAAACCACAGTTTCATAGCGAGATACACTGCGAAATTTCACTTTTCGCTATCAAATTGTTGATACTTTCATAGCTAAAATGCCAAGAAATACACTAGGAATGCTACGAAAGTGGGGTTTCCTATCTGTCATGTCAATTTAGATGTAAAGTGTTAGAAAATGATTTGAAAAGGATAAGTTAGATACCATTCGAGTCAGTTAGGGTAAATATCAAGTTACATGGTCAGAGCTGAAGTCATCATCACTATTTTAAGCATGTATGAGTCATCATTGTGTTATGAGTGGGTATTGAACTTCAAAATATTTCCAAATTAATTCATTTCTTATTCTTCATTCCTTCTTTGCGTGATATTGAGCTCTGGAGAGCTATTTCATTAAGCCAAAGTTGTGGCTAGCATTTTCAAAGGTTTGTAGATATTAGTGAACAAGTAAGGCAGAGAACTATCAAGAGAGGCAGAGAAGACACTAAAGAAACTATGGCTACAAAAGGAAATAGAAATAAGGGTGGCCAATGTCGTAGATATGAGCCATCAGATATGAACCTAATAAATGAAGACCCAACAACTGTAGAAGTCTTTAGAAGGATAGGATTTTTACAGTTTTGTGAAAGGCTACAAGGATGCCATGTATAGGTTTCCAAAGAATTTTCCCTAAACTTCAGTGGAACAACTAAAAAAGTGGGGATGTTGAATCTCACCATTACACCAAAGTTCATTGAAGCAGCAACATGGATTCCAAGAGGACAAGAAAAATGGTTCAAAGGGTTGGAATTCAACATGGAGGAGTGAAAAGAGTTTATCAAGCTAGAAAACAGTGAAATGGACCTTACAAATTCCATTCCAAGGAGCTGCATGATATCATCCAGAAATATTTCATTTGTGAAGGGAGATACCATAAATTCTATTCTTACCATTTCAAGTTACTGCTACACTTTGCTGGTAATATATCTCTTGATCTGCCTTTCTATTTACACAGAAGTTTAGCAAAAATGGCAGATAAAGTTATGAAAAATATGAAGGAAGTGAAACCTCATTGTTTCATCATGGTTTAATAAAATTTCTAGTTTTAGATGAGCTCCAAAGACTAGGCAGAGACTGGTCTTCTTTCCTTTTTGTTAGTGGTTTTGAAATGGATACCCTTACCCCTACAAGAACTCCTAAACCTAGGGGTATCCCCACACCTTTAGTGGAAGAACAAATTGAACTAGCAAGAGCAGAGCAAAGTGAACCAGTCATGATGGAAACAGAGTAGTTGCAGAGTTCTTATACACCCACTGTTCAACTTGCAAAAAAAAATTCAATAGTGATCAAATTTGAAAAACAAGAACAAGTTGTGAGTAAACAAGGAAGCAAAAGGATTACAAGGAGTCAAACAGTGGCTTTAGAAGACAAAAAGGTGGCTAAAGGAAATTTAGAAGACATAATACATGCCATTGATATTGAAGAGACTCCTATAGTTCATGCTGAGGATATATGTGAAGGTGGACACAAACTCAAGAAGGCTAATTCTGCAAAGAAGGTAGAGTTTGAAGGTGAAGATGCAGGTTTTATGTTCCATGCTAGGAAGCCCATGAAAAGGCATGTTGGAAAGCTATTGGAGAGCAGTAAAGAGGTTCATCCACCCATTGACACAGTCCAACCACCACAAGACATCATTGATCTTTCATCACCTGCAGAGAAAGATCCAGTTAGAAAGCCAAAGAAAGGAAAAGAAAAATTAATTGAAAAAAACAGAGTTTAAACTCCTTGAAGAACAATTGAAGTTGGAAATAGCAGTCATGAATAAGGAGGCAAGGAAACATAATATCTAGAAGATTCATTTTGAAAAGATGAAAGAGGTTTGGGAAGAGCAGGTTAACACTGTATCAAAGACCCTAGAAAGCACACAACAGTTAATGAACTTGCATTTGAAATCTACCAATAGAAAGATGAAGGATCAGGTTAAAGACCTCCAGGAAAAGCTAGAACTAATCCATGAGGAGTTGGAGAAGAAGGGCCTGAAAATGACAGTAGTTGAGAAGCCAATAGCTCAACCCATCATCAATGAGGAAGAAACACCTCAAGGGTCCTAGTTGGAGCTGGTTTATGTTTTGAAATGTAAATGACATGCTAAAAACAAAGTTTATACAGAGCTCTAGAAAGTTCATTTTTGAAACCAAGCAAAAATTTGGAATTAACACAATTTTCAGCAGTTTCGTAGCATTTCCTAGGCTTGAAGCTAGGAAAATGCTACGAAACCACCTGTAGCTTTCCTTTTGTTTTTAAAACCATTTTGGGGAGATTCCAAGAGAAGGAAATCATATGGAGGATGTGTCAGGGCATGATGAGGAAAATGCAAGAGAAAAGAAGCAAAAATTCTGATGGCAGAGGTCATTTTTTGTATGCTACGAAACTGTCATACTTTCATAGCGTGCTGTGTTGAAGGTTTATGAGCAGGTTTTTGGGCAGTTTTGGACAGGTGGATACCTTCAAAGGGTAAAAGGACTATGTCAGCCGTGATCCAAGACTTGAAGACAATGAGATGAAACTACAAGGAAAAGACCCTCTAGTGGATGTTTTTGAGGAACCTCTTATAAAAATACCCCATACATCCATTTCTAGCGGAGGTTACTAAAGGAGGCTGGTGGGTGGAGGGTTTTTCAGATGTTTTATGCTCGGTGTGCTTATCATTCAACATTGCACCAATGCTCCTTACAAGATAAATCATCAGTGTGCACAAAACATTGGCACACTGGACACTGTGCGCTCCATACACATCCGCCCGGTGCGTCGTATTACTGTAGAGCACAGATGCTTCACAACTCTTCCATGCCGATGCATCATAAAAAATCACTCCAAAACTGAAAACGCCCAGTGTAGTATTAAGAACCTGCATTGGTGCATCATAAACCAACACGCCAAAACACAAACTGACCGGTGTGTTCGTAAGAAACAACCCCAATGCACCTATAAAGCACACGCACCGGAAAAGGGTTAAGAAAAAATTACGGCAAAAAAAACGTATTTTTCACTTTTTTCAGTGCTCTAGAGATCTCAATTACCGGTGTGCTCTACAAGAGAAGGAATCGGTGCGCACAAAATATTTCACGCGGGTGAGTCATAAAACACTGCACCAAAACAGAATCGTATCGATGTGTTTATCTAAAACAACATCGGTGTGCCTATAAAACATGCGCACCAAAAAAGGGTTAAATAAAAAACAAAATTATGGCCAAAAAACCACATTTTTCACTTTTCTGCTCTCAATCACGAATGCGCTCTACAAGAGAAAGCACCGGTCACACAAAACATTGGCACACTGGACATCGTGCACTCCGTATAGACATGCCCGGTGTGTCCTATTACTGTAAAGCACCGAGGCTTCAAGACTATTCTGCCCTAGTGCAAACACCCACCAAAACTGAAACAACCCAGTGTGGTGTTAAGTAACTGCCTCGATGCATCATAAAACAATGCGCTAAATCTAAAACAACTTGGTGTGTTCTAAAGAAACCGCACCGGTGCGCCTATAAAACCCTACACACAGGAACAAGATTAAATAAAAATAAAATTCTAACAAAAAAACCACATTTTTCACTTTTCTCAGTACTCCGAAGCTCTCAAGCACCGGTGCAATTTCTCCTTCTTTGAGCCGCCGTGACATCAGTGCTCCCATTGCGCCCATTTCACACACTGTTGTTGTGCATTAGCCACCAATCTCCAGCTTGCATTTTGAAAAATGGTGGGCAAATTTTCTTTCGCAAATTCTACAGCCAATATGCCTCCTCGACGGCGAAATGTACAGGTATTTTTCTAGTTTTCCCATAATTAAGCTTTCTAGCGAATTAAATTTTGAAATAACCTTAAAATTAACCATTAATAAAGAAAAGAAAAAAAAAATTGTCACATGGTCTGCATGAGCCGTTCGGCTCGCACCAGCAAGTGATGCTACATGTAAAATTTATAGGTCGCACCGCAACTGGTGCTAACGGTATTCGCACCGTTTCTGGGGCAGTACCGAAAGGCACCCCACATTATTTTAAAATTAAAAAAAAAATTGTGGTGTGGTCATTTAGCTTGGTGCACCATTGACCATGGCAATAGAAACGTGGTGTGTTGATGGATATATGCACCTCGGTGTCTGTCAGCACACTGCATTTGGCATTCCGATAGGGTCAATGGTGCGGCTGGATAAAATACCGCACCATTGACTATATAATTTGTCAGGAAGTCGGTGCGGTGACACGACTATGCGCATCGGGGCGTATATTTTATTCAGCGCACCATTCTTCTGACACCATATATAATCAACATGGCTTGAAAATTTTCAGGTGCACTGCATACGGTGTGTTTTATGTCATCTGGGGCACCACCTTCGGTGCTCTACAAAAACCAGTCGCATCGGAATCGGTGCATGACTATTTTTGTGGTGCACCAGTTGGTTTGTTTTTTTTTTCAAAAATAAATTATATATGTATATTCCTAAACACATGTCTGATTTAATGAAAAAAAATTATTTAATATGTCAATGATTCAGAGAGAAGAGGAGGAACAACAACAGCAACAGGTGGAGCAGTATGACATGCTTTGCCAGTGGGAGGCACGAGAGAGGGAGAGAGATGGGTACACTCACCCTATTATAGCAGATACCTAGGGGCTCCTAAGGCAGGTAACCCTCCTCAAGTTCTATGAGGAGGCTACTTCCCTAAAGGCCCATAGTGTCTTTTTGAGACATCTTATTCACAGGTGGAATGCCCACCGACAAGCTTTCCAGGTTGGTCCTGACCAGTGGTACACACCCACTGAGGAGGATATTTATTTCATTACAGGGCTATCAAGGAGAGGGGTGGATTTTCCCTTGTTCCCAGAGGTTCCAGTTGGTTTTGTAGTAGGGAGTCAGTTAGTTTACTCCTAGAGATACATTATAGAAAATGTACTATCTCCTTCAGAGTTTCAGGTCTCTAGAGGTCAGCTACATATTGGTGCATTTGGTAGAAATGACGTGCAGTGCCTCTCACTTCTCATTTCGACCATTTCACACAACACTAGTGATGGGCAATGCATTAGTTTCCCACTTCTATATTATGTTGATTCTTTAGTACAGGAGACACGACTTGTCAGGTGGTCTGCCATTTTTTTGCAGCAGTTTTGTACGGCCTTAGATAGATGTCGTGCTCATGCACAAGGGAGGGTCAAGTTCCCTTCTTCTTTAGATATTTTTGTTTATTTTTTGAGAGGTTTCCAGATATGAGGCCTGATTTTTTTTGGTAGCCTCATAGGCCTATGTTGGATGCTCGGATGCACATGTGGGGGCAGATGATGCCCAAGAGGGGAGAGACTATGTTTCTAGCCAAGATATCACATGATGTACTGGAATTACTAGCCAGTGTTGATGAGCTGCATCCCTTGATTATGGAGCCCTATCCTTATGCTAGATTAGATTGGCGAGGGTGTGCCAACATCCTCTTCACAACTGATGAGCCGCCAAATGATAGAGGTAATATTACTGTTTTATATATTTAAATTTATTCTAGCATGTTCTTTAACTTGTTTTATTAAATTTTGTAATGAAATTGTCTAATTATTGTTGTGTACTTGTATATATTTTGCAGACATTGGCTCTTTTGATGGCGAGGAGATGCCGGAACCACCATCTGATCCAGGTGTGGATCCTGATGATGATCAGGACATGGCAGATGCTGAGGATCATGATCAGGAGGTCGGTGGAGAGAGACATTCTCCTCATGTTGGTGCGCCAGTACCGCCTTTTGCTATGCGCGGTCGACCTAATACTCGATATAGGATGGAGTTGGGCGACCAACTCAATGCATTTATTTTTTATGCCGGCATCAGGGCCGATCATTACAGAGATATACAGGTTGATGATAGGCTAATACAAATGTGGAGAGGCATGTTGCGTGACATGTACAGCTTGATGCGACATGTCGTAGGAGCTATGACATTTTTTACATGACTGAGGAGGATTGTTGCACGTTATAGGCGTGGTCAAGCCATGGCACATAATGGAGAGTCCGCAAGCAACGACTCATCTCATGATCGTTCACCTCACACTACACCTAATGAGCATGAGGCTCCACTAGAATCTAGCAGTCATCATGGAGATGAGGCTAGACCATCGGCCACGTCCAGTCATCAGCAACCTGCAACATCCATCAGTACTATTCATGATCATGAGCAGGCTGGACCATCAAGCATCAAGGCTGCACCATTGACTGAGCATGCATCCACTAGTACTACTTATATTGATGTTGTACTACCACTAGCTGATCCATCCATCAGTACTAGTCATGATCATGAGCAAGCTCGACCATCGACCATCGAGGCTGCACCATTGACTTAGAAGGCCTCCATTAGTACTGCTATTGATGTTGACGTACTACCATGAGCTGATCCATGACATTTATATTACAGTTGTATATTTTTAACATTATTCAGTAATATATATATATATATATATATATATATATATATATATATATATATATATATATGGTCCATGTATTTTATGTTCATGTTGCAGTTGTACTTAATTTACATGTTGGTGATCATCATGATGTGTATATTGTAAGGTCATGTTAGATATGTTCATTTAATGTTTATCTTACAGATATATGTGTATGTGATAGCATGAGTTATTTGACATGAGATGTATATTTGATGTTTGTGTTGTGATGATGTTAATATATAATGTTAATTTGATGTTTGAATGTGTTTATTAGTCGAATATGATGTTTATACGATGGTTATCATGATCGTGATGTTTATTAATTAATTTAATATTAAATGGCCATGATATTTATTAAATATTATGTCATGATTGTAATTGAAATTTAAATTTTAATTGTATGTAAAATTGTAAAATTGTATTCGTATATGTAATTGTAATTTTATCTGTAATTGTATGTGAAATATTTAATGTAAAATTTTAATCGTAATTGTAATATTTAATTTACTATGAAATGATTGTAATTGTACATCTGACAAATTGTAAAATTGTAATTGTAATTCTATGTAAATATTTGTAAAATTGTAATTGTAAATGTAAATGTAATTCTAATTCTAATTCTAATCGTAATTGTATGTGAAATTGTAAAATTGTAATTGTAATTGTAATTGTAATTTTAATTTTAAGTGTAATTGTATGTAAATATTCAATGTAAAATTTTAATTTTAATTGTAATTGTATATATGACAAATTGTAAAATTGTAATTGTAATTCTAATTGTATGTAAAATTCTAAATGTAATTGTATGTAAAATTAAAATTGTAATTCTAATTCTAATGTATATGAAATAGTAAAATTGTAATTTTAATTGTAATTGTAATTGTAATTATAACTCTAATTCTAATTCTAATTCTAATTCTAATTCTAATTGTATGTAAGATATTTGTAAAATTTTAATAGTATTAATGTGAAATGATTTTATTAAAATATTTAAATTTGTAAATAATTGTAAAATAATAAATCTAGAATAATATGAATTTTTGTAAAACAATAAATTTAGAAAATAATGCAAATAAGTTCATGTACTTTAGAATTATCATTATTTTATTATGATCTTACATACAAAAAAAAGAAATTTATACAGTTCATTGCGCTTATCATCATAACACGCACTGGTGCTTCTTATTACTCCGATGCACCGGTGCTTCAAAATGCTTCACACTGTGCCAAAACAAAAACCTCGATCTTACAAATTGCCTTGGTGCACCTATAAAATAGCGCACACCAGAATAGGGTTATTCTGTAAAGTGCAGTATTGGAGCAGCGAAGGGTTCGAATCGCGAGCAAGAATTTTTCTGAGGAGATGAGGGTTTGGAAAGACGAGAGATTGAATTTCGGCTAAGAAGTTTATAGAGGAGAAAATGAGTGATTCAAACAAAAAGACAGACAAAGATGCTTACAGGGATGCAGATGGCTACAAAGCTCCACAGAGTACAGGTTGAGACCGACAGAGAGCATTCGTTTGAGGTCGGCCATAGGGTTAAGAGGTCCCATGATGGAGAAATGGAGAGAAAATTTAATGGTAGAGAAAGATCAATTGAGGCAGTTGATAAAGCCAAGAGGCACCATGAAAGGAAGTATTCTCATTCCCTTAAGGATAGCAGATAAAATCAATTGACGTTGTTGATCGGGCTGGTAGGTCCCATGAAGGGAAAGATTCTCCATAATGCATTTAAAAGCAGCTAGGAGTATTGTCCGATCTTCGGTTGGCTTACATAAACTTTTACCGGTAAAGTTGGCATCTTATAAAATCACATCTTCGACTTTAAATTGAACCTGAATGGCATCTCTAACTTGTCTGAGTTGTGGTTGTGTGGCTAAAACCAGTGAAAAGTCTTTTTGTATTATAAATGGAAATCCAGTGACCATTTTTGTGGGAAGAAAAGCATAGATACCTGCAACTACCATATTTCTACCTGCAAATTGGTTTCCCATTGGAAAAACTAAGGTAATACCCTATTTTGCAATTTCTTTCCTCTGCTCAACCCAATACTCATTTTCTATGGGAAACCATTGCCTCCACATGTAATAACTGCATCATCTAGTCGAAAATCGGTCTTCTTCTGCTAACAAATGAAAAATGAAGGATTCGTTGTCATGGCTCCCAGAACATTACCCTTCTACAGATTATATGTACCAATTTCTGGCAGGCCATCCGTCTATCTGCATATTATATTCTAAAACATATTGGTTGCAAATAGTTAAGTGTCAATTATAACAGGTTCACATGCCACAATTTCCCACTTGGGCCCTGTAGTATTGCATCTTCACACACCCCACATTGCATTCTCTCCACATAATCAGTGGGGACCTCCTGTAATAAACAAAATGCATTTGAAGAATAGTTATTTTCATCAAGAATTTTTCCAATTCCAATTCTCAATTTTAATTCTAATTCTAATTCTCAAGAATAAACAAAATTATAATTCTCAATTTCTATGGTTCGATTTCACTAAATTTTGGTGTACACACCTAAAATTAATTTTGGTGCCTTAACCACAAATCGGTGCTACTATACATATAACCGCACCGGTGCCGATGTTACAAAACAACGCACTGGTGCTGTGCTATTAAGTGACGCACTAGTAATGAATAAACACAAATAAAAAAAGTGCAACTCTATTTTATTTAAGTGAAAAAAAATGGCAAATTGAAAAATGGGCGGTAAAATATTTTCGAAAATCTAATTTTATAAAATAATTCTTTAAATACTAAACATGTTTCATTATTTCATTATTTTTGCTAAAATTTTCAGTCAGATATTTGCAGGAGACATACCTAGAGCAAGAGAGCATGAGGGCACTGTGGAGCAGCGAAATACGTTCGAATAGAAGTATTCAGACAATCAGAAATCAAACCTCAGGTGATTCAAACCCTGTAGCATAGAATTTCAAACCATCTCGTGATTAAATTTGATTTTTTTTTTTACTTTTTCTGCAGTTTTTTTTGGCCAATTTTATAACTCATCAACCAAATCATTTTTTGAAGATAAGGACCAGTTTTCCTTAAAAATAGGGTTTGTTTCTAGATTTGGAGGAGGCTAATTAAGATTTCAAGTAGTGATGAGTTCCATCACAGCCTGTTCGAACATGTGAAGCAATAGTTGTCAAATATGTAACTTTTTTAGGAGATAAGGTAGTTGGAGTAATAATGAACAGTTTGAGCCTTATTAGGAAAATGATTGTTTCATAGTGTAGCTGTCATTTTATCATTAAAGCACATGTTTTCTTGTTATGAAAGGTGTCATTAGGAATAGTTCGATGAATCTAGCCAAGAGGCAGATCATCTCTCATGTAACAAGTCTATTAAAGAGTAGATATTCATTAGGGAAATTTTGAGGTCTAAAATGGGTCTCCTAAGGAAAATGTACAATCAAAATTCACTTTATGAGAACCAATCACATTTTAGGGGATGACATCATCCCTAATGGTTGAGGTGGCATTGCTTGAGTTAAAGGTACTTACTTGTTACATTCTCAATAGTGGATAAAAACTCATGGTTAACCATGGTAGTGCTCTAAGTACTTTTAAAGTCATAAAGTAAAGTACTCATAATAAATATAATTTCACACTTTTTGAATAAAATAGTATTATTTTCATTTCATATTTCTTGAAAGAAACAAAGCATATCCATATACATTATTATATTATATTATATTATATTATTTTTATATAGTATATTAATTACATGTTGTTATACAATTTAAATAATATAAATTTTAATTAATAACACATAATATAATTAAGAATTTATAAATTTATATTTATATTTTATTTTAAGTTATTTAAGTACAAAGGACAAATGCATTAGTTGTTCAATGATAATGACTTTTTCTTGAAAATCTCATTCTTATTTATAGTCACATCAATATAATTTTTTTATTAATTTTATTTGTGTACAACTTTTGTATTGAATTTAACTATGGTTACATGGATTGTGGTGCAAAAATTGAATTGCAAATTCAAAAATATTATTTTATTGGTTTAGCTATTATTTTATTATTTCCTTAGGAGGCCCATTTTAGACCTCAAAATTTCCCTAATGCGAATTTGTAATGGGTTGGAGATTTTTTGGAAATACTGCACCTTATGTAAATTGATTGTTTTCAGTAATACAGAGGACTTTTACTTGACCAATCTAAGATTCTCATAGAGTTTTTAGTGTTTACTTGATATTTACTTTCTATGTGTACCATTTACAGTATTTTTCATCTTTAATACTCAAAATTCATAGGTGTATGCTCTAACTTTCCTTATTGATGAATTGGTTGTGCTATTTCATGTTTCATGTGTGATTTTCCTCTGCTAAAAACTCTTACCTACCTCAACTTCCATGTAAAGTGAACCTACAACTGAACTACTGAATGTGTTGACTCCATAAGCCCAATGATTGCAGACTTATACTATTTTCAGCCTACACACAGCACAAGCAAGTTATTTTCCAAGTAGAGTTAGCCATCTAGTTTCATCATAATCAAATATCATTAACCCCTTTTGAGATAGCCCTCTCAAATTGAAGAGGATAAGCTTTGATCGCAAGTTGGTTTGAAATAGTTACATGAAGTTGTTTGACTAGCAACCAATCAAGTGCAATTTTGTGATAACGTTTGGTGCATCTGTCGGGAGCCTGAAGATTATACTTTCCTGAAATTTTGAAGCTGAAATTCTGAACGTAACAGGAGCCTAGAAAGCTATTCGAGGCTACATTTATCTTGGTGACTCCATTCAAAATTCAAATGTTCAAATGTGGCTTCCAGAAGGAGATACATGAGGAGTAATCCTGACCCAGATCCACCTACCATTGTGGAAAATCCAAACACCATCTCCAGAGGCAATCAAGGCATTTCTACAATATCAGGTACTCCATTACATACAAAATCCTTGTCCTCTAAAGTTTTAAGAAGTCCCGAAGATAAAATATTTGATGATAAATTAAAAAAGTCTTGTTTAGGTCTGAAAGTGAAAAATAATTCACTAAAATTGTCTTAGACCTACATAGAAGAGGTATTAATGCCTCAGCCTTAGTGACACAAAAAGATAAAGAAGAGTTTTTGGAAGCAGTCACTTTAGAGTTACTGTTAGAGAAAGAGTCATTGGATAGGTTGAAGGAACTAGACCCATTTGAAATTTTGTTAAGACGAAAAACTGGTGTTTCTCTTCCTGATTGGAGTTCAACTGTGACTGGACAACAAAAACCAAACAACCCTCCTCCTAACAGTTCCTCTTCCTCTACTGTTGTTGTTCATAAAACTACCATAGTCCCAATCATCATGGCTAGAAATGTACCACCTCCACCTGCTGCACCTACTAGGTATGCTCCTCTTGCCCTTCTAGCTGTCCTAAGTTCCCTTCGTAGAAAATATTCTGCTAGAATCAAAACTTGGAGAAGTGATGAAGAGATTACAACTAAAGAACATGTATATCAGTTTAATGACTTTATAGACAGAGAGGAGGTTAACCATGAGGATGTCAATATGAGATTGTTTGCTCAGAGATTCACTGGTGAAGTTAGGAAGTGGTTCAAATCCCTTATTCTTGGAAACCTACATAATTGGAATGAATTTGAAGATAGCTTCTTGAGGAAGTGGGGAAATAGAACCAACCTTGTACAAGCCCTCAGTAAGTATAATAGTTTGAAGAAATCTATTGATGAAACTGTTCAAAACTTTTCAAATATATTTAACAAAGTGTATGACTCTATCCCTGCTCACCTAAAGTCTCCTCCGGAAGAAGCTCAACTAAGATATGTTAAATCCTTTGATTATGAATTTTCTATACTGCTGAGAGAGAGATAATCCCCTTCACTTTCTGAAATGAAAAATGATGCAGTGAAGGTGGAGGTCAATATGATAGCAGGCAAAAAATTCCAAGATTGGTAAGACTAAGTTGAAAGAAGAAGATAAGCCTTCCACCTCTTATGAAAAATTTGATTCCATGATGAAGACAATGGAAACACTAATGGATAGGCTTGCCCTTGGGAATGCCCCTACTCCTCCTACACAACATGAACCTCAGTTTAGAAATCCTCAATTCTGAAGACCTCAAAACTAGTAGAGACCAAGGGAAAACAGAAATCAGCCACCTGACCCTCAAGTAAGGCCTCCTTTTCAGCAAAACTTAGTTGATGAAGAAGATCAACCTGAAATACAAGAATACTCAATTCATTGCTTAGATGAAAACATGCTAAGGATGTTTTTAAGTAAGGAGGAACATGATGAGTCAGACCATGATGTTAATAAGGGTGAGGAACCATCTTATTATCTTAAAGGGTATCAACATGCAATCTTTGAGATGCAGAAACAGTACAACCTCAGAAACAGAAATGTGCCAATTACTCCAAACAAAACAAAACCCAAGAAATATGCCCCCATGTTTGTTGAAGTTAGGAAAGATGCACCACCTCCTCCTCCTGCTAAAGATACTGAAAAATCTGCTTCTATTTTTAGTTTGGAGAGTGAGATATCTAAGATCAAAATCCCAGTACCTTTTGGAGAAATTATTAAGGTGAATGAATATAGAATTAAGATTGTGAAAATGCTAAATTCCCAACCAGGAGCTGCTGATATCCTAAATTTTCAAGAAGATCATCCAACCATATACTTGGGTCCAAGATTAGAGGATGAGTAGAATGAGGAGGTGCCTCCTTTTTATGTTAGCCTTTACATTCATGACATGAAATTTCATAATGCCATGTTGGATTCAGAAGCCTCTTATAAACTTATGCCTAATGTAATCAGGTAAAGGATGGGATTGGAAATTACTAGACCATATAAGGATTTTTTTTCCTTTGATTCAAAATTTTTTTAGTGCATTGGTTTAATAAAAGATGTTGTTGTTGGTCTTACACAAGTCCCTGCCAAGATAGTGGTTATGGACATTGTGGTAGCATACATTCCACCTAAATTTGGCATGATGTTATCAAGGTCATGGGAAGGAAAGATCAAAGGTACAATGCAAATGGACCTAACTTATGCCACCATTCCTGTTTTTGGTGAGAAAATGAGACTTTATAGAGAAACAAGGATGGTTTACATGGTAAGTAGTAAAGATAAACCTTATAAATTTCCAATATATGATGTTGATACTGAACTTGGATCTTCTATTCTTTTCAATGAGTTAATTGATAAAGCAGGGGATGAAAAGAAGGCAGAAATCAGCAAATTATAATTCAACAGACAAAAAATCAATAGACAACAAATCAACAAATCGGTGAGGAGAAGGCGGAAGGTTGGTGGTTTTTGCATTTTGATGGATCTATAAGAAGAGAGGGACCATGAGCAGGAATTTGGATCACAACTCCAGAAGATTTTTTCTTACAAACTGAATTTTGATTGCACAAATAACATGGTTGAGCTGCATGAATCTTTAATTTTGGGCTTAGAAATTTTGAAAGGAATGGGTGCCCAAAAGATTTCTATTTTTGGAGATTTTGAATTAGTTATTAAGCAATTTGATGGTGTGTATCAAACTAAGGATGTGAGAATGAGGGCATATAGAAATTTGGTTATGGACATGTTAGAGAATTTCCAAGAACATTCATTTATTGTGAAGACTAGGGACCAAAACTCAGTAGCTGACTCCCTAGATGTCTTTGCAAGACTATTTATCATTCCTATTCATTCCACTAAAATATATGAGGTTGAAATTTTCCATATACCTACTATCCCTGATAAAATTATTCATTGGCAAGTTTTTGAGGATGACCAGCAAGTCAAAAACTTTATAGAGCTGAAATAAAAGTTTCAAAGTACACAAGTAGATCAGAAAAACATGCTTGCTAAATCAAAGGGAATTTCTGAAGTGTTACAGCTGAAGAATAACTCTATACCCAAAGGTCTCATACCCCTTGAGAAGATTTTTTATCAGAATGATGTGTTGAAGTCTCCTAGGATACAAGCTGATGATGAAGAGGTAGAGAGTTGTAACCTTGGTACAGTAGCTATGCCAAAAATGATTAAGCTTTCAAATTTTATTTCAGTTGATATGAGACAGAAATATATTGAGATGATGAAAAGGTTCATAGATGTTTTTTCTTGGAGTTATGTTGATTTGAAGAAATATGATCCCACTATCATTCAACATACCATTCCTATAAAAGAAAATGAAAATCCTTTCAAGAAGAAGCTGAGGAGGATTAATCCACTTCTCATGCCTCTTATTGAGAAGGAAATTAAGAAACTCTTTGATGCTAAAATCATTGTTCCAATCAGATTCTGAAGGTGGCTTGCAAACTTGGTTCCAGTCAGAAAAAAAGAGTGGAGAAATCAGAATATGCATTGACTTCGAAAACTTGAATAAAGCCTCTCTGAAGGAAAACTATCCTCTCCCCAAAGATGGACCAAATTTTGTAGAATATTGTTGGTTCCCAAAGGATGACTATGCTTAATGGTTTTTTAGGGTACAATCAAATACTTTTGCATCCAAAAGATCAGGATAAAACAACGTTTACCACACCATGGGTCACATTCATGTATGCCAAAATGCCCTTTGGTCTAATGAATGCAAGAGCTACCTTTCAAAGATAAATGGACATTGCCTTTGCTAAGGAGAAGGAAAATATGGTGGTTGTCTATCTGGATGACATAACAATATTCTCAAGAAGAGAAGAAGATCACTTGAAGCACCTAGAAAATATTCTTCTAAAATGTAGAAGGTTTGACATTTCTCTCAATCCCACTAAAAGAATTTTTTCTCTAAATTCAAGTAAATTACCTGGGAATATTATTTCTAAATATGGGATTAAGATTAATCCAAACAGGGTCAATGCAATTCAGAAAGTGGATCTTCCTAGAAGAAAAAAGGAAATTCAGTATTTCCTTGGAAAGGTAAATTTTGTGAGGAGGTTTATTCCTAATTTTGCTGAGATTGTAAAAGACATAACAAAGATGTTGAAGAAAGGAACTGACATCAAGTGGACGGGAGAAGAAAATAACTCATTTGAGGAGATTAAGAAGGCACTAACTCAAGCACCAGTTTTGATCAGCCCGGAAGTTTCAAAAGAATTTTTGGTTTTTACATTTGAATCAAAAAATACAATTGCTAGAGTTTTGTTGCAGAAAGAAAAATAAGGTAATAAGCAGCCCATTTCATTTTTTAGTAGGACATTAGCTAACTCAGAGCTGAAGTATAAAATTTTAGAGAAGCAAGATTATTCCTTGGTCAAAGCCATCAAAGATTTTAGAATTTACATTCTGCATTCTCATATTATAGCTTTTGTTCCTAATGTTGTTGTGAAAGACATTCTAACTCAAGTTGATCCTGATGGTAAGAGAGGGAAATGGATTGCTAACTTTCTCAAATATGATATAGATATCAAGCCCACAAAATCGGTCAAAGGTTAAGGCCTAGAAAATCTGATGGCATAGTCAAAATTTGATTGTCTTGACATGAACTTAATTGCAGAAATTTCAGAAATTTAAGATGAATATGAAGAGTTGATCCCCATTGAAGAAAAGTACATCATTTCAGATTGGTACAAAGAGATTGTTTTTGTCTCACATCATCATAGAGCACCTTCTGATTTGACAAAGTCCAAGGCAAGTTTTGTGAAGTTAAATTCTTTTAGGTACTGCATGATTGACAAAAATTTGTATTCAAAAGATACTGGTGGTATTATCTTGAATTGTTTGCTGGAAGAGGAGGCTGATAAAGTGATTGAGGAGTTTCACAAAGGAGATTTTGGAGGTCATCATTATTGGAAGGCTACAACAAAAAAGATTCTCAGAGAAGGGTATTATTGACCTACAATGTTTAAATATGTCAACAAAAACATTGTTGCTGACCATGAATGCCATATTTTTTATGATAAAAATAAGCTTGTACCTTTACCCTTGATTGAGGCATCATTTCAGTAGTGGCGGCCAGATTTTATTGGTGAGATTCATCCATCATATTTAGGTCAGCATCGTTGGATTCTTATAGCAACTAATTATTTCACCAAGTGGATTGAAGCAATCCCAACTAGGCAAGCAAATGATTCAGTTATTATTTCATTTTTGGAAAATAATATATTGTCTAGGTTTGGCTGCCCAATGAAGATCATCATTGATAATGCACAAGCATTCAAATATAATAAGCTTATTAGTTTTTGTCATCAATATCACATTTCACTTGGACATTCCACTGCATATTATCCACAAGGTAATGGTCTTGCCGAATCTTCTAACAAGAGTATTGTGAGGATTATTAAGAAGGTGTTGCGGGAAAATAAGAAGTCATGGCATTTGAAGCTGAAGTATGCTCTGTGGGCTAATAGAGTGTGCACAAAGAGGTCAATTGGAACTTCACCTTATGAGTTGGTATATGGAGCTAAAGCCATGTTTTGTACATCCTCGGGAGTGCCTGTCATGAAGCTGTTGCAAGGATTGGAGGAGGAGCCAAATGCAATTTGTTGGAACGGGGCTTCCTAAGCTGCGAATTTCGTATATTTTTGGAAAATTTTCTATATTTTTGTATTAATTAGTCTAACGCAAGGTTTTTGGGGTGGGTCAAAGCCCTGAACACATCGTAATGGGTCCAACGGTAGACCTAGAGTCCGCAAACCACAGTTTGCAGACCATAGGATAGCGTAGGCTATATTGATATAAATAAATGAATAGTTTGAGTCTAGAGGTAGGCATGAATTAAGATCGATGCTACATGAAAACTGTTAGATCTGTTTTAGGTTGTTTTGGGTATGGACTCTTACTGGCTATGTGCGTGGAGATCCTCAGTCCTACTGTGTGTGGACCCCGCTAGGCTGTGTGCGCAGGTTGGTTTTGGTTGTAGGTGGATCTAGAGATTAATGAATGTGAAATATTGTTAGAATATCCGTGTGTTATATGGCATATCTATGATGGTTATTTAAGCTGCAAATATATCTATGTTTTGCATAAGTATATCTATAAATACTCTGTGATGGTATCTGTTTAAGCTGCAAATACTTCTGTGCTATCTGTTTATGATGCGAATGTATCTGTAGCTACATTTATGATATTATGTACTGGTAATTGTTGATATGCATGTGGATTCGAAGGTATTGATTAGATCTGTGAATGGTGATAGCTCTGTTATGGTTAATAACTAACTATATTGATAAAAGCCTACAAATAGACTTACCCTGTGCAAATCTGATAGCTGTGAACGCAGATCTTCCTCGACTTACCTACTCTCTCTCAGGGTGTGGAAACCTAGTTCCAGCACCCTCCCATACTACTTCGAGTGATACTTTTTCCTGCACAAGTAGGTCATTTCCGAAAGGGAAAATAGTATAGGGGTTTGTTGGAAAACCTTAACCTCCGAACCTAGGTCAAGACCTCTCAAGCCAACAAATGGTTTCGTTGTCGAGACCGGGAGCATTTTGAGAGAGAGATCGGGTAATGCCATGAGGTCATTGGAGACCTGAGAGGGTGGAAATTGAAGACTGGTTCGAAAGACAGATTCAATAATTTGCTATAAAGGAGAATCACAGCATGAAATTGATGGTTGAAAAGTGGAAGAACAAGTACATTTTCACTGAATTCTATGAAATTTTCTTTGTAACCTTTGCGCACGATTTTTAGGAGTGGTTGGTCAAGCTCGTAGATTTCCATACGTGTTGGAAGGATGAGAAGATCACGCAGTGGACTCCAGAGTTGATCCAACAGTTAGAAAGGACTGACAATACCATCACCCATACGGTAGATCACTTGGTGGAATGCATGCTTGGAGGATTTGTGATATAATTCACAGTCGATTAGTTCATATCCTATTTGGAAGTAGAGCAGAGGTTATTCGATGGTTTCCAAGGTAAGTTATTGAAAACATTGCCTTTGTTAATCAAAATACTACTGTGCGAAAAGGGCATTCTGTGCAGCCACACCAAGTGACTGACCCCTTATCTGAGCAAGAGAAAAACATGAAGTGGTAACTACCACCAAACTAATGAAGAAGGAGATAGATCTGTCTACAGTCCATTAAGAGAATCAGTTGCGCATAGCCCTCCAGCTACACCACCATCAAGTCAACATAGGGGTAAGAACTCACCCATACCTCCACCACCACCAGAAGACAATATCGTTTCACACATGAAGTTACCTACCTTCAAGGGTGTAGGGGATGAATATATGGACTGATTTTGGTTTGTCGCAGAATCAGTATGGGTTGCGCAGAACGTGGCCTCCGACGCTGTAAAGAGGGAGCAACTATCACTTGCCTTTGAAGGAAGGGCCTTGGATTGGTATATGGGGTACGTAGGGAAACACGCAGATCCATCTATTCCAGATATCAAGAAAAAATTAAAACAACAGTTTTGAAAGACTAAGTCCTACTCTCAAATAGTGGTCGACTTGAAATACTTTAGACAAGGACCCACTGAATCGGTATGGGAAGCTGATTAGCAGCTGAAAAAGGTTATCAGAGATGGGGAATTTCATTATGATGATAGATAGCACAAGGAATTTTTTATCACTATGCTGCTACCTAACCTGCACAGACCTATGTGATCCAGGAGGATCTTGTTCAGTGCAGATCGGCAGAGGGGTCTAGTCAGCTCCACAAGACCGATGTCTAGTTCAGTCTCCAATCCGCCAGTTCCGTCAATGTCATCCGAAGAAAATTTACTCAAGTTGATCATGGTTCAGTGTTAGGTTCATGGTATGTATTGAAGTGGTATGATGTCATTTGGTGTCGTGATGATGATGTACTTCTAGATCTAAAACCCTATGGTGAAATTCCTTACAAGTGTAACCCTAGATATAGACTCAAGGCTAAGCACCTAAACTATGGTGTAAAACATTGAAATGTCCTAGCCCTAAGCCTAAGTTCTAAGGCCAAGACATCAAAAAGGACAAAATCTTAGTATAAGTCCTAAACATCTAATACCTAAGGTTTAAATACCTAACAAAATATCCTAGGTCCAAATTTCCTACACCTAAACATTAAATCTATGGTCAAAACCCTAGCACAAACATAAACTATAATAAAAAACCCACTTTCGGACTTTATTATAAAAAAAAAACCCAAATAAAATGTAAAATCACAGCTAAGCGCATGGCTAACTAAACCGTGTCATAGTTTATAATAGCATGTGATAAGTTTATTTGACCGCAGCAAAGAATGTCAGTGGTTATCAGCAGTAAACAAAAATTGTTAATTGCATCGAATGATGTTAAATTAATGTGAACGGGTGTCACAGTTTATGTAGCCATGACTGTCGGAGCCACCATAACCACTAGAGCCAACCGCAACTGCCAGTGATTTCCACCTTCTCACATGTCACTGACAGTCCATCTTCCGCGTGGTAATGTTTACCGCTAGGGCTAATAACTTATCCAAAGTTATTTTTGGTTTTAAATTAAATTGTTGCTAAGGATGTATTAATACACCTTATCACCTTTATCCTAGATAAGGAGATAGGATTCGGTACCTAATCACTAAATTGCTCAACTAAATGCCAAAATTGGCTATCAATGGTTTGAATGCAACATTATAAAATCATGACATATTCAATCAAAGGGGACATGGATGTTTTGAACTTCAGTTTCAATAGGATAGAGGCCGTTTTTTTTTTCAACATTGCTGAACCCTCAGGAGTCAAAATTGAGCACTGAGACATGCATTGCAAAGCTGAGAGAGAGAGCTTCCTGTTTTCAGAGACCAGAAGTGTTTGCTCTATGTTGTATTTTAGTCATTTATTTGCAGCTAGTTTATATCGTATTTCACTTTAAAGCTCTCTTCAGTTAACAATAAATATTAATGACAAACTAATCAAACTACCTCAGCACTTAATCAATCACATTCAGATCATATTTGATATCAGAGCAATTTGTGCTTTGTAGTTTTTTTGTCAGTGGATGTTAACCAAGTCGGGATTGCAACATGGAAAAGTGAGCTTGAGGAATTCGATCCAAAGATCGGAAAGCGGAAAGTCGTTCATCAATCAATGATGATAGGGACTGAGAATGTTGAGACTCCTGAAGCTACTGAATCAAAACCCATGGATGAGAATAAAATCCATCAAATGTTTTTAAACATGCAGTAGATGTTGGCAGAGTTATATGAATATAAGAAGATGAGAGATGCAGCCTCATCTTCGAAGGCATCAAATAAGGACAAGGGTAAAGGCAAAGTAGATAAATCTCCTTCTCCTCCATCATCTCCATCATCTTCTTCTTCCTCTTCTACTTCTAGTTCTGAATCAGAAAAAGAAAATAAACCTAAGAGTCCACTTTTGAAACTTGATGTTAAGTTTGAATTAATTGTATATGATGGTGAAATAAACCCTAAGAAACTAGATAATTGGGTAAAATAGTTAGAAATATATTGTCGCATTCAAAATATTACTGATGATAAGACAAAGATCCAATTAGATACTCTTAGAATGGAGGGTATTGCTTTGATCTTATGGGAAAGTAAGACACAAATAGATTTAAATCATAAAGGAAAAGTTATCACCTCATGGACTAAGTTTATAAAAGCTCTAAAGAAATAATTCTATTTGTTGTGTCACACACATCAAGTTGTTATTGATTGGTACGCTTATGACAAGGTAAGGGATAGAATTTTCAAGAGTTCACACAAGAATTCAAAAAGAAAGCGTTAGCACTTGGTATTTCTTTGGACACAAAACAAACTTTGTTGAGGTATATTGGCAGTTTACATTCATATTTGCAGCATACATTATTAATGTTTAATCCTAATTATTTTGATGAAGTTTTTCTTCAAGCTATTTATGTCGAATCAGGTAGTATACCTTTCAAGTTTATACCAAAGACATCCAAGTAGATGGAAACTGAAGATAGAAAAAATAAGGGCAAGTTGAAGTCAAAGGGAAAGAATACTGCCACAGCTTAAAAGGAATATGAAAGACACACCTGTACACATAGCCAAAGGATCGGACATGATGAAGCTAGGTGTTGGAAACTTCATCCAGAACTCAATCCAAAGAAGCTTCAAACGAA
This sequence comes from Pinus albicaulis, assembly GCA_034641835.2. Taxonomy (NCBI): domain Eukaryota; kingdom Viridiplantae; phylum Streptophyta; class Pinopsida; order Pinales; family Pinaceae; genus Pinus; species Pinus albicaulis. Next base: position 454,905,477 of record CM076574.1, on the reverse strand, counting down.
GAAGGGTGAAAAGAAGGTTGAAACAACAATCCAACAAGGCTTGGACTTGGGATCTAATTCAGGTGATGAAGGAAAAATCACTGCTATGGTTACAATAGGTAAAACTTCTGAATCTAGTACTTATGCTTCTTCAAACATCAAACAATTGAATGAAGATAAAAGAGTCGAGTTATTTCATATAAGGGTAACTTCAAAACATACAAAGATAGATACATTGTTCGACACGGGATCACAAGAAAATTTTATTTTTGAATCATTAGTTAACAAATTGGGTTTAAAAACACATAATCATCCAAAACCATATCATTTAGGCTGGTTAAAAGAATAAACTCAAATTCATGTTACCAAACAGTGTCGGTTAAAATTTGCAATCACAGCTAACTATATCGATGAAGTGGAGCTAGATGTGATACCATTAGACATATGTGGAATTGTCTTAGGAAGCCCTTATCTCTATGATCGTGATGCAGTATTTTATAGGAAATATCATATGTATCTTGTCAATAAATATGGGATTAATACATCGTTCTGGCACATAAAATCAAAAATCACTTGAATTTAAGTAATGCTAATCCGATGAAGCGCCTAATAAGTTCAAGTAAGAGATACATACTCATGTTGGTAAAAGAGAAACATAAGGATCTTAATGATGCTTGTTCAGGTTGTGAATTTCAGTATGAAGGTAATTTGGTTAAAAGGGTAGATTCATTTCAAGATCTAGTTAAAGAACCAAAACATCTACTTCATAGAAAGGAAATACAACATGAGATGCAGTTAATGTTTGTTTCCCCTCTTTCTAATATTGTAATATATCACAAGTCAGTTATAGAGCACAAATAAATAAAGAAACAAATTCTAGGGATTGTTGGAAAAGAATTCATGCGACCCAATTCATCTCCATGTGGTTCACCCATAATTTTGGTTCCTAAGAAAAATGGGACATGGGGAATGTGTGTCGATTTTAAAGTTTTTGATTCATTTAAGCAGAAAATTTTCACAGCATTATTAGATCATCAACAACCATTTGAAGTTAAAATAGATGCTAATGGTTATGCAATGGAAACAGTGATTCACATAGATCATTAGTTGCTTCAATACCTTCAGTCACATACTAAGTTGTAATAATATTGCTACTACAGTTGAATGGGATTTCTTCAGCAAATTCACTTAGTAATTAAGGACAAGGAAGGTGTAACAAGTAAAGTAGTTGATATGATGTATAGAATGTCTTTGAATGCTTCAGTAGTGCTTCATAATAGTTCATTGAAACATGAAAATTATGTAGAAAAATATAATATTGATGATGGTTTAGAAGATATTTATGAATCACTAACTCATGATACTCAGATAGAAGAAGTCAATAATCATATTCATGGCAGATTATTATATCATATCGGTAAGTTGTGCATACCGCAGACAGAAAGAGTGCAGGTTATTCAGGAAGCTCATCCTTCTCGGATTGCAGGATATTTTGGTGTAAGCAAGAATATGGCGCAAATTCAAAGGCATTATTAGCGGCCTCATATGTATGAAAGATTTGTGAAGTACATTAAGGGATGTGTAATGTGTTCGACAAGCAAGACAAGCAATCGAAATATTGGTTTGCACATGCCACTTCCAGTTCTTTTGCAACCATGGGGTAGCATGGATTTTGTTCAAGGACAAACAGAAATGGTGAACAGGACCGGGATACATATTCTTCGAGGTAACTGTAGTAAACATCCTAATTTGTGGGATGAATCTTTACCTTATGTGCATCATGCTTACAATCAAGCCTTACATTCTTCTCTAACTGTGCCATGACAAGTATTGAATCAAGCCAAGTACAAATTGTGCCATGGCAAGCATCAATTCGATCATCACTTTCAGTGCGATGACCAGGTATGGTTGTATATCAGCAAAGACAGGTTAAAAGGGGAAGGTAAGAAACTGAAGTCTATTAGGTATGGTCCCTTTAAAAATTTTGAGAATATTGGAAATATTGCATTCTGATTAGATTTACCACCTTACATGCATATTTATTCAGTTGTGAATGTTGAAAATATAAAATTGTATCAACCTCCGATGATTGTTGATCCCGAGGATGATACACAGATTCCTTCTATTGACGACTTATCACCTGATTACATGACAGAGTTGCAAGAAGATACTATCTTGGACAGAAGAGTTCATACTTCCAGGCAAGGAGATGTGGAATATCTTCAAGTACGACTTAATGACATGAATCCGAGTAATGCAAAATGGATATAGATTGGAAAAGTGAGGGAGTTGTATCCTTACTTATTATCTGCTTAAAATAAAAAATTTGTGGTCCAAAAGCTTTCAAGTGGAGAGGATTGATCAAGGAGGATCTTGTTCAATGCAGATCAGCAAAGAGGTCCAATCAACTCCAGAAGACCAATGTCTAGTTCAGTCTCCAACCCGCCAGTTCCATTAGTGTCGTCCGAAGAAAATGTCCTCAAGTTGATCATGGTTCAGTGTCAGGTTCATGGCATGTATTGATGTGGTATGATGTCATTTGGTGTCATGATGATGATGTGCTTCTAGATCTAAAACCCTATGGTGAAATTCCTTACAAGTGTAACCCTAGATCTAGACTCAAGACTAAGCGCCTAAACTATGGTGTAAAACATTGAAATGTCCAAGCTCTAAGCCTAAGTTCTAAGGCTAAGACATCAAAAAGGACAAAATCAGTCTAAGTCCTAATCATCTAAGACCTAAGGTTTAAAGACCTAACAAAATATCCTAGGTCCAAAATTCCTACACCTAAACATTAAATCTATGGTCAAAACCCTAGCGCAAACATAAACTATAATAAAAAACCCACTTTCAGACTTTATTATAAAAACAAACCCAAATCAAATGTAAAATCATAGCTAAGTGTGAGGCTAACTAAACTGTGTCAAAGTTTATAATAGCATGTGATAGGTTTATTTGACCGTGGCGGAGAATGTCAGTGGTTATCAGCTGTAAACAACAATTGTTAATTGTGTCAGATGATGTTAAATTCGTGTGAACAGGAGCTACAGTTTATGTAGCTGTGACTGCCAGAGCCACCGTAACTACCAGAGCCAATCGCAACCGTCGGTGATTTCCACCTACTCACATGTCGCTGACATTCCATCTTCCGCATGGCAAAGCTGACTGACATGGCTAATAACTTATCCAAAGTTATTTTGGGTTTTAAATTAAATTTTCGCTAAGGATGTATTAATACACCTTATCACCTTTATCCTATATAAATAGATTGGATTCCATACCTAATCACTAAATTTCTCAACCAAGTGCAAAAATTGGCTATCAATGGTTCGAATGCAACATTATAAAACCATGACATATTCAATCAAAAGGGATAGAGGCAGTTTTTGTTTTCAACATTTCTCAACCGTCGAGAGTCGGATTGGAGCGCAGAGATAGGCGTTGGAAAGCTGAGAGAGAGAGCTTCTTATTTACAGAGACCAAAAGTGCCTACGATCACAATCAGTCTAGTGCCTTTGCTATGTAAACACTTCCTTGGTTCAATCCTAATAAAGTGGATGCCCACTTGAAAGCGGACCCGGAGATGTAGTCCACCAGGGACGAACTTCGATATCAAATTTTTTCTTCTTCTTATCTCTGTTTTATGTTGTGTTTTAATCATTTATTTTCTAGTGGTTTATATCATCTTTCACTTTAAATCTCTCTTTATTTAACAATAAATATTAATGACAAACTAATCAAACTACCTCAGCACTTAATCGATCACATTCAGATCACTATGGGTCAGCAATCAATTGCAATGCAAGAGAAGGCTTTAGAGATTGCTATGGAGCTGGAGGTTGCACTGAGGGATGATGCTCAGTTTGGGGTGCAACAGATACAGGGAAAGTTGGAGGAAATGCACATAGAAATATAGAATTTGTGAAAGGAACGGGGGAAGGAGGCTAGTCCAGACATATGGTGCATAAGATGCTGGGTATCCTGTCATACCAAGGATTAGTGTTCTCTGCTGGCATATTACATGCAGGCTAGGAGACCCAGCCCACTACGCCCTAAGGAGACTGTGGGACCAAGTAGCCCAACGTTATGGTGCATTTATTGTCATGTTACTAGGCTACATGACAGTACCTACTGTCCCCGCCTTGGTGCTTACATTCCAGAATTGAAGCAACAATGGTGTTGATTCTGCTCCTTTATGGGGCATGGCGAGCATAATTTCCAAACCTATGACTTGAAGATAGATTGAGGAAACCTATATAGGGTATAGGCTAACCCTTCTTCACCACTGTCTCCCTCAAGCAAAGGATTCTCCCCAGCCAGGGGCAGGGGAGGGGGAAGGGGTGGAGGTGTATGTTGGGGAAGAGGGAAATTGATTTGTTACAATTGTGGGGAGATAGGGTACTTTGTGAGGGGCTGTCTGAACCCTACGCGATAATCTTGTCATTATTGTAGACAACTGGACCATGTGATGGAAGATTTTACAATTCTGATAGCGAAAATGCAATAAAAACAGCAGACACCTACGTAGAATGTATAGAGGGTTAAGGTGGAACCACATGATGAAGGACCAAGTATTAATGTTATAATGTGCAGTGGTATGGCTATTGGAGGAGCCAAAGAGAAAGCCGAAGTTGAACCTCTTATCTGGAAAGAATTTTTCAAACAAGAAATCATGTACCTACAGAAGGAAAAGGAAACCTTTGTCGCAGCTCGCAGAGACTTCACTAAGGATGAGGTGCGTATTTCAAAAACACCAGCAAACCTAAAAACAGACGATGAAGTTAAATCATTTCTACAAGCCTATATGAAGCTGCTACACAACCAGAAGGCAATAGAAAATCTGCAAGCACTAATAGATAGTTGCGCAAAGAGGAATAACCCACCCCCAGAAGTTAAGGATGTGCACAAACTATACAAACATAAGAAATGCACTGGTAGGGAAATGCGGCTAACAATGCAAATTAGTGACTATGAGATGGATTAGGTAATCTTGGACTTGGGTTTAGATGCAAACATACTACCCAAGAAAACGTGGTAGTGGATGGGTGAGCCTAAGTTGGAATGGTCCACTATCCAACTGTGCATGGCTAACCAACACAAGATCATACCATTGGGGAGGCTGTCAAAAATTATGGTAGATGTTGAAGGAGTTAAGGTCTAAGCCAACTTTTAGGTAATTTAGATTGTGGAAAATGCAGACCCCTATCCTGCACTCTTAGGACCTGATTGGGCTATAGATATGGGAGGCATCATCAACCTAAATAAAATAAGCATGGTTTTTGAGAATGAGGGTACAAGGGTGATAGTTCCACTAAACCCTGCAGAAGGAGAGTGGTATACAGAACCAGTGCATGAAGAAGAGGATGTGGATCACATCTATAAGTTGACTGCTTGGGATGAAGATTAGATCAATCCTATGGCTGATGGTGTGCTTTGCTGGGAAAAGGATAGTGAGTCTTTATCTGACTCTGATGGGGAGATAGAAAGCTGGCAGAATCGGTTACATGCTGTAATGTCTTAGAATCACAAAGAACTTCTGATGCATCTCCTTAGAGGTAAGAGAACTTCCCTACTTTGATGGTTTTGGTAGCATTAGGGAGTTTTTGCGAGCATTTGAAGCTGAAGTCATATGGGAATGAAGGCTATGGGCCCTTAATCTAGCCATGCGTGCAACCCCTACGAGGTGGTGGGACACGCATAAGGGGGCATTCCAAAATTGGGAAGAATTTTGTGATATGATGGTCTTACAATTCGAACCTCTTATTCACTTGCACGTAAAGACTTTCTTGGGACCAGGGGACCCGCACGAGCACTTGATGGCATGGATGAAAGGATGGCACAAAAAAACTGAGGAATGGGTCCATCTATTCATTCATGACTTGGGACCAATCTCGACTGCATGGTATTTAGATGCAGAATTACACCAGTGCACCCACCACTAGGAAACCTTGAGGGATGATTTTGTAGGGAAATTAGGGTTGATAGGAGGAATGGATTCACTCGACGAAGCTCTATAGGAAATTGATGCCTTAGTATTTGATGAATCATGCCCTTACGCAACACATGGGGAACCAACATGGGAAACACAGATGCAGGATATTGTCAACTACTGTAATTTATCGATAGAAGAGTATGATGAAGACCCGCAAAATGTCTCTATCCCGGAGTCAGAGGGATAACAGGTAGTTGCTGAACCCCCCCTCCAGATCGTCAATGTTACTAAGCCTCTGAAGCTACGAGAAGTCAACATTGGAACGGAGGAGCAACCTAAGTTAGCTAAAATTAGGGACTACTAGGATGATGATATTGTAGGAAAAGTTGCAAAACTCCTTATAGAATATCAAGACCTATTCCCGACAAAATTTTCAGAACTTAAAGGGATTACAGGGGACCTAGGAGTCATGCGCATCACTTTAAAACCAGATGCGTGCCCTGTGAAGCAGCACCCTTATCGGTTGAACCCCAATTACAAACAAAAAGTCAATGAATAAATTGACAAAATTCTCATCACAAGTATAATCGAACCAGTCGAACAGTCAAATTGGGTAAGTCTTATAGTGGTTTAGGAGAAGAAGACTAAGGGGGAGATCCGGATCTGTGTTGGCCTACACAAATTGAATGATGCCTGTGTACATGATCCCTTTCCCACATCGTTCTCCGATGAAATCCTTGATAACGTAGGGGGAAAAGAAGCATACTCATTCACAGATGGGTTCTCAGGCTACCAACAGATCATAATCGCACCTGAAGATCGCAGCAAAACTGTGTTTGCTACCGAAAGGGGCTCTTTCTAGTATACGGTCATGCCATTTGGGATCAATAATGCTCCTACCATCTTTTCGCGGGTGGTGGTCACAGTATTCAAAGAGTTCATCCACAAGTTTTTGGAGGTATATTTTGATGACTGGACTATCTTTGGGTTGGTAAAGAAGCATGTCTCAAACCTGCGTCTAATGTTGGATGCCTATAGAAAGCACCAAATCTCCCTGAATATCTATAATTGCATATTTTGCGTATCCTTTGGGATCTTTCTCGGCCACATAGTTTGTCAACAAGGATTGATGGTTGATCCCACCAAAATAGCAGTGATCATCAATTTGGAAGTGCCTACAACTAAGAAACAGTTGCGCTCTATCCTCAGACATACATGCTACTACAGGAAGTTCATTTAAGGATATGCGTTGATCACAACACCTATGGAAAAATTTCTAAAAAAGGATGTTTCATTTTTTTGGGACGAAGAGTGCCAGAAGAGCTTCAAGCTACTCAAGGAGAAGATGGTCTCTGCACCTATACTCATCTTTCAGGACTGGGCGAAGGTTTTCGTGTTCACATAGATGCATCAGGGATCACCTTGGGAGCTGTCCTTATGCAACCTGGAGACGGAGACATTGAACATCCAATTGCATTCGCTAGTATAAAAATTTCTGGTGCGGAGCTCAACTACTCCACAACTGAATGTGAGGGGTTGGCCATGGTCTACGCACTACAAAAATACCTACATTATCTATTAGGAGGGAAATTCAAGATGTTTACAGATCAGTCGGCTCTGAATTACCTAGTGAATAACCCTGTGTTGGGGGGGAAATCTACCAGTGGCTGCTACTATTCCAAGACTATGAATTTGAGATCATTGTCAAGTCGGGAAGGTTGAATGCTGGGCTAGACCACTCGTCCTGAATCGAGAGCAGTGAAGAACCTACCAACCTAGAAGAAGGATTTTTGAATGCACAGTTGTTCACGATTAAGGTGGTTGATGTGTACTTCGCCAACATCATTCAGTTCTTGACTACAGGGAGGGCGCCCACAGAGTATTCATTACAACAGAAGAAAGAATTGGTAACCCGCGTAGCAGATTTTACCATCATCACAGGTCATTTGTATAAGATGGGAGATGACGAAGTGTTGCGAAGATATGTATTGGAGCATGAAGGGCATGCCATCTTAGCGAAAGATCACGAGGGTGTAGTAGGAGGACACTACGCATGGAAATCAACGGCACAGAAGATCTTGAGAGCTGGGCTATGGTGGCCTACACTGCATAGTGACTCTCATGACTATTTTAAAACCTGGGATACATGCCAAAGGATGGGAAGGTCATCGCACAGGGATGAGATGCCCCTACAACCACAGATGGCCCTGTAAGTGTTTGACAAATGGGCCATTGACTTTGTTGGGACCCATCAACCTGCCAGGGAAGAAGATAGGTGCATGCTACATCATCACCATAACTGGTTATGTAACCAGATGAGCTGAAGCACAAGTTGTGAAGGATTGCACTGCAAACACCATTGTGCACTTCATTTTTGAGCAGATTCTGACCAGGTTTGGTTGTCCGAATATCTTAATGAGCGATAGAGGTATGCATTTATTTAATGAAATGATACAAGCCTTGACTGAAGAATTCGGATCCACCACATGAAGAGCACCCCATATCATCCTCAGGAAAATGGAGCTGTAGAAGCTTTTAATAATATCTTGGAGCAGGCACTAACCAAGGTCTGTAACGCTAATCGCAGTGATTGGGATGTGCACATCCCATCGGTTCTCTGGGCCTATTAAACCACCTGTTATCACTTAGATTTTCCTTGAAGTTTTTGGGAAGAGGAAAGGGGTCTGAGGTAACCACAAACCAACTTTTAGGTACATAATCTAGCCAATCAGTACCCAGAGAGGGCTCTCTCTTTAAGTTTTAGCTTTGTTTTTGAAATATATTAGGCTAGTTATGAAATTTTAGGGATTTTGATTGTGTTTGGGTGATGGAATTAAATATCAGAGGGGTAGGACTGAGTATTTTAGGCCATTGGGCTAATGGAGTCAAAGAAATATGGCTTGACTGGATTTATTTTTTTAACAAGGGATGGTTTCACAGGGCAAGGTAGTCAAATAGGGAACAAATAAAAATTTAAAATGAATGGAATGGACTCAAAATGGGTGAAGGGCAGTTAATAATCCTTCAACATATTCGAAAGAGGGAACTTGAATGATTATTAATAAAGGGAAATTAAGAATTCTTTACCAAATAATCAGAATGAACAAACTAGGAAACAGGAGCAATTAAGAATTCATTATTCATACTAGTTCAGAGGAAAACATTAAGAATAACAACGATTGAAAACAGATTGCACTAAAGCACTTTCTGAATTATTATTTTTCATTTATCATTCAGATATGAAACATAGATGGTATAATAAACAAGAAAAACTTTAAAACACAAGAGATAGAAGACTTATTGATCTAGTGTCTGACTCAAGAATCCTGTGAAAATTCCTTTGCATCAATTCTTTATCCAGCTAGCCATGCAAAATTTTTCCAACAACACTTTATTCCAAAATAATCAGTATTACAGTAAAGTCTAAGAATTGACACCCCCTCAATACTCTAATTGAGGGAGTATTTATACAAAAAAATACAAAAAATATCTCCTAACAAAGTGAGATATATTTTAGGATGACTCATGAACAAGTTACAAGAAAATAGATACAAATAGTCTCGTAAATAAGAGAACAGGTAAATCGATGTTGTGTTGTTCCTATTTTTGTGAGTGTGCTGGAGGCAGGCCCTATGATTTGGCTTGTTGTTGTCTTTTTTGGTAACTCTGTGCTGGTTGCCCTATTTTTACTGATACTCTTTACCTGTATTGATACACTTTAACCTGTATAATCTCTGTTTATCCTTTTTACCATTACTTACTGTAGTAAATAACCAAAATTCATCCAAGGATATTTTTACAAAATGTCCAACATGTCTTCCCACCATTGTGCTTCTGGTATTCTGGTTCTTTGAAGCTTTCTCAGGGTCTCATCAGTTTCTGTGTATCTGAAAAAGGTAGGTTGAATTGGAAATAAATGATTTACCTCATGTTCGAGATAAAAACAAGTTTTCCAGACTGTCATAAAGAATTTTTCCTGTAGACAACGCTTTTGCTGTTGATGAACTTGTCGATGGACTTGCCTCGTTGTCTGCATACTTATTCAATTTCTCAACATAGCTTTGATGACTCATTAGTTTATCATGAGTAACTAAAGGACTTGGAAACCCTTTACTCTGCAAAGTATCAAATCTTTTCGTAAAAGCATTGATTTCTTCCTGCATATCATAGCACCTTCTTTCTAAGTTTTGCATCAGATTTCTTTTAGTAAAAACCTTTTTTACCTCCAAAATTGTCCCTGTTCTGTCTTGAATGCCCAACTCTTCAAGCTGATATTTTTTCTTGGTATTTAAAAACTGTATGAGCTTGCTGGCTTCTTCAGGCATATTTCCTAATTCTGCCCTTTCCTTTTGAACTTCTTCTAGAGCTATTTTAACTAAATCATTTTGCTCATGCATTATTTGGTTTGATGGCCAGACATCATTTATTGTTTGAATGATGTTGTTCCCAATCATTTCCTTGATTTATTTCAAAGGTTTCTCCAATGTGAGATCCTTTTCTAATGCTCTCACCAATTTTTCTAACCTATTGATCTCTCTTTTCTTTTCTGCAACATTTATCTTTGAGAGATCATACTTTTGTTCCAAGGTAGTAAATTGTTCCTTTTCTTTCTGGAGCTCTGTAACTTGGAGCTTCAATTTCTCCATTGATTTTATTAGTTCCTCTTTGCTTAAATTGGCAGTGTTACCCTGTGCTAGTCCTGCTGACTGCCCTGTTGTTGTTGTACCTGTAACCACTTCTGTTGTGGCTGCTGGGATGTTTGGTGCTAGTGTTGTCCCAAGTGTAGAAGGGACTGTTGTTGAGACTACTGGTATCACGTTGGGAGGATGAGAGGTCGACTCTCCCTGCTTGTCCTTCAATGATTTTTAAAGTTCTTGTTCAGTCTCAATTAGTTTTTCAATAAGTTTTAAGAGAAAATCCATCAGTTCTTCTTCAAATTTTTTCTTTATGACCTCAGCAGTCTATGGATGCCTTGAAGGTGGCAGCTTTAGTTGTTTCCTTAGGGCTACAATATCATCATATTTATTTTTTATCAAGGCTTTTGTAGCCTTAACATCTTTGGGATTATGACCCAATCCAATAATTATTTCTTCTAAAGAATTTATTCTGTTATCTTTGGCCTGGGAGGAAGCTTTTTCTAGATGCAGTTGAGCAGTTGTATTATCCAAGGAATTTTGCAACCTTTGGTCCATCATTGACTTACCAGTCAAGGTTGAATAAATCATCTCTCCAGTTTGTTTATGAAATTCAATCTGATCCAAAGGATGAATATCCTTTTCCATGACTTCAAAATTGGTTCTAACATAGTCTGTTGCTATTTGAGGCTACTACACTTTAGGCTTGAAATGACTCATCACCATTTTACCTTCCTTGATGTCATAGGTTGACATCAATCTCTGTTGAGTTTTGGGGGCCATCTTCAAATATTGATTATAAACTTGAAGTTTTAATGGATCATTTCTGGCTTTTATTTTTATAAATGTCTTCTTAATATCCCAAGCATCCTTCACTGGTGGTCTAAAGGATGATACCTCTACACTTTGTTGTCTTTCTAGCTCCTTTCTCTATGATTTGGTGGATGTCCCACTGATTGTGAATGTTTTTTGGCTGTCTAACCCTTCTTTCCTCTGACTATCAGTGGTCTCTTCAGCAAATTCTTCTTCTGAGAGAGAATTTAATCTTTTCCTTTTGATACCAAGCTGTTCTGAAGGTCCACTGATAGGGGTAGATGTTTTTTCATCTCTCTTTTTACTTTTTTCCTCATTTAGGGAAGTTTGCAAGATTGGAATTTCTGCAACATTGATCTGATTGGGAGAAGTCTGTATTTGGGCCTGCTCCTTGGAAGTTTCGGGTTGCTCAAACATTGTGAATTGCTATGTGACCTTTGTAATGGTATCTTTTTCCTTACCTTTGTATGTTGTTGTGGCTAGTGTGCTAGTTTCTTGTAAATGTTGCTGAGAGGTTCCAGCAAAGGAGGGACCAATCCCTGGTCTTCGTACCTACCCAAAAGAATCCAGGTCAAGTATTTTCTCAAGATCTCTCATAACATTCTCAACATTGACCTGTTCACTATCCTTTTCTACTAGGTTCCCTTCCATCCATTCATCCATGTTTGCAAATTGTTCAATCTCTAGAATCCTATGGTGAAGGTATGGTGACAATCTGTTTTTCAGTCTCGTATCACATATAAAGCTGTTAGGGTCATAAGGTACCCACCAAATTTTTTTTTGCAACTTGAGATAATCTTCTAAAATTATTTCCGCTTCTTTCCCTGCATCCCTAGTATTACAGACAAAAGGGCCTAATTGACTCTTGATTCTGAGCTGAGCTTTCTTCTTGGCATTATAAAAATGGACTAGATCTGAATTTATCATTTGTCTGAAGTATTCTAAGGCAAAGAGCCTCATCGGAACATACTTTGGTAGCTTGAGAGGACAGAGCTCACACCCATATATCCTAATTTCTGTATGGTTTTTGTATAGGTACCAATCACCTACCCTGTATTTCTTGGAGAGTTGGAGGATTTTCTTCATATCACTATTGACCCTAGGAGGGGAAACTCCTATTAATAAGGTGGTTTTTGGGTGAACAAATAGGTCAATGAATTCATTGTAAGAGTAAAGGGACTCAAAGGAATTATGGAAGATTGCAGACCAGAATATTATAGACTTTGGATTTCCTTTGGTGTCAAGTTTCATGACATGGAAGGGGAAATTATCTGACTGATAATAGAGCATAAGATGGTATATAAAAGTGGAGCATTTGAAAACTCTTTCATTTTCCAGTCTTATGAACTGATCATGAATCTTATCAGTAATGTAAGAGGCAAAGTCATATTTGATAGCAGGGGGTTGTCCAGAAGTAAAAATTGACAACAACACTAGGGTTAACTTATCAACGTATTCACTAGTGTTGAATCCCATTACTGAAGATATCATATTCACTATGAGTCTGCCCATATATGTGAAAAAGGTATGTCCATTAGGACGGGGGCCTTTGGGTTGATGTTCTTGTAGCATGAAAGTTTGACAGAGGCGATTCAGTTCTTCTTGGGATAATTTTGTGGATTTTTCAAGTAAATCTCCCATGGAAAGGGGAGTCAGGGCTTGAACGGGATGAAATTGTAACATTTCAATGATGGATTGAGCAGTTATTGGAAAAAGAATGGTTTAGGTAATTATTTCTTCTTTGGCAAAAGATTCTCAGGGGATTTTCGCTGCAGGTGAGGTCTTTTATCTAGAAATCCCTATCCGCCAGTGGCAAATAATCTAAATCTTTATGGGGGGCATTTAGAGGTGTAACATTCAAAGTCACAGGGGTTTCCATTTCTAGTTCTTATGGATTCAGAAAATAAATTTGGGTTTTTAGTGGAAAAATGGGAAAAATTACAGGTCTGGGAACTTATGGGGTAAAAAAAAGACCGAATTGTACTATTTTTTAGTCCTTTTCTATGGAATTAAAGTAAAAACCAAGACTTGCAGGGTTCGACGGAAATTGAATAAATACCTGTTTCGGTAAGTGAATAGTGAGGAAACAGGTGCAGGCAATAGCTGACTGGTTCAGCTGAAAATCGTTTAACAAAGTGGCGGTTGAAAATATTCAACAACTGATATTGACGTTTTTGCATAGGAACATTGGTCGCAGCATAAAATGATGAAAATACGTGCATTTGTTTGTTTTATTCACAAAGTCAAGGTTGGCGGGGGTTTTGTTATTTTGGACAGATGACGTATGTGGGAAAGGGTCTTTTGTCGTATGCGGAAGGCGGTAAGTGGTATGACATCGCACCGCTTTTGGGGACGGGTGGTATTTGGCCGGGAGCCAGTGATTCCATAGACCTTGCGACGCATGGTGGGGTACTATTTACAAAACCACTCCGTGATCGCACGTTATCGTTCAATCATGGAGGGAGATGTGATATGGACGACAGCCATTGGATGTCGAGGGGTTGATCGGACGGCTATCGGGGAGGCAAGATGAGGGGAGTTTAATGAGGGCGGGCCCAACATAATTAAAGATTTTTTAATTATATCAAGAACAACGTGATTGGTCGAGAAATTTTTTAATTAACCATGGGGGTTAAATAATTATTTTTTAATATTACTGTTGCATTATGGTTATATTTTAACCCAGGGTGGGATATGTAATACTTGGGGAATTTTATATAGTTATAGTAATACGGGAACTGGTTGATTTATATAGGGAAAATAAATAATATAAGTCAAAATTTAATGTGTCAAAATGAATGAAAAAGCGCTAAGTATAAAAACATTAGGATTGTGTATTTAACTTAGGCTTAAATGAAAAAAGGGGTTTTATGAGATATTGTGCAATTTTCCTAAGTAAAATAGGATTTTACTTAGGAAAAGATATATGGAAATAAATGAATGACTTATGGATGGTTTTAAGTATTTAGGCTTTTCAATTATTGGGCTGAGGGTCCGGTCCCTCCAGAAGTCAGAGAAATGCTCTGAGCCCCTTTAATTTTCAAATGCCTTAGTACTTAGGGGAAATTAGTGAAATTTTTAGGGAAAAATGAGAAGGGGAGTTAATCATTTGACCTTGCTTTTCTTGAAATTACTCCAGTGTAATGTTTGCCTTGCACTTGTGATGAAAGTAAATATTAACACATTTAGAGTCATTATCCATCATATGTAATTCTGCAACATCATCTACCTACCCTACCTACTTTAACCTAGCATTTCTTCTTCTTTATTAGGGTGCACTTAGACTGGAAAACCCTTATCACACTTTCTTTTCCTTTACATGTAGAAATCTATCTGAGTCTAACCTTATTACATCCAAGGGCTAAAATTAAGTTGTTGAGCTCCTTTTATTTACTCTACCTATCTATTTATCTTCCAAGATTAAACAGATTGGTCAGATTTTATTCTCTATCTCTAAAACATAAAATTCAAACATGAACTAGCCAAGCTTAAGTTGTTTGACTGTTCACCAATTGTGGCATAAGATACAAATATCACACAATTTGTTTATTACATAAGAGCAAAAAGTAGTGGCATTTAGACTTGCACACTTTCCTTGGCCTTTCATTCGGTGGGGTTCATTTTCTTTCACTTTTTTGGCCATTTTATTCTTTTCACCCTTTGATTTTTCTTCTAGGGTATACCCTCTTTACATTTTTTAAATTTTTTGATTTTTTGACAATATGGAAAACCTTTGCAACAAGGAAAGGTATGAACATATTACATAGTCCATCAAGTCAATCATGATAAATGACACCTATTGGTATAGGAGCATAACACCAGGTCCTACAAGAATTTGACAGGAAAGACAGCATTCAGGATGGCCTATGGCAAGGAGGCCATTATGCCCATGGAGTATATTGTTCCTAGCCTGCGCATCGCAACCTTTACGAACATGGCAGAGCCTGATATCATGGAGGAGCGCTTAGCGCAGCTTGTGGCTTTGGAGGAAGATCGTTTCATTGCTAATTTCCACAGCATGTTTAGAAGGCCTGGGATAAGGCATGGCATGATCGAAATATTCTGCAAAAGACATTTGAAAAGGGAAAATTGGTCCTACTGTATGATAGCTAGTTTGCAAAACACCGAGGGAAGTTATGACAGCACTAGCTAGGCCTCTATATGGTAAAGGAAATAACTGATGGAGGAGTTTTTCGGCTAGCTACCCTGCGCAGTGATATGGTACCAAGATATGTCAATGGCAGCCGGCTCAAACCATATCAGATTAAATGACTATATATTCAGATGAGTTGTATGGGGTGGAATATACGCATACACGAAGACATATGCAGGCGGGACCGAGGTATGCGTAGGGATTGATCGTAGGTTTGGCAGCCCAGAGAGGTGTGTTGGGAGCGTAGAGGTGTGTTTTGAGTGTAGGAGGTGCGCTGGGAGCATACGGGTGTGCTCAGGGTGCAGAAGGTACGGTGGGAGCAGAGGGGTGCATTGGGGGCACAGGAGGTGTGAAAAATAACTGTTGGAACAGTAAAACTAGGTAAAAAGAAAATTTTACAGTTCAAAGGAGTGAGTGGCCAGCAATTAATGAGGTGATTTCTGAAGATTTTTTATTGTTTACTGGATGGTAAGTTCCAGATATGTTTCACCCAACCTTTGGTTGATATCCAAGGCTATAAAAGCAGAAGGATAGCTCAGAAGAGGGTTCCATGTACCTTGAGTAGTTGGTATTATGTACGAACCTATGACTATTGGGCCTTGTTCATGTCTAAGCATGATTCCCCCTCAGATTATAGCCACCCAGAGCTCATTTTTCATGCCAGAATGACTACATCTAATCCCGTCGAAGCTTCCCAGCCCGTGACCTCGACGGAGCAATAATCTGAGGAAGTATTGGAGGTCGGCCCCAAAGTGGAGGAGATTATGTCCACGCCAATCCAGGCAAAGAAGAAGGGGAAGGAAAAGGTGCAAGGGCTGGGAAAATATGCAAAATGGGTTGGGTTAAGTCCCACACCTCCCCTCGAAATGTGAAGTTCCCGCAAGCAGTGCCTCGGGGACATTCGCCTAACCCATTGAAGAGACCATTGTCCGCTCAAGAAGAAGCCCGAATTGTTGAACCGATCAAATAGCTACCGCCCTATGTTTGGCCTCGCAGGCCCTCAACACAAACGCCCAAGAGTCTGGATGGCCTTCACACCCATCTGCAAAAGCCACTGACTCTGGGCGAGGTCCCCATCATTAGCGAACCCTTTGGCAAACTCCATGAGGTAAAATTCAATGACCACGACCTGGCCAGTTTAGAGGCCTTCCCCAAATCGGCGCCAGAGCTATATCTCGAGACGGTATTGGAAGACAATGAGATAAAGATAGTCCCCATGCCATGGGTGCATGGATTGGCTGGTTCTGGGCTCTTAAACTTGCTGAGGATGCCTCATTTTGGCCACTACAATATCACAGACCGACTTGTGCGCCAGGTACTTGCCCTAGTCCATGATGGCAACTTGTGGATCCGAGATCACATCCCCATTGATGCCGCACTTATTCACTATATTACTGGTCTCCCCATGGAAGGGCCAGACCATACGCTATGATTTGGAAAAAATTATGAGCAAAAAATCACCGACAAGGTGCGCGAAGATTACCATGTGGAGCAGAACACTTGGGGGTTCATGGTCAGTACCATCAGTGACCTCGGTACGCAAATGGGTACCTTGTTTCAGGCATGCAAGATGATGTGGAAATGCCATGCTGCCAGCGTCCCTGCATACGTAATTCAGCTGGCAGGCTGATGTGAAAAGGGGGTCTGTTTCAATTGGTCCCAATACCTGTGCCACGAATTTTTGGCAAATGTCTGCGAATCCCAGGATCAGGGACGAGCATTCTGCTACTCCTGGTTGCTGCTTCTCATCACATTGGTTGCATGGGAAGCCCCTGACAACTTGGTTCTCCCTAAGCTCACCCCAAATATGTATGAGGGGGTGCGATATGCGAATTTATGGGACTCGAAGGACGTGAAAAATATTGAGGACAATCAAGTCTTCTGGGTCCTATTCCAGAGCAGGCTCGTAGCCACAATCAATTCTTGGCTACACTTGTCGCTGACAATTTATGATAAATACAAAGGCATCACATCATTTCAAGTTACCATGCATAATGTACAGATCAGAGGCCGCAAGGATCCAGCATGGGTCTCACTCCCCTACATGGTTGCTGATGAGGATATTGACTGCCTAATTGGGACTTGGCCTCCACACTAGAAGCTTGGTTTCAAATCAGGTATGAAGGACACCGCAGGTATGAGCACTATGAAGGTCACCCCGCCCGAGACCACCAAAGAAACTAGAGGAAATACCAAGAGTACTGGGAAGGGCACGGAACCGGCATCATAGAAGGGTTCGCAGCAAGGAAAAGGTATTGGGAAGTGCGCAGAAACAACATCGCAGAAGGATTCGTAGCAAGACCTAGGTGCAGAAGGTCTGGGGACGGGAGGTGCTGACTCCCCTCGGGGTACGAAATGAACTGGTGATCCTGTTAAAGGGCCACAGAAGAAGCAACGAGCTCAGCGGCCGGAACGTGACATAGGAGTTATGTTGACAAAAGAGTACCTAGTGTTAGCCCCCTATAAATTTTTGACAAGCAAACAAGGGGCTAAAATGTTTTTGAGCCTTCAAGGAATGCATTTCCTCTAAAAACACATCATCCTTGAAGTCTCCTTGTGCCTTTGTCCTTTGGTAAAATCCCCAATGTTGTTTCCCATTATTAAGCCTCTCTGATTACAAAAAATGGTGCTTCAAAAGGCCTTCATTTTCCCCTTGTACCCCTGCAAATTTCTCCATTTCATCCATTTCTCCCCTTTTTTCTAAATCTCCTTCCTACCCCGAAAATCCCTCCCCTAGTCCTTCTAATCCTGCCAAAATCCCCTTTAAAACACACATTCACCCTTGGTTTAGCCAAGCAACCCTGTTTTCCTCTATCGTTACCCCATATTGGCTTTTAATTTCATTGAAAACAAGCCAAAAAACCCATTTTCTACCTTTGTAACGGGCCAGCCCCTTTCGGCCCTATCCCCCTCAACCTTCTTTCCCATATGCCCGAGCACTAGAACCGAGTGCTAGCCCTGAAGGCGCTTATCACCTATGGATATCAGGCGTGTTTATAACCGTTGATCTAAACATATCAGACGGCGATC
The DNA here is from genome assembly GCA_034641835.2 of Pinus albicaulis. Taxonomy (NCBI): domain Eukaryota; kingdom Viridiplantae; phylum Streptophyta; class Pinopsida; order Pinales; family Pinaceae; genus Pinus; species Pinus albicaulis. Next base: position 454,886,936 of record CM076574.1, on the reverse strand, counting down.
GTTGAATCCGTCGCGCCCGTGGCCCTCCCCGTTCACCTCTCTAGTAGCTGATCCATCGTTCATTTCCCACATATCAACGGCCCGGAGTCTATCTGTCCCGGTGGTCCCCGCCCCGCTTTCACTGTTCATAAACCATCCGATTTCTATCGCACTGCCTTTCGGAGGTAGGCAGTATTTTCCGATGGGCCAGCGATTCCATACAGCATCCGATGCATGGCACCGGTATGGCTGGAAAACTGCTATCTCATCACGCGTTATCATTTGTCCGTAGATGCGGAGCGATATCACCGTCAGCCGTTCGATCTGCGATTGCCCATCCGACGGTTGTTGCTTCACGAAGATGCGTAGACGTTAACCGAGGCAATCGTACCCACTGGACCACTGTCCATCGCCCTCTAACGTGTTTTCCATCGTCGATCTCCTTTGAGATCGGACGGTCCTGATTTAAAGTTAGTCCCGCCGTAACCCCCATCCCACCACATCATCTGTCCACGTGTTTTTCACCGTACTTCTCATCCATCCTTTTATATATATTCGTTCATAGGTCAAAGTTTAATGTTTTACGTTAAACTATCTGTCTCGACGTCTTCCAGTGCATTTCCTGTTGTCCCATGGTTTTCCTCCACAGTATCTGCTGCATTCATCGTCCACGTCCAGGCCACGCTGCCACCTTCATAGTCATCCGTGCCACCCACCCCGTGCATAATTTCTTGACCAGTTTGTGTGTTTTGTAAGGTTTCGAGCAACAATAAACCCCCATAATTCACAGTCCCTGTCACAGTGATAGAGAACAAAGGAAAGAACCATTTGAAGAAGTTGGAATTATGAGGAATGGCCAGGGAAAATGTTTGACAGGACTAGCAGTAAAATAATAGGGTTCAAACTCCGTAAAAACCTGTCTAGAGCATTTAAAGCACAGATTTCACAGTCAAAGGAAATTGTGGGAGCGGAAAAGAGTATCAGTGGGGAATTAGCGCATTTAAGGCCTGTAATTTCATATTTTGAGCCTTAAGCCAATTATTCGAAAGCAAAGCTACCAGTTTGAAGACCCCAAGGATCAATCAAAAGGTCCGATGCACAAAAATATAATACTATCAAGGTTTCCATATCAGCAGAACGTTCTTCCATGAAAGGACACGGTACACATTATTGTTTCAGCCACATTGTGTCCAAATGAAGATTTCTGCCCTGTCAGTAGTCCTACACCATTAGAAGCATCTGTTACACGGTATGGCAGACCCTAGCATCATTATTTTTCCTTTTTGTGCAATTCACCAGAACACTGCAACGAGTACCAAAGATAAATGCTCAGAATTAAAACCGAATGGAGCCTCGGCTCTCCTGCTGCTCCAGAATTTAATGCTGCAATTAAAATGTCATCTACTCTTGTTGTTTCTCTTCTCCTATAAGAACCATGTAGAACATATTGTAAAGGTTGTTGTTCGGTTGTTGCCGATTGTAGTTATAGGGATTTAGTTTTGACTGTTAGAACAGTTTGGGGAGAAAGTAGCAGAATAGTTTGTATTGCAGTAGGTTGGGAGGAGAAATTTGGACTGTAACAGCCATTGAGTAGAGTATATGACTATTTTTGCATCAATTAATCAAAGCACATTTCACAGGATCCTGTTCTATTACTATTGGTGATGTTTTCTAACTCTGTGTTTTACATTTTCATGCTGTTTCATTTTCTGCTGGCTTGCATCAGAAATATGGCATAGCATTTACCCTTGTTAGGTACCCTGTGTCTCTGCTCTCCTTTCCTTTAATGTTCTTCTGCTAAATGTGTTATCTAAGGGTTGATTTCAGTTAATTTAACCAGTGTAGTAGTTCATTATGCTGCTAGCTGATGTATGAATTAAATGAATCTGTTCTTAGATGTTCTTGTTGGGTTTAAGCTGGAATATTTGGGAACATTGGGGATTAAAGTTAGCCCTGTCCACTAGGATCCTTGTGCAACCAGCTGGCCTTTCTAAGATCCCTTTGTTAAACTTATCTCTATTTTCCTTTGGAGCATGCTAAAGCTGACCTGGAGTTAAATGACCTCTAGTCCGGTCTACAAGCTGCCCCTTTGTCCCTCCTTGAAAGTTTCCTTTGAGTATGTCCAAGAAGGTATGGAGTTAAATGACCTCTGGCCTGATCTATAGACAAAAATTGGGTTGCTTACCTTCTTTCACTTTATTTCCTTAATGTTCCATCCCACCATCTAATCTAAAAAGATCCTTTAGTATTAGATGACTTGCCCTCTGAAAGCTTTGGCTAGTTGTTGCATGCAATCACCTTTCATGACTCCATAGCCCAATGGATGGCACTTTCTTGACCTACCCTCTTTGCTGAAGCATCATGCTGTTTTGTTCTTTTCCTTCCATTACTTTATCAGTGTATTATCTCATGACCAACCCAGCAACCAGCCAACCAAATCATTTTAAAACCCCCCTTTGTGCTCATACCTATCCTAATACCTTATTTTGAGCTTTCAAAGATATATCATTCTTTGTTCTATGGAGAGATCCCTCTCCGGGTCCAGGAGGGCTAGATCCTAGGGCCCCAAAGAGGTTCTGATGTTGTCTCATCTTTTGGTGTTGCCAATCTGGCCAAAATATGGGAACCCCAACATAATGGCGACTCCACTGGGTAACTTGAGTGCATTTCACCTTAAACATTCTTAGGCACTCAAAAGACCCAAAATCTCTGGTTAGATTGGCATTCAATTGATGATGGTGGAAAAAATCCTGCTTCAAACATTCATATACATCCACCTAGCGACTCCACACTCCACACTCCCTAAGATCCAAAGACCTAATGACTTCACTGGTAGAAGACTCTGAACTGGTTGAGAAGATACAGTGACCTCTTTTTGATTTACAAACATGCTTCCATGCATACAGAGAAGATATGTCCCAATGAGTAGGGAGCATATCCCTGGATTCCCACACAAAATGCCTAAAGTGGACTGGTTAAAAAACCTGCCTATCTTTCAGGGTGAAAACAGTAAGGACCCCTTGCTACATCTCATCAAGTTTCATATACATGTGTGGAAATTTAAAGTTGAATGGCATGAATACTTCCTAATGAAAATGTTCATGGCAACATTAGAAGGAAAAGCTAGGGTCTGGTATGAATGGTTAGAACCTCGGAGTTTGTTTTCTTTAAGGGAAATGCACCAAGTATTTTACAAGAATTATAAAGGAAACTCTCCATCCTTATCATGGGATTGTTGTGATCAATCTCAGAATATCATAAAGTATCTATTAGATATTGATGAGGATTTGGCTAATATGCAATCTGAAGATCTGGTAACAGCCATTCAAGAATTTCTTTTGCACCCTAGTTATCACAAGAACATGGATGGATGAATCAGCTGAGGAAGGAAGCAGCCAAGAGACTATAGACATTCTTCATGACATTCCTGAAAACTCAGATGCTGATCCTTCTTCCCTTGCAGTTGATGCTTCAAATGATATCCTGCCTCAAATCCAGTCTTCAAAGGAAACAGAGAGATGCTTCACTTCTGTTCAAAGGAACACAAGACCATCTTCCCCTTTGACAGAAGAAGAAATAGATCAGATCATCAATAGACAGCCAGCCTCTGAAATTTTTTACAGATCAGACATCCTTTCCCATTCATCTGATGAGCTTTGTTGTACAGAGTTGGAAAGCCCACATGTAAATCAGAGTGAAGAAAAATCTGTTGATAATCTAGTATGCCTGATTGGTAGCATTACTTACATTCATGATTTTCCTATTTTTTATCGATCTGATGATGATGTTCTCCAAACAGAAGATGATCTTGCAGGGTCATCATTAGTAGATTTATGGGAGGAAAATCAGTTCCATTTACTTCCAGAGAGTAATGAGGTAATGCAGGCTATTTATGATACTGACGAAGAAAGCTTTAAGAGTGTAGAAGAGGGTGAAGGATCTCTAGATCTTGGCTTCACTCCATTACAACTCATCAGTAATGGTTTTCACATGATTGGAGGTCAGCAGCCATTCATCTCAGAAGATGAAGAGGAAAAAAAGGAAGCAATTTTTTAGCAGACTGAAAATAGGGAGTTTTCTCTTGAAGAAGAGGAAGAAATAGATCAAACCCCTGCTCAAGAATACATGAATATCTTCACAGAGCTCAGCACCTCAGAGCAGAATACATCAAAGCTCCAAGAGGACAACACTGCCATATATGATGAGTCCTCCAGTTCAGAAAATGAAGAAGATGAGGGAGATTCTCTTTCTCAAGGGAGTCTTATTCTTGATCCAGTTGAAGAATAGGAAATCCTGGTTGAAGCCTGCCTACCAGATATTCATAACCAGGTATCATTTCATGATCCTTATGCACATTTCCTACACACATTTGAAGAAGGATCGAAGGTATTTTTGGGCAGCATGTTGCAAACAGAAATAAAAATTTTCAAATCTATTGTTATTAAACAAAAAGAGTGGGAGTTGCCCTGCCTATCCAGCATGTTGAAGGAGTTGAGCAAGAAAGACCAGTCATGGGATCAGTTGATGGACTGGTTGCATTGGAAGACAATGTTTGTAAGCTAGACTTGTAAATATTCTAGTTAGAGTAGGGTAGGTTGGAAAAATCTCAAATAAGCTCAGTCTGTGAGCATGTAGTTAGTTATTTTAATTTCTGCAAGGTCCAGCAAGTTAGACAGTCTAATCCTAGCAGATAGTAGTGTAGGTAGAGAAGCATATGAGACCAACAGTCTAATCTGGTCTCATGGAGTTATAAGGGTAGAAATAGAATAGGTTTATTTTCTGTTAATGAAATAAATGATGTAAAGGGTCTGCTAGTCCAAATGCACCCTAAAAGAAAAATGTTAGGACTATAGTCTGGGCAGGTAGTTGTTTGGGATAATTTTTACTACTGATATGATGTCTTCATGATTTTTGGCAGCCGATCTAAAGATAGAAAGGGATGTGCCAAGAAGCAAGCATCTGGACTACACCAAAGATTTATTTTCTCAATTCTTGACTCCTTCAAGAAGAAGCCATCCCCATGTGGAGCCACTGTTAGCCCCCTATAAATTTTTGACAAGCAAACAGGGGGCTAAAATGTTTTTGAGCCTTCAAGGAATTCATTTCCTCTGAAAACAAATCATCCTTGAAGTCTCCTTGTGCCTTTTTCCTTTGGTAAAATCCCCTCTGTTGTTTCCCATTATTAAGCTTTTCTTATTACAAAAAATGGTGCTCCAAAAGGCCTTCATTTGCCCCTTGTACCCCTGCAGATTTCTCCATTTCATCCATTTGTCCCCTTTTTTTTAGATCTCCTTCCTACCCCCAAAATCCCTCCCCTAGTCCTTCTAATCCTCCCAAAATCCCCTTTAAAACATGCATTCACCCTTGTTTTAGCCAAGCAACCCTTTTTTCCTCTATCGTTACCCCATATTGGCTTTTAATTTCATTGAAAACGAGCCAAAAAACGCATTTTCTACCTTTGTAATGGGCCAGCCCCTTTCGGCCCTAGCCCCCTCAGCCTTCTTTCCCATATGCCCGGGCACTAAAATTGAGTGCTAGCCCTGAAGGCACTTATCATGTATGGATATCGGGCGCATTTATAACCGTTGATCTAAACAGATCGAATGGCGGTCGCTGACTCCGTCACGCCCGTGGCCCTCCCCATTCACCTCTCTGATAGCTGATCCACCGTTCATTTCCCGCAGATCAACGGCCTGGAGTCTATCTGTCCCGGTGGTCCCTGCCCCGCTTTCACTGTTCATAAACCATCTGGTTTCTATCACACTGCCTTCCAGAGGTAGGCGGTATTTTTCGATGGGCCAACGATTCCATACAGCATCCGACGCGTGGCACCGGTACGGCTAGAAAATCGTTATCTCATCGCGCATTATCGTTCGTCCGTAGACGTGGAGCGATATCACCATTAGTCGTCCGATCTACAATAGCCCATTCGACGGTCGTCGCTTCATGAAGATGCGCGGAAGTTAACCGAGGAAATCGTACCCATTGGCCCACTGTCCATCGCCCTCCAACGTGTTTTCCACCATCGATCTCCTTTGAGATCGGACAGTCCTGATTTAAAGTTAGTCCCGTCGTAAACCCCATCCCACCACATCATCTATCCACGTGTTTTTCACTGTACTTCTCGCCCGTCCTTTTATATATATTCATTCATAGGTCGAAGTTTAATGTTTTACGTTAAACTGTCTGTCTCGACGTCTTCCGGTGCATTTCCTGTTGTCCCATTGTTTTCCTCCACAGTATCCGCTGCATTCATCGTCCACGTCCAGGCCACGTTTCCACCTTCACAGTCATCCGCGCCACCCACCCCGTGCATAATTTCTTAATCATTTTGTGTGTTTTGCAGGGTTTCGAGCAGTAATAAACCCCCATAATTCACAGTCCCTGTCACAATGATAGAGAGCAAAGGAAATAACCATTTGCAGAAGCTGTAATTATGAGGAATGGCCAGGGAAAATGTTTGACAGGACTAGCAGTAAAAGAACAGGGTTAAAACTCCGTAAAAACCTGTCCATAGCATTTAAAGCACAGATTTCATAGTGAGAGGAAATTGTTGGAGCGACAAAGAGTATCAGTGGGGAATTAGCGCATTTAAGGGCTGTAATTACAGATTTCGAGCCTTAAGCCAATTATTCGAAAGCAAAGATACCAGTTCGAAGACCTCGAGGATCAATTAGAAGGTCCGATGCACAGAAATATAATACTATTAGGGTTTCTGTATCAGCAAAACATTCTTCCATGAAAGGACATGGTACACATTATTGTTTCAGTCTACATTGTGTCCAAATGAATATTTCCACCCTGTCAGCAGTCCTACACCATCAGAAGCATTTTTTACATGGTATGGCAGACCCTAGCATCATTATTCTACCTTTTTGTGCAATTCACCAGAACACTGCAACGAGTACCAAAGATAAATGCTCAGAATTAAAACCGAATGGAGCCTCGGCTCTCCTGCTGCTCCATAATTTAATGTTGCAATTAAAATGTCATCTACTCTTGTTGTTTCTCTTCTCCTATAAGAACCATGTAGAACATATTGTAAAGGTTGTTGTTCAGTTGTTTCCGATTGTAGTTAGAGGGATTCAATTTTGAATGTTAGAACAGTTTGGGGAGAAAGTAGTAGAACATTTTGTATTGTAGTAGGATGGGAGGAGAAATTTGGACTGTAAAAACCATTGAGCTCAAAGTATGTGACTGGTTTTGCATCAATTAATCAAAGCACATTTCACAGGATCTTGGTCTATTACTATTGGTGATGTTTTCTAACTCTGTGTTTTACATTTTCATGCTGTTTCATTTTCTGCTGGCTTGCATCAGAAATATGGCATAGGATTTACCCTTGTTAGGTACCCTGTGTCTCTGCTCTCCTTGCCTTTAATGTTCTTCTGCTAAATGTGTTATCTAAGGGTTGATTTCAGTTAATTTAACTAGTGTAGTAGTTCCTTATGCTACTAGTTGATGTATGAATAAAATGAATCTGTTCTTAGATGTTCTTGTTGGGTTTAAGCTGGAATATTTGGGAACACTGGGGATTAGAGTTAGCCCTATCCACTAGGATCCTTGTGCAACCAGCTAGCCTTTCTAAGATCCCTCTGTTAAACTTATCTCTTTTTTCCCTTGGAGCATGCTAAAGCTGACCTAGAGTTAAATGGCCTCTGGTCCGATCTACAAGTTGCCCCTTTGTCCCTCCTTGAAAGTTGCCTTTGAGTATGTTCAAAATGACCTCTGGCCTGATCTATAGACAGAAATTTGGTTGCTTACCTTCTTTCACTTTCTTTCCTTAATGTTCCATCCCACCATCTAACCTAAAAAGATCCTTTAGTATTAGATGACTTTCCCTATGAAAACTTTGGCTAGTTGTTGAATGTAATTACCTTTCATGACTCCATAGCCCAATGGATGGCACTTTCTTGACCTACACTCTTTGTTGAAGCATCATGTTGTTTTGTTCTTTTCCTTCCATTAATTTATCAGTCTATGATCTCATGACCAACCCAGCAACCAGCCAACCAAATCATTTAAAAACCCCCCTTTTTGCTTCATACCTAGCCTAATACCTTATTTTGAGCTTTCAAAGATATATCATTCTTTGTTCTATGGATAGATCCCTCTGCAGGTCCAAGAGGGCTAGATCCTAGGGCCCCAAAGTGGTTCAGATGTTGTCTCATCTTTTGGTCTTGCCAATCTGGCCAAAACATGGGAACCCCAACTCCTAGAGCAAATCGCAGATGCGGTCACCCTGGCTGCAGAAGATAAATGGTTGGCTCTGGAGGAGTAGTAGAAAGCTACAGTTGATACCCTCCAGGCTAAGCTCTAGGCTCTGCAGATCAAAACTGGTACCTTGCAGACTAGTATGATTCAGGACAGGTTGACCCCAGCAATGAGCAGCGCAGTGATCAGTATACCGGAAAGCCACCTCTGCCCTTTACCCGGCGCACCCCTCATACTGAGTCCACCCGACTTAGGAGCACAAGTTTAAGCCTACGTAGAGGTACAATTGGATCTTGCCTGCCTACAACATGAGCCATTACAGATCCTTCATGTTTCTTTGTTTGAAGAGATCCATCATAGAGACTGTCAAGTGCACCAACAACTCAGTATAGCTAAGGAGACAATTGAAGAAAAAACTATTGAAGTATCTCAGGCACAGGCTGCATGTACCCTCGCTGTTGCGTAGCAGACAAAGTTGGAGCACCTCATTAATAGGCTCTACACGGACGTCACCGAAGATATCCCGGCTTCTGCCACCCCCCAGGCTAAGATTGAGGGGTTGGTCGCAGCACTAAAAGCCTCGAGGACCAAGATCCAGGTGGTTAAGATGGATATGGAACAAAAAATTGCGGCCTTGTAGGCCAAGTTACAACCAAAAATTCTAGCAAAAATATGGGCCCAGTGAGCTGCACTGGTTACAAAGGCCACAAGTCATTACAGGTCAGATTGCTTAGGGTGCATAACTATTGGAAACTACTATGCAGCTATGGACCAAGGTGAAATGCGACCCTCTCCTACACGAAATCAACCAAACACTGCGATAGAAAGAAGAAGATTTTGACCAAATGGAGGCTACATTGACCACTCTGATCCCTGCTGAGCGATTAGTCTGACTGTGCACCAGCCACGCAATCAACAATGACATGGAATCCCTTTGGCAGCAGAAGAAGACTTTGAGTGATCACCTCAAGCTGTGGGTTGATGAGGCCCTTAAGCTGTTTCAGGATGTTGAAATCGCAGTCAAGCAACTAAACCAGACATTGGAGAGCGTCACTACTGCTACTGAAGACCCAAATTTGCAGAAGTTGGTGGAGATAGCTGTTGAGTCTCAATTCTGCATCTTTTCCATACACTTTTCTATACCTTTTTCAGTCACCTGAACCTCCCAAATTGTCAATATCATTGTATATTAATTTCAAAAGAGCATCTAACATGGTTTTTAATTATATTTTTGTGTCTGCTGTTTGATTTAGATTTTGTTCATTTAGCTGCGGAATCTTGCCACTTTCCGCAGCTGATGCAACTTTCCGCAGCCATTTTGTGAAACTCTATGCTACAGGTGTCTACAGGAAAAACGAGCCACATGGGAAAGTCAGAAATGATGTGGACATGGTTCGTGTCCTATTGGCTCGAGAAAACTCATCTAAAGAAGCTGCGGTCAAAGGCGTCCAAATGGAAGTCAACCATAGAGTCTCACGGTGACAGGACTTTGTTTCGTGTCACGTGAAGGTTCATATGGCCATTACTGAGTTGCGAAGGACAAGTCGACATCTTTACATGGCTCCATAGCCGAATTCAAACATCCACTCCTCATAGATTTACTTTGCAATACGGCCATGATCCTAGATCCGTGGACGTAATGGTCTACGTGTTCTCCACCAGCATAAACTTTAGGAATTAGTTATGTTTCTTTTGTTATAAATAACGCGTTTGCATACACATATGGAGTTAGTCTCAATTAGTCTCTGTTATCTTTTATTAGTCTTCTCTGTAATGTAATTACGCTGCCTTTGTGCCATAATACTACCTTACTGTTATGACTGCATTTTAATATAAGAAGACTCTGTTTTCCAACATAATTCGTACTTGAAGATTGTTGCCAAGGCTGGTGTAGAGGGCCCTCGCACTTGCCAAGGTTCTCACAGGCATTATTGTATAGTTCTTATTTTATTTCTTTAAAGTCATTGTGCCATAATCCATTCACATGTTTATACATTGCATCTTTCATGGTATATATGCTTCATTTCGGCGATAAACTTTCATGCTTTCCATTTCACTGGGTTTTCATGTTTTATGTTATTTATTACAGATCAGCTCTTCTTGTTTCAGGTTATAGATAGGCAGCCCTAGTATCTGTGATAACTTTTTGACTAATGACATGGAATTAACATTGTTCCCCTGCTCTAATTTTTTTTCTTAGTTTCGTTTAATTTCAAGACGTTTTGTTTTAATTCAGCTTTTTCTATTTATTTCTAAAGAGGTTAAATTTAGATATATTAAATCAAGCCATAACATCTTCGCTGTCTTCCGAAAGCCAAGACTGGATCGATGGTGAGGGATTGTATTATGAAATGTGTAGTTTGGTATTAGTTTCCTTTCTGCAAATTTAGATATATTAAAATTCTCATAACATCTTCAGTTACCTCCGAAAGCCACAGCTGGACTGATGGTGAGGGATTGTATTATGAAATGTGTAGTTTGGTATTAGTTTCCTTTCTGCAAGTTAGAAATATTAAATTGTGCATGACATTTTCAGTTACCTCCGAAAGCCACAGCTGGACTGATGGTGAGGGATTGAATTATGAATGTATGGTTTGATATTAGTTTACTTTCTGCAAGTTAGATATCAGTTACTCAAGTTTTTTATGGTTACTTCCGAAAATCATAGTTGGACTAATGATGAAGGATCAGAAGACAAGTTGATGTAATCTAATTTAGATTTACTTTGTTGCAATTTTGGATTTCTTTAAGCATAGTTTCTTTTGTGTTTAGACAGCAGCAAGAATAGTTTGGTTTTCATGCTCAATAGTTTACTATTTTGATTTATTAGACTAGTAGCACCTTTTCATTTCAGCAGCACATTTTCATTTCCTTTCAAGTTTTGTCATTGTAAGTTTCAAATTCCTTTTTAAGTTTCAAGTTGGTAAATCATTATAGAGGATATCATTTCCTTGAACAAACATAACCATACTTGTTTTCATTCTAGAATTTCCATTTCATCTTAGAAAACCAAAAACGACAAAAAGTTAAGAAATAGGTTATCTTGCACATATAGTGCGCCGCACTTCATCAGCTTACGAATCCCGGATTGACAAATTAAATGCAGCAATTTAGGACACACTAAATTGACCAAACAATAGCCCAGAATGCTACTACGCAAAGTGAAAGTGTGATGCCCCGCTAGTTGATGCGATCAAGTAGCTGCAGGTGAAGATGGAGAACCCACGTCCACAGTGACTTGGGATGAGTCACAAGATTGTGTTGGGGGCTTGCTGGAACGGGGCTTCCTAAGCTACGAATTTTGTATATTTTTGGCAAATTTTGTATATTTTTGTATTAATTAGTCTAATGCAGGGGTTTTTGGGTGGCTCAAAGCCCCGAACGCATTGTAATGGGTCAAAGGATAGACCTAGAGTTCGCAAACCCCAGTTTGCGGACCACAGGATAGCGTAGGCTATATCCATATAAATAGATGAATAGTTTGAGTCTAGAGGTAGGCATGAATTAAGATCGATGCAACGTGCGAACTGTTAGATCTATTTTGGGTTATTTTGGGTATGGGCTCTTGTTGGTTGTGTGCGCAGAGATCCTCATTCCTGTTGTGTGTGGACCCTACTAGGCTGTGTGCGCGAGCTGGTTTTGGTTGTAAGTGGATCTGAAGATTAATGAATGCGAAGTATTGTTAGAATATCTATGTGTTATCTGGTGTATCTGTGATGGTTATTTAAACTATGAATATATCTTTGTTTTGCATAAGTATATCTATAAATGATCTATGATGGTATCTGTTTAAGCTGCGAATACTTCTGTGCTATCTTTTTATGCTGCGAATGTATCTGTAGCTGCGTTTATGATATTATGTACTGGTAATTGTTGATACGCACGTTGATGCAAAGGTATTTATTAGATTTGTGAATGGTGATAGCTCTGTTATGGTTAAACTAACTATATTGATAAAAGCCTACAAATAGACTTACCCTATGCAAATCTTATAGTTGCGAACACAGATCTGCCTCGACTTACCTACTCTCTCTCAGGGTGCGGAAACCTGGTTCCAACACCCTCCCATACTGCTTCAGGTGAGACTTTGGCCTGGGCAAGTTGGTCATTGCCGAAAGGGCCAGTAGTATAGGGGTGTGTTGGCAAACCTTAACCTCCAAACCTAGGTCAGGACCCCTCAAGCCAACACAATTCAAAGGAGGATTAATTAGTTGATAGCTTTACAAGAGAAAAGGGAGGAAGTCTATAACAGTAATCAGCAATCTCAAAATAGAATCAAGAAGACATTTGACAGGAAGGTCAAGGAGGAAAAATTTCAAATCCAAGATGTAGTTTTGAAATGGGAGGCTAGGATTGAAGACAAGGGAAAATATGGTAATTTTGAGAATATTTGGGAAGTTCCATTTAGAGTAGTTTCATTTCATGGGGACAACGCTTACATTTTGCAGGATATGGATGGACAACCATGTGGTGGAGGACATGTCAATGGAAGGTTTTTGAAGCACTATTCCTCTTAAATTCTAATGATCATTCATTCCATTGTATATATTCCATTTTATATTATTTTCTTCTAATAATGACAAGCTGATCATTAAGTTTGATCCCAAGGTGAAGGCCATTATATTTTTAAGGAAATATTGGAAAATTTCAAAGTTTTTTTGTTTTCAAGAAGATGGATAGCAGCACTAGAACTACAGGTTCTTTGGTGTACCACAGGGGCACACCATCCCAAGTGGAGCCAATGTTATCACTCAGAAAAAATGAAGCATCATTTGACAAAGTCCTAGAGGTTCATGTTTCAAAGGTAGGGTTATAGGATTCATTTTTCATTACTTGGACAAGGGATTTTTTAAATTTTTCTTATTTAGCCTATCCTAAGGTCTAAACCCATCCTCATTCAAATCCCCTCATGTCACATCAATCATAATTTTCTGTCATTTTTCATTTCCCAAGGTTATAGCACCAAAAGTGCCATTTTAGCCAAGAAAACACACCTTCGTAGTGAAATACACCAAGAAATTACACTTTTTGCTACGAAACTGCTAATACTTTCGTAGTGAAAATGCCTAGAAATACACTAGGAATGCTACGAAAGTAAGGTTTCCTATTTTTCATGTCAAATTAGTTGTTAGGTGTCATAAAATGATTTGAAAAGGATAAGTTAAATGTCATTCGAGTCAGTTAGGGTAAATATCAAGGCATGTAATGTTCCTTTTCAGAAACATTGTCAATCGACAAGCAAATCTATTCCAGAGATAGACTGAAGGGGAATTTACTGGATTTGTCACCTTCATAAATAAGGATGAGCTCCAGAGTCTCCTGGACCACTATCACACTCTGTATATAGAGTGTTTTCAAGGGACAATATCCCCAAGAGGGAATACAACAATATTGGGAATCTTTCAAGATAACCCAAAAATGCAGCTACAACAATATAAAGACATAAACTGGAATTAGCATTGAATAAACATTATGAAAAAATGTATGAAACCCTTGAGCCATTTTATTATGAAAGAGCACCAGAAAAATGATACAATGAACATCAAAGGAATAAGGCAAGAAGCCTTCCATGAAAACATATGCCAAAATACACAATGCTGCATCATAACAGAATACCCATGAATAGGGATTGCGCAGTCATAGAAGGGAGTCTGCTGTACTGAGTGAAAAAAAACATGGATCTGCATATACATGGCTCATACATCATTGGGAGAGAAGATCTAAGCTCCCAATCACTACCTCAAGTCAATCCTAGAAGGATTGGGTAAAATATGCAAAACTGCTAAAATGTCGGGATTGTTGGGTAGCTTCAGCAACTCAAGACATGGAATGGAATGGAGAAGGCTGAATGGCTGAAGCTGATGAAGAGCCCTTCTCCTTTGGAAATCTGAAGTGCAAGGTTGATCCCTACACCAAATATCTCACCCTCTGAAATGTCTGCAAAACCCTCACTGCAAATGTGCTCTAACTAGAACGAAGTCTATGAGAGGGCCTGCACTGTAACTGATGGAAGTGGTTGGCCTTGCCAATGATAGTGGAATAAGATTGGGAACCATCCTCACTAACCTCCCGGAAGTAGAGAACCTCCCTCCTCTGAAAGATCAGGTCAAAATGGTGTATGGAAACCTCCCCAGCAACATCCAGCAACACTGCACAATATCTGCTGCAGAAACTGCGCTGATGTAGATGGTTGATGCTATGGCCTGAATGCCAGAATATGGAGGATGAGTGAAATCCTTCATGAGCTACTCAAGAAGAAGAGGAAATCCCAAATAGGACTCCCTCGTGCCCGAGGGCACTGCAGCTCTGCTGAACAACAAGAGGTAGCAATTTGTTTGAATAGACAAATAATCAAATGATCCAAGATAATATCAATGGGCTGCCTTGCTCCTCTTTTAAACATAATTAAGTCTCCACCTTCCTTCCTCTAGAAGTTTCCTCCCCCATGGAATATTCCTCCTCTAAAAATGCGCTGTCCCACTTAGTTCTTTCCAACTCATGCCAACATAGTTTGACTTGGTCAATTAGGCCTTGTCCATTTGCATTTTAACCCCTTTCACACATGAGGGTGTGAAATCCAGCTTCATGATGATCCCTTTTCACATTGTAAGGGAGATTTTTGTTTATTACATGAATGGGTCATTTTACCCACTTTTATTCAAAAAAATGAAAATATGCAACTATAATGTTCCATTTTAGCTTGAGCCTAAAATTGGGAACATTACAGTCCACCCCACCAACATGTTGCTTGTCCTCAAGAAACTGCATAGAGAGAACAAGATTCCTCCTCCTTATTCTCTTGTGGCCTCCTCATCCATGGTCCCACCACTGCTCAAATATGCTGCAATGAATCTGCCCTCCAATGCTCTCTCCCAAGTATGCAAACTGAAAATGATGCTCCTCATGGAAAGATAGAAGGTGTAGTAAAATCCTTCCCGCTGTAATGTGGCCTCCTTAAGGTAGGAGTCATGATATGCATGGGATAATTCTGCTCCCACTAATTATCCTCTCATCCATGCTATCATCCAAATGAAAATATCAACCCTCGGTTTCTGCAATGTGTTGGGGCTGAATGGAGAGTGTGCTTGTGCTTCTCAAGATGGTCCTCTCTCCATTTGAAGTGTTCATGGGGCTGCCTCTATCCTTGGGCTGAAATAGTATGGCCTCCAAGAATGGCCCAAGCTACCCCATCAAGAAAATCAGCCATGAAATTCCTCTGCAAATTCTCTAAGTGGTTTCTCCCACAAGAAGAGACAAGTAGCAATGTGGAAATCATGGTTTTCCCATGGTGTCTCCTGCAACATAAAACATGTATAATGGGGAGAATCTTGCTCCCAATGGGCTGTATATACAATTCTATCCAAATAATGCTCCTTAATAGATATACAACATTAGAAATATATAAGGAGCAATATGCAATAGAAACAAGTTGTCAAATGACAACCGGAGAGTGGTTCCAAATCTCACTCATGGAACTTTTGCAGTGCCTCCTTGGCTTGCCTCAAAATCAAAAGTAACAAGTGCTGTACTAGCCACTTGTTTGCTGCCACAAACATCTCATGAGATGGAATCATGAAAGTACAAATAGGTGCCAATGGTGCACACCAAGAAGTATGTGGCTTCCCCCACAACCACCATAAAAATAGCCAAAATCAAGGCTACAAGTAGCTGCAAGTACATTATACCAAGTGCAAGAAGGGATGATCCTCCTTGATCAATATGCTGCTCATATAAATTAAAGAGGTACATAATGTGAAATTATACCTTCTCTACCATGTACTTGAGACCTTGAGCTGAAATGGCTCATTTGAATGCTCTCCCTCTCCTCCAATGAGTAAGGGAATGGTTGTGCCAACCTTTCCAAAGACAATCGGGCTCTGCTTCTATCCATATGCTGATGTAGATCATGCTGAATGCCCTCCCAAGTGAACTCCTCTAGCAAGGCAAGTATGCATCCAAATGCATAACTAGGAAGTCCTCATATGCTGCATGCAATAATGTCTCCTTGAGACTAAAATCCCTAGTCAAGAAGAGTCTGCCGTGATGATAGATGATCATACCATCCACTAAGTATTTTCCATCTCCATCAAAGCCATCCAAAAATCATGCATGCACCAAGATGTTGGGGAATACTCAACCAAAGCCGAGTCCTCCATCCTGGATCAATCCTCCACATAGACAGTGCTGGTGTTCTGCAATATGGTGCTCCATCACGTTGCTGCTTGCTACCTTGACATCCCCTCATGTCAAAGTCATCCTCCAAGTTTCTACCATGCCCATCATGCAACTAATCATGCTCAAATAGAAATGATGCTCTCTGAAAATGAGTCTCCCATGAGAGACTATCACCTCCAAAGAATCTCTCGATCCTGGGCAATGTAAGCATGAGTGGCCTCCATCTACTCCAATGCATGAAAGAGTTCTTCCTCAAAGGAATTATCATCTCTCTCACCAAATCTATGGAGCAGCCATCCTGCATCATGAAGATGCTATCCTCCATCTCTGCAGCAACTATATCAGCGCAAGATAACTGATGAGAGTGGGTGATGCTGAAAATGAGAGAATGTCTCCCTCCTCCATGAGCCTATCCCAAACTCTCTGCGCTGTGCTGAATTCTCCCAAGGTTTCCACCCTCCTGAAATCAAGGTGTGAGGGCCCCCAATGTGGAGCATCCAACCTCCTCTGTTGATCTAGTGGTCTCCTTGGTGCAATTTCTCCATGCAGTGAGACACCATCATCAAGAGATGACTGAATGTATGAATGGAGAAAACCCTCCATGCTTCCACTGCGCAATCCAATCATCATATTAGGTGCGTAAACCTCATAAAACAGACAGGATGTGTGCTCCTCATCACATGATGATGGTCATCCTCCCTATCTCCTCCTTCTATCTCCATAGCTCTGCACCCTACCAACAATGGCACAGATGTATCATGAGTTATGCCTTGATCTCTACATGGGAGATCCTAGGTAATTTCTTGCAAAGACACAAGAATCCCTCTATGTGGAGTAAGAGCTCCTCTTTCCTCTGCATGAGGCACTGGATCAACTCTAGCTATACTAGCGCAGTTGCCCTCCTCCTCATCAACATATAGGGGAAACTTCTCCAAAATTTGATCTCCTTTTGAAAAAGAGACCTCCATGCTCTCTTGTGCAAGAATATGAGATGGAAACCTTGCCTCCAACAAGGTATGATGCAAGATTTCAGGTACTTTTCCTTATAATAATATTCCAAGGGATTCCAGTTTGTGCTTTCCTATATGAAAGATCTTGGTTTGTTTTCTAGTGACGTGTTTTAGATTTCCTCCGTTCAAATCTTCTTCTCCAGAACTCAAGTTTTTAATGAATCTGAAATAGGAAGAATTATTTGCATCCTTTAAAGAACATGACTCAAATATCCACCATTCTGTTAGCTCTATCTAAAGGCAGTGTCAGCAATTCCATAGTTAATTCCTTTGGATACTTGATATGCCTTTGCAGGTCTTCGTCCCCACCCATGCATGATAATGACAGAAAGAACCCCTGAAAGTAGATAACAAATACCTGATGCTACCTCCCTTCACCTTTTATCTAGAAAATCACAGTGTGAGAGATGATTCTAATGCCGAGAGTTTGAGACTCATACCTTCCCGGCACCCTGCTAGAGTTTTCCTTGATCACCTCCTCCTTCTTTCCTTAGCATTTATTTCCACGTGCTCCTTCATACGTACCACTGTGAAACAAGGGATGTGATTGCATGCTCACACTCCTCATCAGAAACCCTAGAGTTTGTTTCTGTTTCAAACCCTTGTGGATATTCTTCAAATCTCTCCCTTCTCTTTTGCTTGTGGCTCCCATGAAAGCCCTAGGTGGATTTAGGGAGAAGCTTGGCTAGCTCATCCCCTTTTTCTTTCTTCTTCTCCACAAAGTGGGGTATTCCTCATCTTCTTAGATGGAATCTTGGCGAAGATCCACAGGTTGTGCCAAGATTGTGCTTTGATACCACTGTAATGTTCCTTTTTCAGAAACATTGTCAATCGACAAGCAAATCTATTCCAGAGATAGACTGAAGGGGAATTTACTGGATTTGTCACCTTCATAAATAAGGATGAGCTCCAGAGTCTCCTGGACCACTATCACACTCTGTATATAGAGTGTTTTCAAGGGACAATATCCCCAAGAGGGAATACAACAATATTGGGAATCTTTCAAGATAACCCAAAAATGCAGCTAGAGCAATATAAAGACATAAACTGGAAATAGCAGTGAATAAAAATTATGCAAAAATGTATGAAAACCCTTGAGCCATTTTATTATGAAATAAAAGCAGAAAAATGATACAATTAATATCAAAATAATAAGGCAAGAAGCCTTCCATGAATACACATGCCATAATACAAAATGCTGCTCCATAGCAGGATGCCCATGAATAGGAACTGCGCAGTCACATGAGGGAGACTGCTACACTGAGTGAAAAAAATCATAGGATCTGCATAGATATGGCTCATACATCATTGGGAGAGAAGATCTAAGCTCCCAATCACTACCTCAAGTCAATCCTAGAAGGATTGGCTGAAATATGCAAAACTGTTGAAATGTCGGAGTTGCTGGGTAGCAGCAGCAACTCAATACATGGAATGGAATGGAGAAGGATGAATGGCTAAAGCTGATGAAGATCCCTTATCCTTTGGAGATCTGAAGTTCAAGGCTGATCCATACACCAAAGATCTCACCCTCTGAAATGCCTGCAAAACCCTCACTGTAAATGTGCTCCAACTAGAATGGAGTCTATGAGAGGGTATGCACTGTAACTGATGGAAGTGATTGGCCTCCTGCAAATGATAGTTGAATAAGCTTGGTAACCATCATCACTAATCTCCCGAAAGTATAGAACCTCCCTCCTCAGAAATATCATCTCGAAATGGTGTGTAGGAAACCTCCCAGCAACACCCAGCAACACTGCACAATATTTGTTGCAGAAACTGCGCTGATGAAGATGGTTGATGCTATGGCCTGAATGCCTGAATATGGAGGATGAGTGAAATCCTTAATGAGCTCCTCAAGAAGGATAGGAAATCCTAAACAAGACTCCCTCATGCTCGAGGGAACTGCAGCTCTGCTAAACAGCAAGAGGCAGCAATTTGACTCAATAGACAAATAATCAAATGATCCAAGATAATCTCAATGGGCTGCCTTGCTCCTCTTTTAAATACAACGAAGTCTCCACCTTCCTTCCTCTAGAATTTTCCTCCCTCATGGAATATTCGTCCACTAAAACTGTGATGTCCCACTTAGTGCTTTCCAACTCATGCTAACACAGTTTGACTTGGTCAATTAGGCCTTGTCCATTTTCATTTTAACCTCTTTCACACATGAGGGTGTGAAATCCAACTCCATGATGATCCCTTTTCACATTGTAAGGGATTTTATTCCTGTTTATTACATGAATGGGTCACTTTACCCACTTTTATTCAACAAAATAAAAATATGCAACTATGATGTTCCATTTTAGCTTGAGGCTAAAATTGGGAACATTACAAGGTACATGGTTAAGGCTGAAGTCATCATCACCATTTTAAGCATGCAGGAGTCATCATTGTGTTATGAGTGGGTATCGAAATTCAAAATATTTCAAAATTAAGTCATTCTCATTCTTCATTCCTTCTTTGCGTGATATTGAGCTTTGGAGAGCTATTTCATTAAGCCAAAGCTGTGGCTGGTATTTTCAAAGGTTTGCAGATATTAGTGATCAAGCGAGGTAGAGAAGACACTAAAGAAACTATGTCTACAAAAGGAAAGACAAATAAGGGTGGCCAATGTCTCAGATATGAGCCATCAAATATGAACCTAATAAATGAAGACCCAACAACTGTAGAATTCTTTAGAAGGACATGATGTTTACAGTTTTGTGAAAGACTATAAAGATGCCATGCACAGGTTTCCAAAGAATTTTCTCTAAAATTTAGTGGAACAGCTACTAAAGTGGGGATGTTGAATCTCACCATTACACCATAGGTCATTGCAACAGCAACAGGGATTCCAAGAGGACAAGAAAAATGGTTCAAAGAGTTAAAATTCAACATGGAGGAGTGCAAAGAGTTTATCAAGCTTGAAAATAGTGAAATGGACCTTACAAATTCCATTCCAAGGAGCTGCATGAAGGATAATTTCTCAAAGTTGTTGCTTATCATCTAGAAATATTTTACTTGTGAAGGGAGATACCATAAAGTCTATTGTTACCATTTCAAGTTACTCCTACACTTTGCTGGTAAGATATCTCTTGATTTGCCTTTCTATTTACACAGAAGTTTAGCAAAAAAGGAAGATAAAGTTCAAGAAAAATCTGAAGGGAGTGAAACCTCATTGTTTCATCATGGTTTAATAAAATTTTTGGTTTTATATGAGCTCCAAAGGCTAGGCAGAGACTGGTCTTTCCTGTTTGTTAGTGGTTTTGAAATGGATACCCTTATCCCTACAAGAACTCCTAAACCTAGGGGTATCCCATCACCTTTAGTGGAAGAAAAAATTGAACTAGCAAGAGCATAGCAAAGTGAACTAGTCATGATGGAAAGAGAGCAGTTGTAGAGTTTTGATACACCAACTGTTCCACCTGCAAAAAAAAAAATTCAATAGTGATCAAATCTTCATAACAAGAACAAGTTGTGAGTAAACAAGGAAGCAAAAGGATTACAAGGAGTCAAACAGTGGCTTTAGAAGACAAAAAAGTGGCTAAAGGAAATTTAGAAGACATAATACATGCCATTGATATTGAAGATACTCCTATAGTTTAGGATGATGATATAGAAGAAGGTGGACAGAAACTCAAGAAGGCTAAATCTGCAAAGAAGCTAGAGTTTGAAGGTGAAGATGCAGGTTTTATGTTCCATGCTAGGAAACCCATTACAAGGCATGCTATAAAGTTGTTGTAGGGTAGTAAATAGGTTCATCCACCCACTGACATAGTCCAACCACCACAAGACATCATTGATATTTCATCACCTACAGAGAAAGATCCAGTTATCAAGCCAAAGAAAGGAAAAGAGAAAGTAATTGAAAAAAAAAATCGAACTCCTTGAAGAACAATTGAATTTAGCTAATCATGAAATATTAGTCATGAATAAGGAGGCAAGGAAACATAATATCTAAAAGATTCAGTTTGAAAGATGAAAGAGGTTTGGGAAGAGCAGGTTGACACTGTATCAAAGACCCTAGACAACACACAACAATTAATCAAATGGACTGTGCCACTGAGGAAAGAGGTGAAACATGTCAGAAGAATGAACTTGCATTTGAAATCTACCAAAAAAGAGCTGAAGGACCAGGTTAAGGACCTCTAGGAACAACTAGAACTATTCCATGAGGAGTTGGAGAAGAAGGGCCTAAAAATGATAGTAGTTGAGGAGCCAATAGCTCAACTCATCATCAATGAGAAAGAAACACCTCAAGAGTCCTAGTTGGAGCTGATTTATGTTTTGAAAGGTAAATTACATGCTAAAAGAAAATTTATACAACTAGAAAGTTCATTTTTGAAACCAAGCAAAAATCTGGAATTAACACAGTTTTCAGCAGTTTTATAGTGTTTCCTAGGCTTAAAGCCAGGAAAACGCTACGAAACTACCTATAGCTTTCTTTTTTTATTTAAAACCATTTTGCTGAGCTTCCAAGAGAAGGAAAACATATTTAGGATGTGTCAGGGCATGATGAAGACAATGCAAGAGAAAAGAAGAAAAAATTACGATAGTAGAGGTCATTTTTTGTACGCTACAAAAGTACACTTCGAAACTGTCATACTTTCGTAGCGTGTTGTGTTGAAGGTTTATGAGAAGTTTTTTGGGAAGTTTTAGACTGGTGGATACCTTCAAAGTGTCAAAGGACTATGCCAGCAATCATCCAAGACTTGAAGACCATGAGATGAAGACAACTCATCAGCCAAATAATTTGCTGAAGATAAGGACCATTTTTCCTTAAAAATAGGGTTTGTTTCCAGATTTGGAGGAGGCTAATTAAGATGTCATGTAGTGATGATTTCCATCACAGCCTATTCAAACATGTGAAGCAATAGTTGTCAAAGATGTATCTGTTTTAGGAGTTAAGGTAGTTGATGTAATAATGAACAGTTTGAGTCCTATTAAGAAAGGGATTGTTTCATAGTGTAGCTGTCATTTTATCATTAAAGCACATGTTTTCTTGTTATGAAAGGTCTTATTAGGAATAGTTCAATGAATCCAACCAAGAGGCAGATCATATCTCATGTAACAAGTCTATTAAAGGGCAGATATTCGAATTTGTAAAGGGTTGGAGATTTTTTGGCAATACTGCAGCTTTATGTAAATTGAGTATTTTCAGTAATACAGAGGAATTTTACTTGACCTGTTGGAAATTGGATAAACCAATGCTCCCCATGTGTTTTGTGACATGGAATAACCACCTCTCATGGATCCTTATCTTTGGCGATGCGATCGTTGACCTACAGGTTTTGGTCTAACGGAAATCGTGATTCCCAACAAGTGGTTTCAGAGCTTAGATCACGAGTTCGATACACACCCGGATCGCGTTGGGGGGGAGATTGTTGGAAATTGGATAAACCAACACTTCCCATGTGTTTCATGACATGGAATAACCACCTCTTGTGGATCCTTATCTTTGACGATGTGATCGTTGACCTATGGGTTTTGGTCTAACAGAAATTGTGATTCCCAACATGACCAACCTGAGATTCTCATGGATTTTTTAGTGTTTACTTGATCTTTACTTTCTATGTGTACCATTTGCAGTGGTTTTCATCTTTAATAATCATAATTCATAGATGTATGTTGTGACTTCCTTTATTGATGAATTGCCTGTGTTATTTCATGTTTCATGTGTGATTTACCTCTGCTAAAAACTCTTACCTGCCTTAGCTTCAATGTCAAGTGAACCTACCACTGAACTACTGAATGTGTTGACTCCATAAGCCCAATGATTGCAGAATTATACTCTTTTCAAGCTACACACATCATAAGCAAGTTATTTTCCAGTAGAGTTAGCCATATATTTTCATCATAATCAAATATCATTAAACCCTTTTGAGAGAGCCCTCTCAGACTGAAGAGGCTAAGATTCAGTCACAAGTTTGTTTGAAATAATTACATGAAGTTGTTTGATTAGCAGCCAACCAAGTGAAATTTTGTGATAACAAAAGTTACTCCTTAACTTTTGTATATCATCTTCGGTTATTGTTGCACTTTGACTCGAGGAAAATTATTAATTTTTCCTACTATCTTCTCCAAAGTCTCGAGAAGATGGAAAAAGGTGTGCATAGTGGGGATGAAAACCAAGTTTCACGTAAGCTATATCACCATGGGCTCATCACAATCCTCATCAAGAAAATGCTGGAAGAAAAGGAAACGACTTGGAAGGAATTCCTAAAAGCATTTCTGGCAAGGAGTGTAGGGAATCTCGCTAGCACGAGTGCAAGCAGGAAAAGGAAAGTAGAGACATTGTCCTCTTCCAAGAAGAAGAGTAAAAACAAGTCGGTGTAAGCAGAAAATAATTCTGTCAAAAATGTTTCAACCTCGGAAAAGAAAAGAGTGACCAAAACCCTGACCAAGAATAAAATTGTCTCTCCAGGGACAAGTCAGCATCAGTCGAGCTCTCTGATCATGATCGATGAATCACCCGAGGTTTGACCTGGAGATAATAACCTTTCAGTTCTTGCAGACGCAGCAGCCCACACTATGGGGAATGAAGAGAATGCGTAGAGGAAGGATGACATATCTTTTTTGGCCTTCATCTACAAGTTAAAAAGACAGAAGATGACGCCAAGTTGAAAATAAAATCAGGTAGAGGGTCAAGAAGATGACGAGGCGCAATATGTTGAGACCCTCGAAAATTTCGATGAACTAGGAACTGAAGTTCCTTATGGTTTGAATTAGCAGGGAACTGAAATCCCTGACGAGTTGGATGAACAGGGCACTGAATTCCCTGATGAATTGTGTGCATAAGGTATTGAAGCCCTTGGCACAAAGGATGTGAAGGGTACTGAGACCCTCTATGATATGGAAATCCCTAGCGCAGAAACCCTTGGCGATTTTTATCTTGGAAATGATGGGACTTGCTTGGAGTCCATTGCAAAGAAGTTATTCACACTAGAGGAGCTGGGCACAACAACCTCTACCCTCTACCTCAATATCCATATAATAGAACTGGAACAACAAGTTCATGACCTGGAGGCTTTGAACCAGGTCATGAAGGAGAAAAATTGGCAAAAGCAAGGCTAGGTAGGGTCGATTGCAGAGGTTGAGGAACAAAAATGGCAAGTGATAATTGCAATTTCCAGGCTTCTAAATGTTACAAGCGCCTCAAGAACGTGACCAAACAACTGAAGAAATCCTGAGGTAAAAAGACAAAGGTAGTAAAAGAAGGAATCAATATTGAAGTGTAGGATTGCAAAATGGCCCTCATTTTTGAATATTTTTTGCAGAAGGTAAAAATTTGTGTGAGGACACAAAAAATTAGGGATGGGAGGATTTTGGTGTGCCAAAATGTCTTATTTTCACCCTTTTCCTATAACCATTAACCTATGTTTCACCTTTATAAGTCTTTTCATTCATTGCACTAGTCCAAGATAATCATTTATTCCTACATATACTTCATATTTTATAATTAAGAGTTATTAGGTGCTTAATTCATTATTTTATATATATTTCATGCTTTTAAGTATTTCTTGTAACTTCCAATTACCTTCATAAAAGTAATTGAAAAACTAAGTGTTAATTATTATGTAGTGTGATTCAGTGCAGGCAGATTCCTGCGCCCGCAAACACATGTTGCTCCATGATCTCCGCAACAATTGATCATTCCACGCGAGCATTTTTTTATCCATGTCTCTTAGTTCAGTGTGGATTATTTGAATATGGATATGGTGGAGTATAGTCAGGGATCCTTGCCAAATATATTGTCTACGGCCAGCAAAGCTCGTGCTCTGCTATAACCATTAGCCGATTTTGTAATATCATTTGTTAATCCATTCAGCTAAAAGGCTTGAATTGGAAATGGCTCTGTAATTAGCAGAATATGGCTATAGGCTGAAAGACTGTATATAATGTAGATCTTTGATAGAGCTAGGTTAAGCGATATCTGGAGATTGTAACTGTGATTACTTTGTAATTTTGTATCACCCTCGTTCTCGGTTGGACTCCCATTATCATGTATGTTTGCTAACCGAAGTTAATACAAGGAACTACACCATGATTTCTTCACACCGTGTCTAAATATTATTTATGCGTTGATTAAGTGTTGAATCATTTTGTTTCTTAAATGGGAAACGAGTTGGTTGGCTAGGGAATAGCCAACCCATCTCGTATACCCTTGTGCTTTAGCCATTTAAAAGGTTCGTGTATATTTATTTATTTGCAAGTGCGTGGTTTGAATCATTATTAATTTTTTTTCATAGTTCTGAGTTAAATTCATTCTGAAGTCAAAGCATGAAATAGATCGATGTGTGAAGTTTGAATTAAGTTAATTTCTTTCCTGTAATTATTTGCTGCAATTTATTTCTGTGATTCTTTCCTTAGTTTGCTTATGCTCGGATCATGCAGGAAGTTTCTTCTTGAACCAGTGCATGTTGAGTTATGCACTTTGGCCTACTCATTTACTTCACAACACATATTTAATTCCTTTCTATGTTTATGATTTCACTTATTCCTGCAAGTAAGCATTATTAATTCAAAGTAATAATTCTCCATTTTAAAATATAAACTTCTGAAAGTTCTAAGAATGACTACGTGAATTAAGAAAGGACGCCATTGCAAACATTGCACTTTACACTTGCATCTCACGACTTGAGAGAAGGGATCATAATGAATTTGTAACGTTATAAGTGAATTATTGAAAGATAGTTTGATCGCATGAAAATTACTTTGATCAATTGCATTGATTGTTAAGGATTATTTCTACCTCGCGAATTTTATTCTCATTATCAAGAGCAGCTAATTAAATCATTCTTTTTTCTGTGTGTAATTTATCTCAGAATCCAGCCTGCAATTGCAATTCCTTTTCAGCACATGTTTTTCTTTTTGAAAGTAATTGGAAAATTGGTGAAGGAAGTTATGTCCCAATGCAAGAACTTTTTTCTTTTCATTGGAACTGAGTGCTTTAAGCCTTGCGTCTTAGAGCACCTACACAAAGACATAAGTCTTCAGTAAAGACGGTAAAGTATACTTTTGCACATAAGTCTATACCTGCACTAGTGCACGCAGATTGCACGAGTACAGGAACGGTTGCTTAGTGTAGAAGGAAAATAATTTGGAAAGAAGATCTTTGTAAGGGACCACTTGTTAAGTTGTTAGCCATCTATACTGAAGATAAACATAGAGTTCATTTCAACATTTAATATTGCTTCCAGTTGTGTGAAAGTTCCTTTATTTGATTTCCTCGCAGATTCATTATTTTACATTCCGTCGCTAGAATTTATTTGATGTCAATTTCCTTTGAAATTTTATTCTGTTTAATTATGCAATATTTCAAATTAACAAGTAGGAATAGGAATAGGAATAGGAAAATTTCATACCACTTCTGGCATTTCTTGTGCTTCGTCTCTAAATTTATGAAACCCCCGGGTTGACAATTAAGTGTTGAGGAGTTTTCTTAAGTCCAATTCCTACACCCAACAAGTACATCACATATAAGGAACCCTCATAGCATGAAAATCTATAATTTGGGAGAAAAATCTAAAAAACCGCTCATTTTTCATCTTTCTGCCTCCTTTTTGGACCCTTTGTTACGCTTTTGAATAACCTTGGGAGAATTTATTTTTGAAGTCCTTCCCGTTGGTCATTTCGCAAAATTCCAGATGTTCTAGAAACAAGACGCATGGGGCTAGTTGACCATCCTTTCAAAAGTGGATTTATATTCCTAAAAGTGCCTCAAAACTACTTGCAAACTTTTGTTACTCTTTTGAAAAAAAATTTTACCCTTCTATCAGAAATGTTACAAATCAACATTAGATTCCTTGGGACAATTTTCAAGCTCAGAAAATGTCACAAATTCGAGGTTTTTTTGTCTTATGAGTTGGAATTAGAGTTATTGATTTTTTTTTGCCTTGTATCATGAGGGAATATGTAGTTTAATGTAAGGGACAAACACTCCTAGTTCATAGCTGAAATTCATTGAATGGTTTCTAACCTCCCTAAAATCTAAGAAATGACTCATCTTGTGTATTTATGATCCAATTTGGATGGGATTTCGACCTGAAGAGGTGTCATAGTCCATATTTCTATAATTAGTCTCTCTTTAGACTTTTTTTGGGTTGGAAAGTCTTATTTTGTAGTGGAGCTATTGTAATCGACATTTTGGAATGAAATCAAAGATAGATTTGCAGAACTTCTATTAAGAATCTTGTGGTATGCATTGGAGAATTTTTTTTTATTATGTATTTTTATCTATTAATGCTAAATGATATATCTTATTCTTTCAGATACAACTTTCCATATTCTTATCTTGTGAGTTTATAAGCAGAAATCATGTCTGTTCATGCTCTGTTTTAGGCAAGTTTTACATGATATGTCGATTCACTTCTAAATGAATTTACTATTGACGTTGTTACTCGGGAGTGAAGGTTCAATTTTTCCTAGGAAAGAAAAAAAAATATTAGCTCTGATTTTTTATGGTGAACAGTGGTCAAACACGAGAAAGGCTGTGCGTATTTCACCTAGTGACTCCAATGTTGAAGAATCCAAAAGTTCAGATTTTTGATGGAAACTCCACTATTAAAAAATCAGTAGCTTCAAGAACTTCTTTGTGACTTCATTGATTTCAAGATGGATTCAACTGATAGAAGGTATGCCCCTATGAATCATGCTCACATTCCTGGTTTTCAAAATCGAATTCCTTGAATAGATTGGAAAACTTATCTGCCCAAATTTATAGATGGAAACGAGGTTGAGGATATTCTGCATATAATAAAATTTCATTAGCATATACATAAGCTTGGGATTATATTTCATGAGGATTGTTTAACAAAATTGTTTATGGCTACCCTGGAACGGAAAGCAAGATAATGGTACAAAGGGTTGAAGCTAGGTAGCTTATTCTCTCTTAAATATTTCCACACAATATTCTTTCAGTTTTATGGAAAGTCTCACCATTCATTCTTGTTTTGAATCTTGTGAACTTTTCATTCAGTATGTTGTTATGATAACCCTCATCTCATAAGGTTTGGCAAAAAGATAACTTGAAGTAAGTAAAGATATAGTATTGGGAAGTGTAAGAAGACCAGTAGATATGAGGGAAATATGAAACATCATCCCCTCATAGAGAAAACGCGGAAAAGGATTCAATAGTGCGTTATAGATAAGAAGAGAAACCGCGGGCCATACAATGAGACAACCCAAGTAAAGACGCCACATGGATGGATTCCGGGGGTACCAACGAATGTATAAGGGGAACAGAGCTATACCCCTTAGGACTCGTGATGTCACTGGTTGGTGGGGAAGGTTACAACCATTCCGTGGGGTGGTGGTGTAGCACGAAGGGACTTCACAGGTCCCCGCCGGAACTCTTCGGTGGACCCCTCAAGACTAACAGGTGGTGCACGTAAAATCAAAGGTAAGGTAAGTCAGGAAAGTTGGTACACAACCAGTACCGGTATTAACCCGGCTCATGGCTCACACCTACCCAGCTCCTAATAGCTAACAAACAAATGCCACGTGCCTCAGTGTCGACGTCCTTATGATGTCATCCCTCCGAGTTGTTACCTGAGCCTCATTTTTTGTAAATTTATGTCTTGTTTAACCCTGCCTGATGCCCATTTTTGGTAAATTCCTTGTTTTTACAAACTCACCTAGCAGTTAAGCTTGGATTACAGCACCGGGTCGCTTTCAGCCCCCGCGTCACTTTCCCTCTTGTTTTTTCTGCACTGGTCACAGGTATTTAACCATTCCTGCTCCTTACAGTTTTCCTTCCGCTTTACTCATTCAAAATGGTCGTCGGGAGAGTCAAGTCCAAAAATTCTGAACATGAAACCCCTCAAGCCTGCGAAGTTAGGGCCATCCCTAGACTTGAGCCCCTCATTGACACACAGGCTCGTATTCGTGACGTGTAGTACCCTTTCAGTGTCTCCCGTGTCAGGCCCGACCTGTTAGAAAGCCATGTGAAAGGTCAAGACCGATTCAGAGTCATTCTATCTAGCCTATATTACCAAATTGTTCCGCCCACCTTTCCAGTCATCGAGTTCATATGTTGGCTTAGAGACGCCTACGACGAACACAGGGATGTATTTCTTTCGGCTCAGGGAAAAAAGGTTTTTCGTATATCCCCAGAGCTCATTAAAGACGCCCTTCGTTTCCCACACAGCCAGGAGTATGTCAAGTTCACAGATTTTTCCTTGTCTCATCATTTTTCCAAATTACCCTGGAAATAGCAGAGTGAATTCCTCTCTTCCATCTCAGTCTCTCGTCTCACGTCCATCCCGTCTTCAGACATGGTGCCCTTGACTACATTCACAGAAGGTCTCCACCCTGTTCTCGCTTTCATATCAGGTTTGCTAGGTCTCAGAGAGGTCAAGAGGGTGTCAAAGGAATGCATAACCCTCCTTTGGCTCATGTCCTAGCCGGGTGTCGTTTTGGATACCCCACTTTCTTGGCCTCAACCATTCAAACCTAGTTTCAAGAACTACCCTCTATGGGGGCTTTCCATTTCTCTTCACTGTTGTTTTACCTTTTTCTGTTTGAACACGCTGAAAATTTCGAAGCTTTGTCCCTTCAAAAACTCTCAAGAATGAACAACCAACAAAGAACCGTATTTAAGTGGAACGTCTCAGTACATCAGCAGCCTAATGGGAGGGGTTACTCAAGGTTTTTTAAGGAGTTCATGACCATTGCCTACACCATACTTCAAGAAAGCCCCCCGCCCAGGATTTTTCCCGAGAAAAATGACTGGCTACATTTTGGAGATGAGGAAAGCAGAGGGGATTGGTATTTTTTTGACGACTACACTGATATTCGAGTCTATGGTGCATATGTACCCCCCTATCACCTTCCATTTTTCCCTGCTATGGGGGTTTTCTCCCTTGAATACATTTGCCAAACCATGAAAGCGGACCGGTTCCACTTCGTTCCCACTAAGAAGGGATATATCCTCAAGCTCCCTACCACCATCAGCCCTTTTACTATAAACTCAAGCCATTCCCTCTCCACAGTGGACACGTTGCTTCCGGGGATGGATTTATTGCTGGGAAAATTCCGGCCCTATGACCCAAAAATAATTCTCTCTAATAGGAAAAGGAAGATTAGGTCCACTGCATATGTGCATGAGACTAGGCCCTTCATTAAATGGAGAGCTAACCTTTACACATGGCCCTTGGCTTCGCAGATGGAGGCCGAATCTTCGCCTGCAAAAGGAAGGGGTGACACCGCTTCAATGGGTACAGGGAGGAAAGGGCAGACTGATGAGGTTGATTTTTCAAAGGAGCCAAAAGTTTTGGATATAGGGGAGGGGTCCCATCCCTCCAAGAAGCATGGAAGTGATGATGTGGAGATTATCTGGGATGAGCTGCCTCAAGAGGAGTTAATCAGATACAGGGAGCCTAAAAGAGAAACGTCGGTTTCAGAGTTAATTATGATGGCGCTTCCTCTTCGGAACCCTCTGGGATATCACAGGTTGTTTTGGTAAACAGAGCCGAAGTAAGGGAAGAAATTAGAAACAGAAACCAGACTGTAAGGGAGAAGCTCCGAGTAGAAATGGTCAGTTTTTTGGATAAGTATCATACCCGACTCACCTCAGAGCTAGATATGGATAAAGAACAGCTGATAATATTCATCACGGACGTAATGCTAGACCCTACTACTGATAAAGTTGGCTGCAAAGATCTAGAGGTTGCTATGAATCTATCAAAGGTCCCCTTAACTGAAAAACTTGGCCTTCATCAATGCATCGGGGACATGTTAAGGGAGGAGGTTGTGAAGCTCGCACTCACATTAAGGAAGCTGGAAGAAAAATATAAAGAGGTACTAGAGAATCATAAAAAATAAAGGGTGAGTTCTAGGGGGGTCAACAATAACCTTCACCATCTCAGAAGGATAATGAGTGAAAAAGGAAGCAATAAAGAAGGAATCTGAAGGAAAATCATCCTGGATTTAGCGGTCAAAAACTCAGAGTTAAGGAGGAGACTCAACATTACCCATGGGGAATACATACAAACTGAGGAATTAGCCCAGGAAGAAAGACAAAAATTGGCCCTCACTGATACCATTGCTCGGGAAATCGATGAGAATGCTAAAACGGTTGCAGAAATGGTTGCCCTCAGACAGAGATTGGCCGAATTGCAATACAAATGGGATACTCATGTCTGTGTGACTCCAAATTCCGATACAGAAGGTGTTACTCCAACATAGTTAACCAAGGCTCTATCAGACCTACAGGTCTCAGAAAATAAAGCCCATACAACACAACAGAGAGTTCAGCAGTTAGTGGCTAGGTTGGAACAAAATGATAAGGTAATAGCAGCCCTGCAAGAAGAGGTGGACAGAGCGGAGAGAAAGAAGTTGCAGCAGGAAAAATTTATCAAAGATCTAAACAATCAGATGAAAGGAAACACAACCCTCCTGGAAGCCAGGCATCTCATCTGCATTGACATCATATCATAGGTAAGGAAGCATTGGAATTATATTATGTTAATGAATGAGAAGAAAACTAATGTTCGATTGTTCAAAGGGAAGTTGCAGGAAGGACAAGTGGAAACTGAGGCAAAGGTGGTCATCGCTAAGAAGTATATCACTTACCTAAATGGATTGGGCTCTGAAGAGTTGGTTGTCCAAGGGATGGAATACCATTTTAGGGGAGTGATGGAAATCAGAAGCGTAGTTGAGAAAGAGACTGCACATGTAAATGCATTGAGTGGTTTGGAGCAGGTCGCCAAGGGAGTGGGGAAGTTTGAGCCAGAGTGGGATGAGCTAGTGAAAGCAGGACTCCCATCCAGCTAGGATCCTACAACTATCACGTTTTTAGGTCTAAATGATTACAAAGAGAGAGTGACAGCGGTTATGAATCAGACAAATCTTCCCTATGAGAAAACCACTCGCTTAAAAGCTGAGACTATAATTGTTTCCCTAGGCAAGGAGATTTCCCTTCTATGTCAGATCAAACAATGCTTGGCCATACATATGGATTACTCGAAATTGACTGATATAAAATCCTTAGTGGAGATTTTGGCCATTATGCCCCAGCCAGGGGTGACCATGTGGCAAAAATGCAGTGAGTATGTAAATGTACTAGTCACCACACTGTCCCTCCAATCCTCGCCTCCTCAGAAGCATAAAGTTGGTTCGTCCACGTCATCGGTGCTTCCAACCTAGCTAGCAGCTGCTATGCCCCGTTCCTCTAAAAAATGATGATCATTATTTGGCCCTAGTGGCCTTTTTACTTGTTATTTTTACTTTGTAATATCAGGTGAAATCGTCATTTCACCCTATGCATTTTTATTTTCTGTTTAAGTTGTTTTAATTTCGGTTGGCGCCTATGTTAAGGCCATTACAGAGATGATGAGAGGCATTTTTCCTCATCAATCGTTTTTATTCTGATAGAGACAAGCAACAGAAAAGATATTTCTGTGAACAAATGTTGGTCCAAAATATCTTCTGCTAATGGTAAACAAGGGATTATAAAAGAAACAATCTAAGTTTATAGGAGGGTTCCAGATTTTCCAGAACAGATACTATTAATTGTAAATCCCCCTTTTTGTAAAGTTTTGAGGCCTTCTTGTGGTTTACATTGAAGAATCCCATTGGGAGACCAAATAAAATTATTTTGTTGTGAGATGGATTCCTGGTGAGATCGGTCAGAGTTTGTATTCTCTCTATTGTATTCTAATGAAAATTTTTTGGCACTTCATCACTCTTTTTATATTATAAGCTACCGGAATGTGAGTGCTTGATTAACTGGAAATGAATTTATCTATTCAAGATACTCATGTCTATTGGTCTATGGTGCTTTAAATATGGCTCAGAGCTTTGATATTATGTTCATATGTTACACCTCATTTACTCACCTTTCTTCTGATACTAGCTGGTGATAGATTATTATATGAAAATAAGCCTATATGTAGTTAATACCTTCTCCATTTGCTGTCATTGTTACCACGCTTTCATATTTTGATAATTGTGCACTGTGTTTCATGATCTGGCCCTCCTCACAGATTTTTGTTTTTTAAAATCAAGATTCATCTTCAATAATGTACTTATAAGACCCTTATTGTTTGACTATCGGGTATTACTACTGGTATATCTTTGTTCCTGATTTCTTGGTCCCACCTTATGAAGTTTTAAAAATTGTTTATAAACAAGAGGATTTATATCCCTGACCATGGAAATTTTTTCTGAATCTTCTTGGCTTTAAGATGACCTAGGCACTGGTCCTTTACAACTCAGGGTTGTCTCTAGAAGCTACAACATCTTTTTGGATCTTTTTGGCACCATCGCCAGGGAACGAATTTGAATATATTATTCGTGGGTACGACAAAATCATATTCACCCTTCAAAATCAGGTGAGCATGAAGGGTTGAGAGTTGTATATCCCTCACCTTGGCGACTCCATAGTATTTCAAAGTTTTAAATCTATTTGCAGTCCTGGCTTATCAAAAGCCTCACCTAAGGTCAGATACTTCTCAGTTGAGAACACCCTCTATATCTGATCCAGAAAAAATTCTATTTAAGAGAATCTGGAAGGAGAAGCAGCCCGCACATACAAACATACCCAGATTCTCCCTAGAAGACTCTCCTTCTTCCTCCCAGCAAGCTCAGTTTCAACGTCCTGGATATACTGTTAGAGTGCTTCAATACCCACTAGATAACCTTCTCCATGAACAGTCAGAGATAAAAGACGAGGCAGAGTCTATAGATACTTCAAGATTTTTATTACATCCTACCCCAAAAGCTGAAGAAATAAAGCAAGTGACTATCCCTCAAATCCTATTTGGCCAAGCAAATTAACAAACCACTGTCGAACATATTTATAGTGTCACTCAGCAAAACCCGCCTCTAGCTCCACCACCTCTCATGGCAGTTCCTGACTTCTTGTTAAATAAATATGGCCCTCTGGCATTACCACAGATTCTGAATGTCATGCCCCAAGACTACATGGAACACTTGCCCTAGTTTACCGGGGAAGACATCAGTGCTGCACAAAAGAATTTGGAATATTTATGTGCCTTTGCAGAGAATTTCAATGTAGAACAGTTGGATGTATTTCTAAGGTTATTCATCCAATCTCTGGATGGAGAAGCAAGGAAGTGGTTCAAAACTCTTGGGGACAACTCCATCACTAACTGGGAAGAGATGGAAAATGCTTTCACCCAAAAGTGGGGAGATAAAAGAGACCATGGCTATTGTCTCATAGAATTCAATACATTGAAGAAAAGACACAACGAGGTCGTAGCAGAGTTTATAAAGAGATTTAATAAGATGTACACCAACATGCTAGCTGATATAAAGCCACCTCAAGCTGCTGCTAAGTTAGTGTTCATGGGAGATTTTGAATCTGAATTTGGATTCACACTAAGGGAGAAAAAATATGCTTCTCTCAACCAAGCTCAAGCAGATGCTTTAGAGGTAGAGACTAACTTTGCTTCTACAGGAAAGTCGAAAGGCAGATTGGACCACGATTTCAAGTGAAAGGGTAAAGAAGAAGCCTCTTCTTCGAGTCAAGAAAAGGAAGTCTCAGATTATAAAATTGAGGAGATGAACAAAATGATTAAAAATATTTCTAACAAGTTGGTGAAACTGGACCTTGAATCGAAGAATGGCTCCTCTCGACTGGCTCAGCCTACTTTTAACAGAGGGTCTAATCAGCAGCATAGGAAACCGCCTCTATAGATCCTGCAAAGGGGCATAAAAGAGCAACAAGATCACATACAACCCCCCTTATATTTTTAAGGACAAATGGAGGGCCCGGCTGAAGATGCTCCAGATGGGAAATATGATCATTGTTTCGCTTATTCAGAAGGAGAAGAGGTAGAACTCTCTCTAAAAGAAGAAGAAGAAGAGGGAGGGAAGGTAAACTTCACTGAAGAACCTGACACAGATGATTACTGCAGATAGTTTGTTGATTTTATGCAAGCCCAATTCCACAAGTATGACCTTCAATCTTCCAGGAAGCAAACACATACACAAGATCAAGAGGAAGAATCACCTTCCAAGGAATCAACCCTCCCAAAGTCTGATAACAAAGGCAATAAACATGTCGAAGAACCTTCCAGACAGAAAGGTGCTCCTGCATCATCGTCCAAGTCCATACTCGACCCTCTTACTCATGCTAAAGGTATGTCCACTGTCGAAAATCCTCCTATATTCATCAAGGAACCAAAAGAGACCTCTGTATAAAATGGCCCACTGTGTTCAGTCTCCAAAAAGAGCTAGAAAAAGTCAAAATCCCTGTTCCTTTGGTTGAACTCCTAAAACAACCCTCCTACAAAGCTCAATTCTCCTAATTCATGCTCCCTCATGGAGTAACTTTACCCCCAGATTCCCTTAACCTTCAAGAAGAAAGGCCCATGGTAGTTTTTGGCCCCCATGTAAAAGAATTAGACTCTACAACCCCACCTTTTTATGTCTCTTTATTCATCCATGATTTGTTGTTACATAATTGTATGTTGGACTCGAGAGTTTCACATAATCTATTACTGGTTTCAGTCATGGAACATCTAGGTCTACAGATCACTCGACCCTACAAATACCTCTATTCGTTTGACTCCAAAAGGGTAAAATATCTCGGGATAATTAAAGATCTGGTGGTAAATTTGGCTCAGATCCCAACCAAGAGTGTCGTCATGGACATATTAGTTGCCGATATCCCAGCCTATTTTGGAATGCTTCTAACCATATCATGGGGTACTAATATTGGAGGGTTGATCAAGTTGGAACTTACTTATGCAACTATTCCAGTGTTCAGAGGACAAGAAAGAAGGTTTTACAGGGAATCAATATTTTTAAAAATGGTGACCAAAGTCGGTGGCTCAGTAAACTCCCCGGTGTATAGCAAGGAAGGGGAGTTCTCTTATCTGATGTTGGAGGAGGACCAGGAGTTCTTACAAGAATCATCATTCAAATTACTAAAATCCCAACATTCCTCAAGTGATGATGAAAGGGGAATGTGGACCTTACACTTTGATGGAGCAAACTCTAGAGAAGGAAATGGAGCAGGGGTCCTTCTGATTTCCCCTAATAGAAAATTAGTTCCTTTCTCTTTGAAATTTGAGTATGAAGCCACTAACAATGTGGTAGAGTATGAAGCTTTTCTTCTAGGCTTACAAACTACCAAGAGTATGAAAATTCAGAGCCTTAAACTTTATGGAGATTCGGAGTTGGTGGTGAGGCAGATAAATAACCAGAGTCAAGCCAAACATCCTCGGCTAAGGGCATATAGAAATGAAGTGTGGGACCTGGTGGAAAAATTTTTCTTAGCATTTAACATACAGTTTATGCCGATAAATTAGAATAGGATAGTAGATTCACTCACTCTGGCAGTAAGTAATTCCCATCAACCTCAAAATCCACTTCTAAGATATGAAGTGGAGGTGTGTTATCATATTTCCATTCCAGACAATGTCAAACATTGGTAGGTGTTTAAAGACGAAGAACAGATGAAACGTTTCATGGAGACTATTGGGGAATTCTCTAACTTGGTTATTGACACCAGGGAGGAAGAGGAAACTGAAGAAAAACCCAAAAATAAATGGCAAGAGACAGTGGTTGGTAAAAAAGTGCTGCATTTGAAAGGGAATGTGATCCCCAGAGGGTTAGTACCCTTGGGAGGTTGTTTGATAAGAACGAAGTTCCCATCAGCCCCAACAAACTAACACCAGAAGCCCGGGTGGAAGCTATTAACGTTGGGACTAAAGAAGAATCTAAGATAGTCAAATTATCTAAAGGAGTCTCGAAAGAACACAGAGAAAGGTATGTACAATTGTTTCACTCCTATAACTATGTTTTCGCTTGGTCTTACCAAGATCTTAAAACATTTGACATAAGCATCATCCAGCACAAAATCCCACTCAGGGCTGAGGCGAAGCCGCATAAGTAGAAACTAAGGTAGATTAATCCTTTGTTGCTCCTCACGATAGAGAAGGAAATCAAAAAGTTGTTGAAGGCTAAGATTATTGTACCTCTGATGTATTCATAATGGGTGGCTAACCTGGTGCCAGTCCGAAAGAAAAATGGAGAAATAATGTTGTGTGTTGACTTGCGGAACTTGAACAGGGCTTCCCTTAAAGATAATTATCCCCTCCCTAAAATGGACCACATACTGCAAAAAGTGGTTGGGTCTTCTCGAATTTCCATGATGGATGGATTATCGGGATATGTAGTATACCTAGGGAAGATAATATAGGGTACAGAGGGAAGTACCCAAGGGAATAATATGATGTAATAATATAAGAATGATAAATAATTGGGCCATATTTAATAAATAAAGTGGTTAACCCACATTATGTAAGGGACCACATGTAGCTAGGGAATAAAGTGATAAGCCCATTGTATTGGATGTATGGTATTGAGATACCCATGGTAAATACCCATGGTATTGCATGTATGAAACCTATATAGAGGCTAGAGACTCTCCATTGAGAGATGTCAAGGATTATTGTGTTGGCAAGCATATGGCTTGTGGAGTGATCTCCTTCCTTAAGGAGTGAATGTATGGTGTTGCCCTACCTCAAGGGTTTCGATATTAATGAAGATCTGATGTTTTATCTTCTATGGTGTTATTTCTTGGGCATATTTTCCATTTCTATACATTTTCTTGTCAGATCTACTACAAGTGGTATTAGAGCACTTTCTTGGGCAGAGTTTGGAGATTTGTTTTCTCATATTTTTGCAGGAAATTTTTGGGCAGCGAGTTTGTAGTGAAGATATGAAAATTTTGGCACAACATTTTTAGAAATAAATATCAGATCTAGATTCCTTACGCAAAAATACCCAATTTCAAAAAACAAATCAGTCGAATCGGAGTCCAGATGAGGGTAATATCGCTGATTTAAATTCAGTTATGTTGTAGAAATGTTTCCAACGACAATTTGTGTATGGCGGCTCTCCTGACATTTTTAGTAGATTCTGGTGCAAAATTTTAGACAACCAATTACAGATCTGATCTCTCCTTGAAAAATCACCTGATTTCAAAAAATAAATCGGTCAAATCGGAGTCTGGATGAGGGAGTTATCACTGATTTAAAATCAGCCATTTTTTCAGAAATTTTGTGACGACGGGACAGTTTTAGCGCAAATTTGTGTTTCCAGAGTGCCTAGATCGGGATTTCAGCAATTATGATAGATGAAAAATGGCTATTCCATTTTCGAAAATGGGTTATATTAAGGATTCTGAGTTATATTGACCGAGTAATAGCCATTTTAAATTTTTTCCAAAGTAAGTGATTTTCTTCAAAACCCTTACTTTATTTTATGGATTCTCGCCAAATGAAGTTTACAGGAAAATATGATGGCCCTACTATTGAATATTTTTTACAATATCTCAAGGCTCAATACCGAAATTTTTGGATATGCTCCATAGGGATTCATATGGAAGATGAGGAAAATAAATGGTGGACCTCACTTGACAGCGCAGTGAGAAAACTTCCCGAGAAAAACCTTGAAAAAGTCATTTTGAACAAGCGGTCTAAAGCCGGAAATAAGGACACTAAGAGACATAAATACTTATTTTCTACTAGTATTTCCATATTACAGGTTAATGGAGGTATTCAGAAAGAGAACATCATTGTGTCTATCATTCCTAGTTGCAAGCATAATTGTATCAATGTTAATTTGGCTAAAAAATTACAAGTTCCAGGAGAACATATTGAAAACACACAGGTTGATAATGAGGATGTTCAAATTTATAAATATTTGAAGATTTCTATGGATAAGTATGTGTTGCATTCTGATTTTTATGCTTCATATATGGTTGTTGTGGATGTTGTTTTGGGACACCCTTGGATGGAATCCGTTGGTACTGTCAATTTTAATGTGCAAAAGAAATTCATAAAGCTCTCGTATAAAAAGAAGAAAATTACATTGCACAATATTTTCATTAGGAACCATGCAGAGACTAGGGAGGAGGAAGCGCAAATATCTAATGACACAGACACATCAGATGATAAGCCTTTGATGGTAGACAGCCAAACAAAGACATCAAAGCAAGTACCAACAAAAGAACCTGACACCACTCCATCACTAATAATGGAGGAATTAATGAAAGATGTTCCATTAGTTAAAGCGTCAACATATCACCACCTGCATCACGCAGCAAGACAACAACCAGCAAGGTGGCAACAAATTAGCAACAAGGAAAACAACCCCTGGATGACACATAGAGAGGTGTGATGATCCACCCATAACACATCAACACAGAAGAACCACCAGAACCCACTTCCATATCAAGCGAGCGAGACATCGACTAGATCAAGTGTTCACCTTTCTCTAGGATGGTTGGTTGCACGTGAATGGTACCAGTGGAATACTCTTTTGAGTAGATCTTATTATTTGTGTTCTTCTTATGTTTCGGGGACAAAACATGTTTAAGGGGGGTGTAATGTAGTATACCTAGGGGGGATAATATAGGTTATAAAGGGAGGTACCCAAGGGAATAATATGATGTAATAATATAATAATGATAAATAATTGGGCCATATTTAATAAATAAAGTGGTTAACCCACATTATGTAAGGGACCACATGTAGCTAGGGAATAAAGTGATAAGCCCATGGTATTGCATGTATGAAACCTATATAGAGGCTAGAGACTCTCCATTGAGAGATGTCAAGGATTATTGTGTTGGCAAGCATATGGCTTGTGGAGTGATCTCCTTCCTTAAGGAGTGAATGTATGGTGTTGCCCTACCTCAATGGTTTTGATATTAATGAAGATCTAAAGTTTTATCTTCTATGGTGTTATTTCTTGGGCATATTTTCCATTTCTATACATTTTATTGTCAGATCTACTACATGATACAACTAGATGGCAGTCCTTCCAGAAGATCAAAATAAGACAGCGTTCACCACACCATGGGGTACCTTCATGTATGCCCATATGCCTTTTGGTCTGATAAACGCCGGGGCCACCTTTCATAGGGAAATGAACATCGCTTTTGTGGGAGAGAAAGACAAGTTTGTAGTGGTATATTTGGACGATATCACAATATTTTCAAAGGATGATGCCGAACATGTGGAACATCTACGCTAGACTTTTGAAAAATGTTGCAGGTATGGTCTGTCCCTAAATCCTTAGAAATCCATGTTTGCTTTGGAAGAAGGAAAATTATTGGGGCATATCGTTACCAAAGCAGGAGTAAAGATTGACCCAAAAAGGGTGGAAGTGATCAACGACATATCCTTACCTCGTAATAGGAAATAAGTTCAGGTTTTCCTCAGGCGCATAAAATTTTTGAGAAGGTTCATCCCGAACTACGCAGAAATAGTTCGACATATCATGAAATGCTTAAGAAAAGAAATGAGGTGAAGTGGATGAATGATTAAATAGAAGCATTTAATAGGATTAAGAGTGCTTTTGCAGAAGCTCCAGTATTAGCAGGACCAGATTACAGTAAACCATTCATGATCTTCTCATTTGCCTCCCCGCATAATGTAGCCGCAGTAATTTTATTGAAAAATGAGGAGGGGTATGAACAGCTCATCGCCTTTTTTAGTCAGGCACTTTGAGATGCTGAGCTAAAATACAACATTCTAGAGAAGCAGGCATACGCTTTGGTGAAGTCCTTAAAAGCATTCCGGATGTACGTCCTATAGTCAGCCATCACTACTTTCGTACCTACGACCACAGTTAAAGATATTTTGATTCAAGGGGATAGTGAGGGAAAAAGGGGCAAATGGATTTCTAAAATCCAAGAATATTAATTATACATCTGTCCCACAAAGCTCATCAAGGGACAAGGTCTAGCCAAGATATTGTCTGAGTCTAACTTTCAGGCCCTAGGAATAAACCTATCCATGGGAATTGAGGAATTGTCTAGAGACACGGAGGAACAACCCAAGATAGAAACGACTGTGCAGAAGACCCACATGAAATATCTGATTAGTGTTTGGTATAAAATTATTGTGGAATGTCTTTTAACTCTCAGGTGTCCTCTGAACTTCGATAAGACTAAATATAGAATGTTGAGGTTGTAGTCACAGAAGTATATCATTGCAAATGATCGAGTATATTGGAAGGACCCTTCAGGAATCTTGCTCTTGTGCCTAACAGAAACAGAAGTGGAGGAATTTATGGTTGAATTCCATAAAGGCATTTGTCGATGGAATTATAGCTGGAGGTATACAACCCATAAGATATTGAAGGCAGGCTTCTACTGGCCCAAATTTTTTGGGGATGTGCATGCTCGAGTCAGGGCCTATGAAAAATGTCAGAGGTTCGCTAAAAACCAAAAGTTCGCTCCCTTACCTATGATCCGAGTACACATAGTAGAACCTTTTCAGCAATGGGGGATATATTTCATCGGGAAATTCATCCACAATCTAGTGGCCAACATAAATGAATACTAATTGCCACTAACTACTTCACCAAGTGGGTAGAGGCAATACCAGCAAGAAACACAACTGATGTAGTGGTGATCAAGTTCCTAGAAGAAATTATTATATCCAAATTTGGCTACCCGACTAAGATTTTGACAGATAATGCACAGCCTTTCAAGTCTGTAAAATTACCAATTTCTGTCAGAAATACCATATCACCCTGTGGCATTCCACAGCCTATTATCCTTAGGGAAATGGATTCGTTGAGTCTTCAAATAAGAAATTGGTAAGGGAATTAAATAAAACTATAAATGAAAGTATCACTTTCCCTCTTGGGTTTTCCGCACTAGTCACAGGTATTTAGCCATTTCTGCTCCTTACAGTTTTCCTTCCACTTTACTCATTCAAAATGGTTGTCGAGAGAGTCAAGTACGGAAATTCTGAACCTGAAACCCATCAAGCCCGCAAAGTTAGGGCCATCCCTGGACCTGAGCCCCTCATTGACACACATGTTGATATTCGTGACCCGCAGTACCCTTTTAGTGTCTCCCATGTCATGCCCGACTTGTTAGAAATCCATGTGAAAGGTCAAGACCGGTTCAGAGTCATTCGGTCTGGCCTATATTACCAAATTGTTCTGCCCACCTTTCCAGTCACCGAGTTCATATGTTGGCTCAGAGAAACCTACGACGAATACAGGGATGTATTTCTTTTGGCTCAGGGAAACAAGGTTTTTCGTATATCCCTAGAGCTCATTAAAGACACCCTCTGTTTCACACACAACCAAGCATATGTCGAGTTCACAGAGTTGTCCTTGTCTCGTCAGTTTTCCAAATTACCCTAGAAACAACAGAGTGAATTCCTCTCTTCCATCTCAGACTCTCGTCTCACGTCCATCCCGTCTTTAGACATGGTGCCCTTGACCGCATTCACAGAAGGTCTCCACCCTGTTCTCGCTTTCATATCAGGGTTGCTAGGTCTCAGAGAGGTCGAGAGGGTGTTGAAATAATGCATAGCCCTCCTTTGGCTCATGTCCCAACCGGGTGTCAATTTGTATATCCCCGCTTTCTTGCCCTTGGCCATTCAAACCCAGTTTTAAGAACTACCCTCTATGGGGGCTTTTCGTTTCTATTCACTGGTGTTTTACCTTTTTTTGTTTGAGAAAGCTAACAAGTTCTAAGCTTTGGGCCTTGAAAAAATCTCAAGAACAAACAGCCAGCCAAGAACCATCTTTGAGTGGAATGTCTCAGTACGTTAGCAACCTAATGGGAGGGTTTACAGAAGGTTTTTGAATGAGTTAATGACCATTGCCTACACTATACTTCATGACAGCCCCCCACCTAGGATTTTTCCCATGCATAAATACTGGCTACAGTTTGGCAATGAGGAAAGCATAGGGGATTAGTATTTGTTTGATTACTACACCGATATCCGAGTCTATGGTGCAAATGCACCCCCCTACCACCTGTCTTTGTTCCCTGCTATGCGGGTTTTCGCCCTTGAATACATTCGCCAGACCATGAAAGTGGACTAGTTCCACTTCGTTCATGCTAAGAAGGGTTATATCCTCAAGCTCCCTACCACCATCGACCCTTTTATCATAAACTCAAGACACGCCCTCTCCACAGTGGAGACGCTGCTTCAGGGGATGGATTTAGTGCTGGGAAAAGTCTAGCCCTATGACCCAAAAGGAATTCTCTCTAATAGGAAAAGGAATATTAGTTACATTGCATATGTGCATGAGACTAGGCCCTTCATTGAATGGAGAGCTAACCTTGACACATGGCCCTTGGCTTCGCAGATGAAGGCTGAATCTTCAGCTGCAGAAGGAAGGGGTGACACTGCTTCAGCGAGTACAGGGAGGAAAGGGCAGACTAATGAGGTTGATTTTTCAGAGGAGCCAGAAGGTTTGGATACAGGGGAGGGGTCCCATCCCTCCAAGAAGCATAGAAGTGATGATGTGTAGATTATCTGGGATGAGTCGCCGCAAGAGGAGTTAATCAAATATGGGGAGCCTGATAAGAGCAAGGTCAATTTCAGAGTTAATTATGATGGTGCTTCCTCTTCACAACCCTCTGGGATATCACAGGTCATTTCGGTAAACAGAGTCGAAGTAAGGGAAGAATTTAGAAACAGAAACCGAACAATAAAGGAGAAGCTCCGAGCAGAATTGGTCGGGTTCGTGGATAAGTATCATACCCGGCTCACCTCAGAGGTGGATATGGATAAAGAATAGTTGATAATAGCCATCATGGAGGGAGTGCTAGACCCTACTGCTGATGAAGTTAGCTACAAAGCTCTGGAGGTTTCTGTGAATCTATCAAAGGTCCCCTTAACCGACAAACTTGGCCTGCATCAATGCATTAGGGACATGTTAAGGGACGAGGTTGTGAAGCTCGAGCTCGCGTTAAGGAATCTGGAAGACAAGTACAAAGAGGTACTAAAGAATCAGAAAAAATAAAGGGCGAGTGCCAGGGGGGTCAGCAATAACCTGCACCATCTCAGAAGGATAATGAGCGAAAAAGGAAGCGATAAAGAAGGAATCCAGAGGAAAATCATCCTAGATTTAGAAAACTCAGAGTTAAGGAGGAGACTCAACATTCCCCGTGGGGAATACATACAACCTGAGGAATTAGCCCAGGTGGAAAGAGAGGAATCAGCCCTCACTAATACCATTTCTCGAGAAAGGTATGAGAATGCTAAAATGGTTGCAGAAATTGTTGCCCTCAGACAGAGATTGGCTGAATTGCAAGCCAAATGGGATATTCATGTCTGCGTGACTCCAACTTCTGATACAACAGGTGCTACTCCAACATAGTTAACCAAGGCTCTGTCAGACCTACAGGTCTCAGAAAATCAAGCCCATACATCACAATGAAGATTTCAGGAGTTGGTGGCTAGGTTGGAACAAAATGATAAGGTAATAGCGGCCTTGCAAAAAGAGGTGGATGGAGCGAAGAGAGAGAAGTTGTAGCAGGAAAAATTTATCAAAGATCTAAATAATTGGATGAAAGGAAACACAACCCTCCTGGAAGCCATGCGTCTCATCTAGACTGACATCATATCAGAGGTAAGGAAGCATTGGAATTATATTATGTTAATGAATGAGAAGAAAACTGATGTCTGATTGTTCAAAGGGAAGTTGCAGGAGGGACAAGTGGAAGCCAAGGCAAAGGTGGTCATGGCCAAGAAGTCTATCACTTACCTAAATGGATTGGGCTCTGAAGAGTTGGTTTTCCAAGGGATTAAAGACCGTTTCA
Organism: Pinus albicaulis; assembly: GCA_034641835.2. Lineage (NCBI taxonomy): Eukaryota > Viridiplantae > Streptophyta > Pinopsida > Pinales > Pinaceae > Pinus > Pinus albicaulis. The sequence goes on along the minus strand of CM076574.1, from coordinate 454,842,017 downwards.
GGGGAGTGATGGAAATCAGAAGGGTAGTTGAGAAGAGACTGCACATGTAAATGCATTGAGTGGTTTGGAGCAGATTTCCAAGGGAGTGGGGAAGTTTGAGCAAGAGTGGGATGATCTGGTGAAAGAAAGCCTCCCATCATGCTGGGATCCTACGACTGCCACATTTTCTGGTCTAACTGATTACGAAGAGAGGTTGACAGCGGTTATGAATCAGACAAATCTTCCCTATGAGAAAACCACTCGCCTGAACGCTGACACTATAATTGCTACCCTAGGCAAGGAGATTTCCCTTCTATGTTAGATCAAATAGTGCTTGGCCATACACATGGAGTACTTGAAATTGACTGATATACAAGCCTTAGTGGAGATTTTTGCCACTATGCCCCAGCCAGGGGTGACCATGTGGCAGAAATGCAGTGAGTATGTAAATGTACCAGTCACCACACCGTCCCTCTAGTCCCTGCCTCCTCAGAAGCATAAAGTTGGTTCATCTGCATCATCGGTGCTTATAACCCATCCTGTAGATGCTACACTCTATTCCTCTAAAAAACGATGATCATGATTTGGCCCTAGTGGCATTTTTACTTGTTATTTTTACTTTGTAATATTGGGTGAAATCGTCATTTCACCCTATGCATTTTTATTTTCTGTTAAGGTTGTTTTAATTTCCGTTGGCACCTATGTTAAGGCCACTACAGAGATGATGAGAGGCGTTTTTCCTCATCATCAGTTTTGATTCTGATAGAGACAAGAAACAGAAAAGATATTTCTGTGAACAAATGTTGGTCCAAAATATCTTCTGCTAACGGTAAAGAGGGGATTATAAAAGAAACAACCTGAGTTTATAGAAGGGTTCCAAATTTTCCAGAACAGAGACTGTTAATTGTAGATCCCCCTTTTTGTAAAGTTTTGAGGTCTTTTCTCGTTTACGTTGAAGAATCCCGTTGGGAGACCAAATAATTTTTTTTTGTTGTGATATGGATTCCTGGTGAGATCGGTCACAATTTGTATTCTCTCTGTTTTATTCTAATCAAATTTTTTGGCACTTCATCACTCTTTTTATATTATAAGCTACCGGAATGCGAGTGCTTGATTAACTAGAAATGAATTTATCTATTCAATATACTCATGTTTATTGGTCTATGGTGCTTTAAATATGGCTCGAAGCTTTGATATTGTGTTCATATGTTACACCTCATTTACTCGCCTTTCTTCTGATATTAGCTGCTGATATATTCTTATATGAAAAATAAGCCTATCTATAGTTAATACCTTCTGCATTTGTTGTCATTGTTACCACGCTTTCATATTTTGATAATTGTGCACTGTGTTTCATGATCTGGCCCTCCTCGCAGCTTTTTGTTTTTTAAAATCCAGATTAATATTCAATAATGTACTTATAAGACCCTTATTGTTTTACTATCAGGTATTACTGCTGGTATATCTCTATTCGTGAGGTCACGGTCCCACCTTATGAAGTTTTAAAAATCGTTTATAAACAAGAGGATTTATATCCCTGACCATGGAAAGTTTTTCTGAATCTTCTTGGCTTTAAGATGACCTAGGCACTGGTGCTTTACAACTCAGGGCTATCTCTAGGAGCTACAACACAGTACCTTAAAGAGGCTTTTGGTGATGAAGAGTGTCTATATTAGGAGATCATAGAGGCCCTTCATGAATATTCTTCTCAACAGAAATTAATCAAGTTTAGATGCCTTGATACAAAATATCATTCACAACACACATCAACTCCTTATTTGCTTGAAGATGAAACAGATCTGCATCCTAACAGTTAAGTTATATCCCATGAAGTTAACAAAGTTTTGCAGCCTTGTATATCTTTCCATGATCACTCTTTTAAACAAGAAAAGGAAATAGACAGTCCATTGGTTTATTCATCTTATGGGTCAATGATCGAGGAAAATCATATTACCAACACTTTTGAAAATTCTTAATTTTAGAAACATGAGAATGAAGCCCAAAACAATGGGATTAAAGGGGTATGTGACATATAATTTCATATTATATTACCATTTATTGAATATTTTGTTGATGAAGAGGAATTTGTCTTGGATCCTATGGATGTGCACATATTTTCTTTCGATAATATGGATGCTTCAAACACAGATTTTCAAGAACAAAATTCCATTTCTCCTAATATTATTGAAGACCCTATTTCCATTTTTTTATAGCCAGTAATGAGGGTCGATGTTGCAACATTCATTGATGAAGGTGATTAGCTTCAGCACATAGACAAACCAACAGTTTGAAGGAGGTCTCTTTTCCTGTTTTAAGTCATCCAGAAAATATTATGTTGCATGTTCTTCATGATCCTTTGGTCAGTTTGTTGCAACCATCTAGGGTGATGAGTCTTCCTATATTTATGGATCATGAGCACATGTTCAATGGATACTTTGAGTTGTCTATATTTTTTTCCTTTTTCCTGCTCAAGGAAAGTGCGAGCATGAATCAAGTAAGTAGCCATTTGTTGGATTGGTTACACTAGAGGGATCATATCGCATGATTGTATATATATCTTTAGTAGGTTGGTGGTTACCGTCAGGATTTGAAGTTCGAGGCGAAGGCCCTAAGATATCGATGGTTTTTTTCCATAATTAAGTTCAGTCAATAGTCAAGTTAGTTTTTGAGTCAAAGTCATTTCTAGATTTATTTCATCATTTCCAGTTTTTCAAAGTTTTTCAAAGTCCAGTTTGACTCCATCACCCAATGGTAAGGCTACCTGATCTACTATGTTCTTGACACCTCCTAAAGGAGCTTCCATCCCCAGTTGGATCCAATGTTAGCTCAAGTATGTCATTTATCAAATAACTCTTTCAGTTGTTTTCCATAAAATCATAGGTCAATTTTTTTAATTTTTCGAACCAGTTCTCAGAAAATAATTTTGGTCACTGAAGAGACCTAAACCATGTATGATTCTCCTTCATTTCATTCATCACCACCATCATTTTCAAGGTCACCATCTCCATCATCATCATTTAAAGGGTCTAGGGTTATTTCACTCCATTTCATATAGGTCACTGTCTAGGTTCATCTCTAGCTTTGAAAAATCTTTAATTTTTCACTTAAAATAAGGCAAAAACCCTCCATTCCACTCATAAAACCCTAAGGAAGGAGCTAGATTGTTTATGAAATGAAATAAAAGCCACCTCTCTTGTTTTATATGGATAAAGTTTCAAAAATGTCAAAGTGACTCATTCTTGTCTCATTGTCTCATGAAAAATAGATATTCCTATCTCAATGTCTTATTAAAGGATCCAAAAATCATTTGAACTGTCAAAGAGCTTCAAAAGAGTTCATTTTGACCTATTGTCTCATTAAAATGCAAAGGGAGTCATTTCCAAATCTTTAAAGACACCTCATCCTTTTTTGAAAAGGGTCATTTCCAAATAAAAAATTCCAAAGGTTTTAGAAAAGTAGTCTTACTGTCTCATTAAAAAGGAAAAGTTTTGTCTCACTGTGTCTCATTGTCTCATTCAAATTTTCATAAATTCACTCAAATGTCAAAGAATGAAAGAGGTTTATTCTATCTTCTCATCCCACTTAAAGGATAAAAAGGTCACTTTCACGTACAAAAGGGTCAAAAAAATCATTTTTAAGTTTCAAAGGGGTAAAGGTCATCTCACAAGTTTATAAAAGGGCAAAGGAAACTTCATTTTATTCATTGTTACCATTTTCATGTAGGTGAGAGCATCTCTCCACCTCACTTACCCTCCATAGTATCTAAACTCCAAAATCCAAGGCTTAAATCCCATATAAATCCACTTGCAACCCTTAAATATCATCTTTTGTTATGATTCTGGGCATTTTATTTCATTCTGGACTGTAGTGTTACGCTTCTATGGACACTGCATAACAAAGTGTTACCCTTTTGGAGCATTGCACAAGCGCTGCACACTCAGTTTTTATGCTCATGTCTCCTTGTTATGCTCCTGTAACACTTTGTTACACTCTTGTACGCAGTTGTTATGCTTCTATAAGGTGGCATTTTCCAGTTTTTTTGAGCTCGAAACCCTCCAAATCATTCAAAGCTCAAGGTTCCTTCCATAGTGTAGACTCCATAAAAGTTAAGGCTCTATCCTATGCTGGTGTTTGGATTGATTTTGAACGCTTTAATAATATTTCCATGCCATTTACATTGTCTCCATATGTTCAATGTCATACATATACATTTTTTATAATGACAAACCCTAACATATCCCTTTGACCTATAACCCTACCCCGTCACATAAACTATATCCATGCATCCCATATGTATTATCCCCATACTCCTATCACCTATACCACCATCCCTAACATGTTTTATACATTCAAACCCTAACTCAAACTTTTCCACATTGAAAATAGTGAAAACCATTGGCATTGACTGTGTTTTAGGCTTTTAACTACCCTAAGATTATCCATTTTCCCTCATTCCTCTTGCACTGTGGAGCTAAGGTGCCATAATCCTCACTGATTTTTTATCAAAAATTTTAATTAGCTCCATAGCCCTTTTTTCACCTTATTAACCTAAAAAACAATTTACACTAGTTTTTCCCACAGTATAAATTGCGAATTTCCTGTGTTTTGATGTTTTGACCACCCTAAACTTACCAATTTCTCTTCATTCCACTTTAATTATGGAGTTAAGAAACTACCCTATTCACTCATTTTTTCTCAGAATTTTTACTTAACCCTATGACCCCCATTTCATATTATCAACTTACCCTAGGGTAAAACCGCAAAGGTGGGTTACACTTTTGTGAGAATCAAGGGCAGAAAATTTATTTTCCCAATAGTTCGGCTGAACATTTATAAAATTTTGACTGAACTATTTTATATTTCAGCCGAACTTTCGAAATTAGTTCAGCCAAAAAAAATTTTCCATTTACATTGACAGTGTATTGACAATGTGGGAAAACATGTTTTTGGCCAAATATGGGAAAAACAACAAAGAAAGTTCGACCGAGCTAATAGTTTGGCGAGACTAATAGTTCGACCGAACTTTTAAAATAATTTGTCCAAACTTTTGTTTATAAATATACCGACTCGCAAACATGAAGAGGTTTTGGGCTTATTACCTTGTCACAATTGTGTTAGTTGTTTGTTTTGTTTGTTGTATGTCATGTTTCCTGTTTTTTGTGCAAGGTATTGGTGTTGCGCAGGGGCAAGGAGGTGATAAATTTGTTGGTGTTCTGTTGTTTATTTTTTTGTGAATTTTTTTTATTGCTGTTATGTTGTTATGTTGTTTTAATTTTATTTCTGTATTTTTTTTTGTGTAGGTAATTTGTAATCTACATCCTCCACGACGTCTTCGGCGTTCTCATGATTGTCTTCTCGTTGCGGCCTCGATGTCTTCACCGATCTCATGCCTCGCCTTCTCATTGTGGCCTCATCTCCGAATTTCCAGGTAAACGAAAATCCAAACAATGACTTTAGGCTTTGGCATAAAAAGACAACTTGCAAACAATGACTTGAAAAAATGCTCTAATCTAAAAAATATAGAGACATACCTGCTAGAAGTTTCAATTCTTTTTGTTTAATTATAAATTATTATCATACTTGGATCATGAAGCTCTGTTGAACCAAGATAATAATATAGTCTGGAGTTTATATTTTTTCCATACAATCTAGGATTTTTATCATCACTTTCTGTAGTATGTTGATCTCTTCAATTGCCATTAATTTTTGAAGTTTCAATTTTGTTTGTTTAATTATAAATTATTATCATACTTGGATTATGAAGATATATTGAACCAAGATAATAATATAGTCTGAAGTTTGTATTTTTGCCATACAATCTAGGATCTCTATCATCACTTTCTGTAGTCTGTTGAGATTTTCAAATGCTAGTAATTCTTGAAGATATTTTTTTATTGTTATGTGAATTTCTATCACCTTTTAGAGTGCCTTAAGTCTACATCCATATCGACACTGACTCATGTTTTTCTGTAGTGTGACATTGAAGTGGTTGTATTTTACCTCTGCTTACTTCCTAGGATGCTTGCCTGGATGAAGAGTCATATGAGTGTGAGCCTGAGCCTGAGCCTGAGCTACTGTAAAGACAACCATTTAAATAAAGAGGTGCAATTCCAATCTAATGAAAAAGAACATTTACAGAAGGAAGTAACAGGGGTCTAGGCTGCATAAAGAGCAACATCATTAGTGGAAAAGGTAGCAATAGTGAGAGATGTGGATCTCATTTAAGGGGGCCATAGGTTATCCATCCATTGTGTCTTGAGTAGCTTCATAAGGTCTCCCCTGTTATTTTCACTCTCAAATGGATTCTCGGTACACCTTACAATAGCTATGACAGACTGAATTCCTTAAATAGGAAAGCCAAGGGTAAACATTGTTCATTTCCAGCATTCTATTCATTTTCTAAATGCATTTTCTTTTACGAATGGTTTTGGAAGCAAGCCACACCATTTCACAGTGCAAGTTGTGCAATGTGGTTCATGTCTTGAAGATATCCAATTTGCTATTCAAATGATTCTTTTGTCTATGATGGTCATCTAGTTTTGAATGGATATAACCTTTGTAGCATTTTAACTTACATTGTTAAAGGATGATTTCAATATTCCATAAATAATATTTCAATATTTCTTTCATATTGGTTTTCTGTGCCTCTCAATCAATCCAAGAAGTTACAAAAATAAAAACCTTTTTATCAAATCATATAGGAACTTAGGAATACCTGCAACATTATCCTGTAGATCTCCTTCTTCAACAGAATCTGCTTCAACAGAATCAAGAATATGCTATCTTATTTATGGAACATTCAGTACTTGATGATAATTCCTCTTAATATTATTTATGCTTGCAAATATACTATAAATACCATGCCTAATATTTGGAATTTTGATGATTATCATCTCTAAATATTCATCAATTTATGAAAGCATCTATTTTAGTCATTCTATTTATCTACGATCATTATGGCATTTTAACTCTATTTGGAGATTAATGTGCTAAAAGAAAACAAGAAGCAAAATTAATGGGTATGCTGTCAGGAAGTCTCTAGATGTATATGCTCTTCAAGTTTTCTCCAAGCAACATACAGTAGCTTTGTCATCCTCTGTAGAATAACCCACATGGTACATTCACTGTTAGTTCTGTCCCTCCAACATCTGACATGGTTGTAAATTACCCATCATGTCCAAGGATATTAACAAATATAAAAAATAAAAACATTTTTATCAAATCATATAGGAACTTAGGAATACCTGCAACCCTGTAGATCTCTAGCTTCAACGGAATCAAGAATATGCTATCTTATTTATGGAACATTCAGTACTTGAATATAATTTCTCTTAATCCTGTGTCCAAATGGCATGGTTCTCAATATCCTCTTTTCTTTCATTAGAAGCCCCATGGCATTGGTCCAAGCTATATGATTATCAATTTTCTTTGATAATCATCACATTCCTTAGTACTTACAAGACTTTGGGTTTTTTTAATACCTTTTTAAGTCACTTCGTCATTGGAAACAAGTTCAATTCTTTTTGCAAGGATCAAGAAATACACAACAGTGATCTTCCATAAGAAGCACTTCCCATGCCATCATTTCATTCTCTCCTAAAAAAATTAGTTACATTCCAATTTTAGACCAATGGTTCCACAATCATTGTATTTCAACTATTAAACAAAATACATCAGTACTCTTAACAATTTAAGGAATTTTTTTTGCATGTAGGCATTAATTTTTTATTTGCTATATGGCCAAGCACTATAATTCAGGGGATTTCCTCAACTTCTTGCTCTCAATGTTTCTATTTATTTGACTATTTTTGTGTTACAAGTACCTAGTTAAAATACTAATAGCAATTTATTATGCTTACAAATTTACTATAAATACCACAAATGAATGTGGAGATACATCAGCCTTTATGTATTGAATCCCTATGCTATATGAAACACAACTAAAATGCAATGATAAATAAAGACCAACATTAATATATAAACAACAACTAGTATGCTTAAATGCCAATACTAGGAAATAGAAGAATCATTAGGCATTTCTCAATATTCCTCAAATTTTCTATTGCATTTCAAGCTAATTTTCTGGACTGGTAGAGCTTATTATACATACGATCAGATCAATCGGCTCACGATGGATTAAGAAGATAAGAAATTCCAATAATTCATCATGCATGTCATGCATTGTTAGAAAATTATATATTATAGAGCAATGAAACACATTAAATATGTGGAAAACACAAACACACAAAACACATAAAACCAAAGAGACACAGATATACGTGGTTCACCCAGTTTGGGCTACGTCCACCCCGAACAGCCAGTCCTTCCTTTCTATTATCTAGCAAAATGAAGAGACACAACCTACATTATATCCACTATAATATCATTTATTCTCTCTCACAGTCTCCCTATCTGTTTTTCGCTCTGAGAATACACATACAATACACAGTCGCAATACAATACCCGCATACAAAATGAGGGGTTGCCTTTTAGGGCAAAAAACCCTAAACTAAACATAAATTCTACCGTCATATCATCTTCCTAATGAACAACCTAGATTGACTAGAAATTATAATATTTTTACAAGGAAATTTTACATTTGCTTTTAGTTTCGGGGGTACTTCCCCCGAAACCCCCCGCCAGGGACGGGGCTCCATAAAGTCGCAGTCGCCCCCCCTGGACCCCCCAAGTAGCGTTTAATTACGGGCGACGTTGCTGCCCCATTAATAACAGGGGTACAATGTTGTGATACAAAAATAAAGAATATAATCAAGCTCCACACCCAACATGCATTTCTTCTAAATTTCCCTTTACAATATTGGTCCAAGCTATAGATCTAGCTCTAGTACATTTGCTATACAATTTTCTTTTTAGAAATGTATTAGAACAAAAAACTTACTTACCCAAACAATGCTATTTGATTTTTGTTAGTTGAATGTAATATCCACAAATTTTTGCATAGATTGGACCTTCAAAATATACCACAAATTCTGAAATAGTCCACCCTCGAATTGTTGCCAAGGAAATGTTTCTTAGCTTAAATGTCCCAAAAGGGAGAATGCAGTAATACTTCACACAATATAAGAACTTACAGCAAGATAAACAATAAATCTTAAGAAAACATCAGAATTTACAGAGAAGCTGAGCCATTTTATTATATTGGAGAGAAATCAGTTACACCATGTACAAAATATGAGCAGATCTAGCCAAAGAGATGGTCTAGAAGTACCCAGAAAACAAGCTACAATGGGTACAATGTAACTGGAGAGGCTCTACAACAAATATTGTGTTGCCTTCAGCAGAATATGAACATGTAGTTGCAGGCTAAAAATGGAAATGTAAATATAATCAAACTAGAGCTCAGATGATGCCAAGATTCAAGATCTGGACAATGTGATGGATTCCCAAGATAACCCATAAAGGATTTCCAGATCTGCAACTTTGGACAAATCACCTCCCTAGGGTTTGATCCTTGATCTGCTGGGAAATACAGATCTGAAGCTAGATCTGACAAATAGATGGCTGAAATATGATATCAGATCAGATCTATGCTTGAAGGGTTGATCCCATTTAGATCTATTAAGTAGAAGCTCTAGATCTAGCTTCTCAATCCTCCCATGATGATTGTAGCTGCTGCAACAAAACTGCCTCTAGAAACTGCGCTGTGAGGGAAAGAGAGGCCTTCTGCCTACTAAAAAATTTTGCAATAAAATTCAGGCTGATGGTAAGACTGAAGTCAATGTGAAGGGATGATCCCTCATAGGATTGCTAGCTGAAATACTAGCAACTTCCTTCCTCCTTTTAGATATGCAAAATGAACAGCGTTATTCCTAAAGGGAATATTGCTGCTAGGAGGTCAATAACTTTTGGCTTGATGCCAGATATGCAATGAAGCTATGGGAAGATGATCTTTAAGCCCAAGGTGATAGGAATAAACCCTCACCAGCTCTCCAGCTGAATTACTAAAGACAACTTCCTCCTTCCAAATTGATCTTCAGAAATCTGCAATTTCTGAATATGAGTGTTCGGCAGAAAGTAGGAAAAGAGATGTGGCACTTAAAGCCTAATGTATAATGAAGTACAAAAACTCTTTCTATAGCTACTCTAAGAAAGAGGTGGGATTCCCTACCGGGAACACCCTGTGCTAAACAACACCTGCAATCTCTGCTAAATAGCCCAAGAAAGCAGTGGAATGTCACATGACAATTCTAGATCTGAAAAGATCTTACATCAAGAAATAATCAGCATGCCCTCATCCTTGCCTTCATCTTCTTTATATAACATTTGAGCCTTCCCAATCCTTGGCCCTCATCTAGACTACGTTTTCACATGTGGACAAGATCCTCCAAGTTGGACTGCGCTATTTGACCAAGTCAACCATCATGTCTAGGTGCAATGTACACCTTCCATCAAGTGTGCCTTGTTGGCACAACATTCTCCATCACTTAAGCATGAATGTCCCATGATCTTTGACATCTTCAAGATCTTATTTGACTGAATCATCTCTGTTTGATCCTTTCAAGATCTTGGTTGACTGTGTCAACCTCCATGATCTATCTCATTAATGAGATAGTTTCTCCAATTTCATTCACATTAGTAGTTGCTCAACTACCTTGTTATGCAGATCTAGGGTAAATTAATCCACATTCACACATAAAAAAGTGGATATTTATTCATATTGAGGTTGTGGGTCCCTCCACCCTTTTATTTACTTAATTCATTAAGAAAATCAAGGACTTTAATATTCCAAATACGATGTGAAAATTTGGGAATATTACATTAGCAATGTCTTTTGTGTTAAGAATAAATGAAATCAATTGTGACTTTATATCTCATGTTGTACCTTGAGTAACTTGTTTCTTAATTGTAGCTTTATCACTGGTCTCTGGTCTCTGCTTCCTGTTGTAATATTTAATTTTTTCTTGTAATACTTAAATCAGCCCAATGTATTTTATTAATTTTCCTAAATTTACACCTTCCATGATGCTTCTAATCTTGTAAAATGTTAACAGTGAAGTGTTTTATGATGTAATGGATATTAATAATCTAGATTATCATACAGTGATATGATGATAGTGTAGGTTGATGTTAAAGTTGTAAATATCTTGTACATATCAAGGATGAATGATAGTACAAGCCAAAAATGACATTATTATAAATTATTAAACATAGAATTTGAGATATGAAATCATGGATAGTGGAAGGAGGAGGTGAATCTTTCCAAAATGTTTTACCAAAATTAAGGAATGTGTCATAATATAACTGAAATTCCACATTATAATGACAACAACAAGTTTCGTGTATGGTGATAGGTTTTACATACCATGGTTATTGTTGCACAAAAGCACTGATTGAGACATCAATTTCACGATTCTCTTCTTTGAACTTGTTGAACAAATCTATCTGAGTGGTGTCCAATAAATGTTTTGGATGTTCTTCGTACTAATTTCATGTTATTCTTCTTCGCATCACATCCCTTACTTTTGGTGAAATGCATGAATTTCTCATCCAATATTCATATATTATTTTTTTAACATTTTCTCCTAGTCTATATTTGTATGGTTGCCTACAAATAGCTATCCAACAAGCAAGTTCATCATTTACATCTATTTGCAACTAAAATTTTCGATTTTTGTGCAAATTTTTTCATGAGGTTCCTAATGATCGTGCCATAGATTTTACCAAGCGATTCTCTTTAGTACTTAATTAAACCACTGCCATAGGTATTTCTCTACGTGCATCTGAAGCATTTTTTTGTCTAGATCTTCTAATTGAATTTAGAGCACTATTTATATTTTGTATCACATTTTCCTTCATTTTTTTATCTTTTTTTTTTTTTTCAAACACCCAATAAAGTCGTAGCTTTATAAATTTCCTTGATGTTAAGAGACCTTTCAACAATTGGGCTTGATCTAACACAGTTTCCTTTATGAATAACGAATAAAAAATGAGATTCACACGATATCATATAACATGGTCAGCTTTCTATCTCCATATGTGAGAGTGTCAACATTTTCTAACATCTCATCATCGATATTGATTTCATTTGTACATATTCGAATTAAATGTACATAATAAATTTACATATTCAATAAATAACTAAATTAATAAATATGTATAATTTCAATAATACACAAGTGTTCAATATATATATATATATATATATATATATATATATATATATATATATATATATATATATATACCTGGTGATTCAATTTCTTCACTTGAATTTCTTTCAACACTTTCACCATCTTGAATCATTTGTTCAATATCTCTTTCATTTTCTCTCTCAAAATTTTGCATCCAGTCATCAATGTTTTGACGAATATCTCTCTTTGTTTTCATTGCAAAATATTTTTCAAATTAGTTCATCAAATAAAAATTAAGTTTCACAATTTACACTAGGAAAATTTTAAATATCAAATTTATAATATTTACATTTACATACCTGCTTCAACTTCTAGTTGAGGTTGATTTTCCCTTTCAATATTTGAGCATTCTTCTATCATTTTTTTACAATATTCTCTCCATGTTCTCTACGTTCCTCGGGGTCTCTTGTTCGATCATATTTTCTCTTGCAATTCCTTCGATTTCCCATGATAATTTAGTATGAAGCTCAAAAAATTTCCTTCAAAAATTTCGACAAAATCTCAATTAAAAAAAGCATCACAAAATATTTAATCTAAAAAAAAACTCATTTTAAAAGTTTTGCACAAAAGACATACTTCAATCCAAAACACTTTAAAAAATCCAAGAAAAAAATGTCTTCTAAAAATGAAATGAAGCTCAAAATATTTCCTTCCAAGTCTTGGAAAAAAAATTCATTTAAAGAGTTAGACAAAAACTCATTTTAAAAAATCATTATAAAAGATTTACTTCAACCCAAAACACATACTCTAAAAAAATGTCACTTCAAAAAATACTTCCAAAAAATGTCCATTGAAAATTAGCCCAACCTCTTAAAAATGTCGCTTTAAAAAATACCTCCAAAAAACGTCATTTGAAAATTAAGTCCAAAAACGTCTAAAAAATGTCTCTAAAAAAAAATACCTCTAAATAATGTCCTTTGAAAATGAAGCCCAAAAAGCCTCTAAAAAAATATCACTTTAAAAAATACCTCCAAAAAATGTCCTTTGAATATTAAGCCTAAAAAGATTCCTTTCAAAATTAAGTCCAAAAAATGTGGTTTGAAAATTAAGCCCAAAAACCTCTAAAACAAAATACCTCCAAAAAAATGTCCTTTGAAAATTAGCCTAAAATCTGTAAAAACAAAATACCTTCAAAAAAATTTCCTTTGAAAATTAATCCCAAAAAGCATCCAAAAAATGTATCACATACCTCCAAAAAATTACCTCTGAATGTTAAGCCAAAAAGAGTCCTTTGAAAATTAAGCCCAAAAAAATTCCTTTGCAAAATCAGACTAAATGAAGAAATGTGTGAAATTATGCGAAAATAATGAATCCATTTACTCCTATTTATATTGCCATGAAATGTTATTTTTGGAGGGGCTTCATTGAATTTTCCGGCCGACGTAAAATCAATTAAAAGTTCGGCCAAACTTTTATAAAAACTTTGGCCGAAATTTTGTGTAGTTAGACTTGATAGGTCGTCGGGACAAAAAACAATTCAACCGAATTTTTTTTTAAAGTTCGGTTGAACTAACACGTCTGCAATTACACAGATCTGAGATTTGAACACATTTATTCAACTTTGGACTGATTAAACTCCATGAAACTTTATGAATTAACTATTGGAACCAAGACAAGCATTTGCAGAATTCAATCTACTTTCAGGAATATAACTTTTATGGAATTTCATAAATATTTAGTAATTTTAATTAATTTTGTAATAAAATGGGTGCAAATAATTGCTAATGGTCATTATGATTCAGTGAAATCAATATTCTATATATTCCAAAACACACTGTAAAAAATTGAAAAAATTATGGTGCATTACATTTGTTTGTCGTCTGTAATGGGTAGTTTTATATATTTTGAGTTTATAACTTATATGTTGAGAAATTTTGTGCGAACCAAAACATATTAAAAAATATGCAGTTTTTTTCATATTGGATCAGTTCAAAAAATTCTAGTAATTATGACATGTGTTAGTTGGTTTCGTAAATATAACGAAAACAAAGTAGACTCTGTCTAGATTGTTGTAACACATTTTGTTTCTCAAAAACACAAAGTTTTCAAAGAATACACCAACGCGTTTGAACATGAATTTTTATGAATCCTTTGATTGTTAAAGAACACACACTCTGAGAAATGTTAAGTTGGCATATCAAATGTGTATAAAAAAATTCCAAAAAATAAGTAATAGAAAGCTAATAAAATTTCTGACAACTATTATTTTTATTGTAAAATGAAATTCTAAACAGAAAATTGTTTTAGCTTGCATAAAGTTGAAGAACAGAAAAAAATGATATTTTTTTCTCTAAAAAAGGAAAAAAGTGTAACCCAACTTCACATTTTCACCCTATTGCACAAGCTATTCTCACAGTCAAAACTGGGAATTTCCTGTGTTTTAGATATTTTGACACCTTCCTCACACTCATTTTCCCTCATTCCACCTACAACGTGAAGCTAACACACAACACAACCTACTCAATTTTTTCTAGAATTTTTCTCAGCTTCAAGACCCTTCATTTCATCCACCAAACCCACCCTTTCCCACACTCTATTTCTCCATATTTCCATTCATTCACTCATTTCATTAGCACCCTATGGTTTTCATCATTACAGTGTAAAATACAATGGAAAGTGACAAGAAGAGTTTCAAAGGAGGGAGCCACCTCAAGCTTGAACCATTCACCATGCATGATATTAATGCTTCGCCATTGGCCAGAAGGTGCTTTGAAAGAGATCAGTGTTTTACATTTTGTGAAAGGCTCATGGAAGGGGGGTATCATCTTCATTTTTCCAGCCTATTTGCAACAAGCTACAGTATGGGAAAGGTCACTCTTGCAGGTATGGAGATCAGCTTATCATCTTACCTAATTTCTTCAGCTACATGTATCCCTTCTCCTAGAGAGTAGTGGTTCAAAGGTATGGACCTAAATGTTGGCAATATGATGCAGAGTGTTGTCCTTGATGGCAACCCACTGAATGAAGATGAAGACATGCGACTGTTGACTTATGTTGTCCTTGATGGCAATCCACCTGATGAAGCTATTCTTGACGTAATGGACTTGGTAAATGATGTTTGTTAGCAATATGATGATGAGTGTTGTCCTTGAAAGGCAACCCTCTTGATGAAGATAATGGCAACTTACTGGATGAAGTTGTGCTTGATAGAATATGTCTTGATGAACTAAAACTGATGTATCTACAATGAGTACAGAAGGCAATGAAGAAAGGAATTCAGCATGTGCTAAATATATGATGAAAAGAGTATGTTTCAAGGAATACGTGGATCTGTTTAGGGAAATTCGCGTATGCACGCAGAAAATAACGTGCCAAGTCGCGTATGGGTAAAAGCACTCAAAAGGTGCAAAACTAGGGGTAACCACCATGGTATTGGGTAATGATTCACCTAAATGACCCCGTCCAGGAATACCATCGAAAGTAATGTGGTTTTGGCTCATGGTATTGAAAAAGGATAAACCTATATAAAGAGATGAAATTCATTGTGCAAATCAGGAACGTGGGTGCAAGATGTCTGAGCTTGAATGAATACTTCTCTCTGGAGTATATCTAAATGAAAAGGGTTACAATTGAATGAAAGATCTGAATGTATGATGCACCAATGAAGGAGTGATGAAGAAGGGGATCTAGATCTTTATTGTACTTGTATCTGCTAGATCTGTTCATAAAAGGCCTAGATCTGAGATGAGGCGAACATCTGTCTGAAGCAAAAGGGTAAATCTGAACTGAATATCTGATCTGAAGAAGTATGTTGCTCTATAATAGTTGAAGATCTATACGCTAGTTCACCACAGAGAAAGAGCGTACATACGCAGCTTCGCTGAAGAGAAAGCGCGTATGCGCAATAAAAATTAGCTCTATAATTTGTACTGAGGTATACGCGGTTTTATGTGAACGGAAGCGCGTATATACGCGACATCAGAGAAAGGAAAGCGCATATACAAACTAGGGTTTGCTGAAGTCTGTGGTAAGAAATGTCTGATCTGTTGTGCTGGTTTACTAATATCTGTCAGTGAATTATATGTATCTGTTGGTGATGTATGCTTGTGCTTAAAAGTATGGAAAGGGTCCAGTATGAAAATATGATGAAATGTGGCCTACAAGTGGTGTTCTATTGAAGTTGTTGGATCCAGTGTGAAAATTGATGAAACGTGGTCCAAGATGGTGCTGAGGGTTGTAGCCTTCAGTCAGGGGGTTGTAGCTCCCTTCCAGGTGAGGCTGGTAAACGAGAGCAGGGGGTCGTAGCTCCCTTCCAGGAGAGGCTGGTAAACGAGTCAGGGGGTTGGAGCTCCCTTCCGGGAGAGGCTGGTAAACGAACGCAGGTGGGTGCCTGCGTGCTGGTAGGAGTCTGCACCAGCACATATGTTGTAAGATTTTTTCTCTATAATAAAATATTGAAGGCTGAGCAACGGCAGCGGTGGTTTTCTCCCGACTTGGGTTTCCACCTAAAAATCCTGGTGTTCATGTGTGATGCTTTGTGTGATGGTTTACTCTATTCTTACTGTTCATGTTTACTGTTTATTAAACATCTGATGAATGAATGATGGAATGAGTTATGTGAAGAACTAATGACATAATTAGATATATGTGTATACGCGAGTTTCATAAAGGGTATCCGCGTATATACGTGAGTCTGTTTCAGGAAAGTAGCGTATGGGTGTCAGAAGCAAGAAAAAGTAAAAGTTTTGAATATGCAGTAAATACTGATTCACCCCCCCTCTCAGTATTTTTCCCAACAATTGGTTTCAGAGCAGGTCCTTCTGCAGAAGCTTGATCGCTTGAAGGAGATCCTTCGCAATGGGAAGTCAAGAAGGAGTAATGTCTATAAAGCCACCTCTATTCAATGGAAGCAATCTGATATTCTGGAAGGTACGAACAAAAGCATATCTGCAAAGTCTTGGTGCAGATGTATGGGCAATCGTGGAAGAAGGTTATCAATACCAGGCAAGTATTCCTACTGATGTTGCTGAAAGAAAGAAGTATGAAATCAATGCCAAAGCAGTGAATGTCTTGTTAGGAAGCATGTCTGAATCAGAATTTGCTAAAGTGATGCAGCTACATTCAACAAAGGAGATATGGGACAAAATCATTCTGGGCTATGAAGGAGATACAAAGGTAAAAAATGCAAAACTCCAAACTCTTAGAATCGAATATGAAAATTTGAAGATGCATAGTGATGAGAGTGTTGCCAGTTTCTTTCTTCGTCTAGATGATATTGTAAATCGGATGAGAAATTTGGGTGAAACCATAATCGATACTACTCTGGTGAAAAAATTCTTAAGATCCTTGACTTCAAAATTTGACTCTAAAGTTTCAGCTATTGAAGAAAGGCAAGATCTGCAAACTCTTACTATTGTTCAATTACATGGTATTCTGACTACTTTTGAAATGAGGCAAGGAGGCCCTTCTCAAATCAAAGAAGTTGCTTTTAAGGCATCAGCAAAAGGAAAAGAAAAGGAAGTTGTCAAAGAATCCAGCTATATATCTGAAGAAGAAGAAGAAGCAAATTTTGTGAGAAGACTTCAACTAGGTACCGGAAAGTTCAAAGGTAAGCTTCCTTTCAAATGTTTCAATTGTGGAAAAGTTGGTCATTATGCTGCAAAGTGTCCTTATAAAGAGACATCGGCTAAAGGAAAAGAAGTAGCAAGAAGGAATAAGAATCGATCTAGCACAAGAAAAAGTTATTATACTAATGAAGACAGTGATGGATCATCTAATAGTGAGGAAGAATGTGAAGAAGACTTTGGACTTCTCATGGCTTTTGAACAAAGAGAAGAAAGGATACTTTTGTGTATGCTCTAGAGGACAATTATTTTCTTGAAGAAAATAATCAACTCAAAGTAAGCCTAGAAGAAAAGAACATAATCATAGAGACTCTTGAAAATCAGCTTGAAGCAAAGGAAAAACGCATTGAGGAATTGGAGTGTGAAGTAGTAAGTCTAAGGAAAGATAATGAGAAAGTGAAGACTCTCAACCTTAGATTTGCTAAAGGTTCAGAAACCTTAGATGAGATTATCAAGACACAACGGTCTCCTCTTATAAAAACAGGTCTTGGATATACTGGGGAATCTTCCCAGACTTCGGCACCAAACTATCTAAAAGCAGTCACAACTGGTTCTCTTCATTCAACCACTCAGCAAGGGAACAAAGGATCTTTACAGGTAAAGCATGATCATCTCAAATCAAGGACCACTAACAGGGAGATCCCTCAAAGAAGCAACAACCAACAGGTAAATTCAAATAGAAGATTTCATGATCGCAGAAATTTCTACTTCAATGGACAATGTTTCTCATGTCACAATTTTGGTCATAAAGTTGTTCAATATGTTGCATATAAAACCATCATGACAAGAGAAGCAAGAAAGAAAAGGATGAATATTGAACCAAAGAAGAACACCTATAACAACTTTTCTCCTCTTCAAAACGAAGTTGAATGTACTTATTGAAATAACTTTGGTCATGAAGAATCTGAATGCAGGAGCAAGGTCCAGCCAAAAGAACATGTTCCCTCAAGCTCTAAAATATGGAAAAAGAAAGAAATACAGGTTGAAAATTGTGGGATAGCATTATTTGCAGAAGGTGAAGAAAATCAATGGTACATTGATAGTGGGTGCTCAAGACACATGACAGGTGACAAAAGCAAACTCCTTACTTATAATGCTCTAGAAAAGGAAAAGAAAGTTACATTTGGAAATGATACTCCTGTTGTAATTAAAGGAAAAGGGTCAGTATTTCTAAAAGAAAAGGTGAAGGCTAATGATGTCATGTATGTGGATGGATTAAGGCATAACTTGTTAAGTGTAAGTCAAATGTGTGATCAAGGAACAGAAGTGGTCTTTAGTTCAAAAGAATGTGTGGTTCGTGATCTTGATACAGGTAAAATCATTATAAAAGGAAAAGGAAATCCCAGCAACCTATATGTACTGAACGGCATAGATCAATGTTACTTGAGCAAGTCTTCAGAAAATTGGCTATGGCATAGAAGGCTGGGGCATCTGAGCTTCTCTCAAATCAACAAAGCAAGCAAACTTCAAGCTGTTCGTGGTCTTCCCAATATTAATCTACCAGAAAGTATCATATGCAAATCTTGTCAATTCGGTAAGTAGACCAGAGTACGATTTAATGCCAAAGAAGGATCATCAAGTGAGCCTCTTGAACTCATTCATACTGACATATGTGGACCTATGAGGAAAAATTCACCACGTGGAGAAGAATACTATATCTTATTTATTGATGATTACTCTAGAATGTGTTGGATCAGGCTCATTAAACACAAAGATGAAGCATTTGAAAAATTTCAGATCTTCAAAGCATTAGTTGAAAATGAATTAGATCTAAAAATCAAGTGTCTTAGATCTGATCGAGGAGGAGAATATACATCAAATGAATTCTTTGAATTTTGTGAACAACATGGCATAAAAGACAATTCTCTGTAGCAGGTACTCCACAACAAAATGGCGTAGCAGAAAGAATGAATAGAACAATTCAACAAATGGCTAGAGCTATGCTCGATGATTCTGGAACTCCTGACATGTTCTGGGGAGAAGCAGCACATACAGCAGTTAACATTCTCAACAAGGCTCATGTTCGGGTAAATAGTGACAAAACTCCATATGAACTACGGTATGGTAATTCTCCATCTGTGAAGCATTTTAGAGATTTTGGAAGTAAATGCTTTATCAAAAATAATGATGAAAAGCTTGGCAAGTTTGAACCTAGATCAGATGAAGGGATATTTCTTGGTTACTCATCTTCAAGCAAAGCATACAAATGTTACAATAAAAGGCTTCGAAATATTGTTGAATGTGTTGATGTTGTTATTGATGAGTCTCCTGCAGCTCCTAAAGAAGAAAAACAAACAACAAAAGAAGATGATGGTGACCTATGTCCTTCTACATCAAATAGAAATGATATAGACAGTGGATCCAATGAAGAACCTGAAGATGATCTATCTAAAAAAGCTCCATCCAGATATGTTCAAAAGAATCATCCCGAATCTCAAATTTTGGGTGACAAGGAATCAGGTGTACGAACAAGGAGAACTCTTGTGGGATCTTCTAATCATTTGGCACTTCTATCCACAATTGAACCACACAATGTCAATCAAGCTAGCAAAGATGAATGTTGGAAGCAAGCCATGAATGAAGAGCTTGATCAAATTGAAAATAATGATACTTGGGAATTGGTACCAAGACCACATGATAAAAATGTCATTGGAACTAAATGGATTTTCAAGAACAAGTTAAATGAGAATGGGGATGTTGTAAGAAACAAAGCTATATTGGTTTGCAAAGGGTATACTCAACAAGAAGGTATAGACTTTGAAGAAAATTTTGCTCCTGTAGCTAGACTTGAAGCCATAAGAATGTTTCTTGCTTTTTCAAGTTATCAACAAATCAAAGTTTATCAAATGGATGTTAAATCTGCTTTTCTTAATGGTGATCTAGAAGAAGAAGTATATATAGAACAACCGGAAGGTTTCATTTTGGGAAATGATGCAAATCTTGTTTGTAGACTTAAAAAGGCTCTATATGGTCTCAAACAAGCTCCAAGGGCTTGGTATTATCGCCTTGACAAATATCTTCATCAACAAGGATTTTCAAAAGGGTCTGTTGATAGCAACTTATACGCAAAATTTGAAAATGATAAACTATTGATTGTGGTTGTATATGTTGATGATATCATTTTTGGGAGTAACGAAGAATCTTTGAGTCAAAAATTTGCTTCTGTCATGCAGCAAGAATTTGAAATGTCCTTACTTGGAGAACTAACATTCTTTCTTGGCTTACAAGTGCATCAAACTGCAGATGGTATATTCCTATCACAAGAAAAATATCTTAAGCAAATTCTGAAGAAGTATGGCATGGAAGAATGCAAACCCGTAAGTACACCAATGATAACCGGATGCAATCTCGGTTCTCATGATGATTCTCCCACGGTGAATCAACCAGAATACAGATCAATGATAGGAAGTCTACTTTATCTCACTGGAACTAGACCAGACATTATGCATGCAGTTGGGATTGTTGGACAATTCCAAGCTAATCCAAAAGAGTCTCACCTTCAGGATGTTAAAAGAATTTTCAAATATCTTCAAGGAACTCAAGACCTTGGTCTATGGTATCCAAAGAATGCTGATCTTACTCTTCATGCTTACACTGATGCAGATTGGGCTGGAAGTGTTGATGATCGGAAAAGCACTAGTGGTGGTGCATTCTATATGGGAACCCGGTTAGTATCTTGGTTCAGCAAGAAGCAAAATTCTATTGCCTTATCTACAGCAGAAGCAGAATATGTGGCTGCCGCATCTTGTTGCACTCAACTCCTTTGGATGATGCAAACCTTACAAGATTTTAAAATCAAATGTACACCTCTTGTCCCCATTAAGTGTGACAATACAAGTGCCATCATTATTTCAAAGAATCCTATTATGCATTCGAAGGCCAAGCACATTCCCATCAAGTATCACTTCTTACGTGAACAAGTGCTTGAGAAAAAGGTGAAGTTGGAGTATGTTCCCTCCAAAGAACAAGTTGCTGATATCTTTACCAAACCTCTGCCCAGGGAAGCGTTCGAGTATCTAAGACAGAAGCTGGGAGTGTTCTCTGCCAGTCAAAAGCACAAATCTGCATAAATTTCGAAGATGGCATTGGATACGCGGGTTTCATAAAACACAGTCGCGTATATACGCGAGTTCCTGCACAGAAAACCGCGTATGTATGATTGCTGACAAATTTTTGTTTGGGGTCAGCTCTCTTCAGCACAGCTACAGTACTGTTTGGTATCTCTGATACTGTTTGGTCTCTGGTGGTGTTCCAGTTCGCATAATTCTATTTCTAATGATTTGATGAAGATGATTTGATGTTTTGTTGGTAAAAGTGTTCAGGATGCACAAACTAAGGGGGAGAATTAGTCATATGGAAAGGTTGCTTGGATGCACAGATTCAGGGGGAGCATTAGATTTGCTGAGTATAATGCATTTTCGGCATTATGATGGTTCTGAAATATGTTCTCTTTCTTGAGGACCTTCTGGTGTTGGTTATGAAAAGTCATATTTGTATCTTGATGAAAAGGTCATGTTGAGACCCTTGATGTAAAATTGTAATTTTCAGTCATGTAAGGACTTGTCAAATTTTGTAAACCCACTTGGTTGGGTACTTGAGTCTTATATGTAAATCCACTTGGTTGGATATTTGATGTAAGTATGAGTCTTTGGTGATAGGAAATTCATAGAGTCATGTACTTCATTGGAAAATATGTTTGAAGTTTCAGCATGAACTCAGGGGGAGCTTGGTCACTTCAGTATATATCAGACCTACAGAATGATTCTTCCACATGAGGAGAAAAGGGGGAGAGTATGTTGTTTTTGATCCTCCCTTTGCCCTTGATGTCAAAGGGGGAGAGTGACATGGTGTTTGAATGGTGTCAAAGGGGAGAGTGACATGGTGTTTGAATGGTGTCAAAAATGGAGAGAGTGACATGGTGTATTGTATTCTTAATGTACCTATCTGTTGTGGTAACCAAACACCATCGTGGTTGCCATCAAGTCCAAAGGGGGAGATTGTTGGCAATATGATGCAGAGTGTTGTCCTTGATGGCAACCCACTGAATGAAGATGAAGACATGCGACTGTTGACTTATGTTGTCCTTGATGGCAATCCACCTGATGAATCTATTCTTGACGTAATGGACTTGGTAAATGATGTTTGTTGGCAATATGATGATGAGTGTTGTCCTTGAAAGGCAACTCTCTTGATGAAGATAATGGCAACTTACTGGATGAAGTTGTGCTTGATAGAATATGTCTTGATGAACTAAAACTGATGTATCTACAATGAGTACAGAAGGCAATGAAGAAAGGAATTCAGCATGTGCTAAATATATGATGAAAAGAGTATGTTTTAAAGAATATGCGGATCTGTCTAGGGGAAGTCGCGTATGCACGCGGAAAAGAACGTGCCAAGTCGTGTATGGGTAAAAGCGCTCAAAAAGTGCAAAACCAGGGGTAACCACCATGGTATTGACCCATTGTATTGGGTAATGATTCGCCTAAATGACCCCGTCCAGGAATACCATCGGAAGTAATGTGGTTTTGGCTCATGGTATTGAAAAAGGATAAACCTATATAAAGAGATGAAATTCATTGTGCAAATCAGGAGTGTGGGCGCAAGATGTCTAAGCTTGAATGAATACTTCTCTCTGAAGTATATCTGAATGGAAAGGGTTACAATTGAATGAAAGATCTGAATGTATGATGCACCAATGAAGGAGTGATGAAGAAGGGGATCTAGATCTATATTGTACTTGTATCTGCTAGATCTGTTCATGGAAGGCCTAGATCTGAGATGAGGCGAACATCTCGGGTCAAGCAAAAGGGTAAATCAATCAATATCTGATCCGAAGAAGACGTCGCTTCTATATAGTTGGGAAGATCTATACGCTAGTTCACCACAGAGAAAGAGCGTACATTATTAATGCTAGCCTCTTCGAAGAGAAAGGTATGGCGTTACCAAAAATTAGCTCTTAATGAACAGGTATACGACAATATTGTAATGGCGCGATATGTTTTACACGTAGAAGGGAAAGCGCGTATGCAAACTAGGGTTTGCTGAAGTCTGTGGTAAGAAATTTCTGATCTGTTCTGCTGGTTTACTGATATCTGTCAGTGAGTTATATGTATCTGTTTCATGGTTGACTGTGCTTAAAAGTATGGAGTGGGTCCAGTCTGAAAATATGATGAAACGTGGCCTGCAAGTTGTGTTCTAAAGGAAGCTTTGGATCCAGTGTTAAAATTGATGAAACGTGGTCCATAGAGGTGCTGAGGTGGGCTGCACCCTTCAGCCAGGTTGTAGCCCCTTCGTGAGGCCGTGAAACCAGATCGGGGTGGGGGTCGTAGCTCCAGAGAGGCCGCAAACGAGTCGGGGCTGAGCTCCTCCAGAGATAGTCAAATGCAGCGCAGGGTGCCTCGCGTGGCCGAGAGAGCCGGCATCACACACAGGCTGTAAGATGTTTTCACTGACAAATATTAAGGCCGTCGAGGCAATGACAATGTATTTCCCTTTCCCGACTTGCTTCACCTAGTATCCCAGGTCTATGTGTGATGCTTTGTGTGATGGTTTACTCTGTTCTTATTGTTCATGTTTACTATTTATTAAACATCTGATGAATGAATGATGGAATGAGTTATGTGAAGAACTAATGACATAATTAGATATTTGTGTATACGCGAGTTTCATAAAGGGTATCCGCGTATATACGTGAGTCTGTTTCAGGAAAGTAGTGTATGGGTGTTAGAAGCAAGAAAAAGTAAAAGTTTTGAATATGCAGTAAATACTGATTCACCCCCCCTCTCAGTATTTTTCCCAACACTAAACATTGAAAAATACAAGAAATTCCTCAAGCCTCATGCTAGGGAGGAGTGGAATTTATTTTTTATTTTAGACATATCAGAAACAAGTATGCTCCTCTGATGATGTTCATAATGAAGTAATTCACATGTGAAGGAAGATCCTCCAGGTTGTATAGGTATCACATCAGGCTTTTGATGCATTTTACCTTTGTCAAAACACTTGATTTACCTCATTATTTTTATAGGAGATCATCACACTAGTATTTTTGATCATGGACTAATCAAGCTCATTGTGTTCCATCACTTGTCTTCCATAAACATGACCTCAGAAAACTTCTTTGAGAGATTGTCAGCAGCGCTTTCTGTCTTTCTTATTACATCATCAGCACAGCCAATGGAGATTGGCTCTTTTATCATGCCTATTCAACCTTCATATGTTGCTATGGTTGTGTAATTTTCTCACACATATGAGAGGGGGAAGAGACAAGTATTTTTTCCTAAGTCTGCTAAGAGTTTTCTTAGATTTGGCACCATTTTTGAACAATTTCAGATAGAGCAGCAACCTCTCTTACATCAACATAGTGAGTCAGTTCCATTGGAGGCTGAGGTATCAAAGTAGGTGGAGGTCAAATCAGTTGAAGAAATCATCAAAGAGAAAGATAAATAAATAGCAAAACTGAAAGAGGCCTTCTCCATTGCCCAATCCCAAATTACTTTCCTTCAGCGGGAAAATATTCAATTGCAAGTGAATCAGCTCCTACAAAGCAAGTACAAATCAGACATGGAGGAAAAAAGAGGTAAAGGAAACAATATTATTTTTTTTGACCAAATGCAAGACATGGAGGCTAAAAAAAAAACAAGAATACGAAGAACAAGAGGCCTCAAAAGGGCGATGGAGTGAGAAAGACAGTCAACTCATCAATCTGAAGAGTTGACCTTTGATGAGATTATTTCCATAGAGATCAATGAGGATAGAGAGATTTGGTTATCTGAGTTAATGATCATTTGGAGAAGTTTTTGAAGAATTCTAAGAGGTATAACAAGCTGCAAAGACACATGGCAAACCACTATCGCAATAGGGACATCATTTCTCAAATAAGGCTGAAGCAAGTGAAGAAAAGGCTCAATGAGGCGCAAATGAAGCTCAAGGAGAAGAATATTTTGGATTTATTGGTTAAAGCTTCCTTATAGATGTCTCCCATATCTCTCAAGTTCCATAAAACAAATTTTGAGAACTTTTGATCAATTTTGGTATTTTATATTATTTTTTGCAGAATTCTGGAAATTTCCCATTGCAGAAGGGTAACAGACTTTTGTTAATTTTATTTTGGAGGCATCCAAATGGTTATTTATTTAAATGCATGGATGTATTTTGATGAGTACATCACAGATCAGGAACCCCCACTGCATGAAAAGCTGTAATTTGGGAGAAAAATCTCAAAACCCACTGATTTTTCATGTTTCTGCCTCCTTTTTGAACCCTATGTTACGCTTTTGAGTAACCTTGGGACAATGGATTTTTGAAGGCCTTCACGTGGGTCATTTTGAAAAATTAAAAATGTTTTGGAAACTAAACACATAGGGCTAGTTTACTGTTCTTTCAGAAGTTCATTTTGACTCCTAAAAGTGCCTCAAAATTTCCTGCAAACTTCTTTTACACTTCTGCAAATTTTTGTTACCCTTCTGTCAAAAATGTTACAAATCAACATTAGATTCCTCGGGAAACTTATCAAGCTCATAAAATGTCACAAATTCAATGTTTTTTATTTATTATGAGTTTGAATTAGATTTATTGTGTTGGTTTTTTCCTCCTATCATGAGGGAATATGTAATTTAATGTAAGGGACAAACACTCCTAGTTCATTGCTGAAATTCAAGGATTGGTTGCTGACCTCCCTAAAATCTAGGAAATGACTCATATTGTGTATTTATGGTCCGTTTTGGATGGGATTTCGACCTGATGAGATTTCATAGTCAATATTTTCTATAAGTAGACTCTCTTGAGTCCTTTGTTGGGTTGGACAGTCTTATTTTGCAGTGGAGCTATTGTAATCAGCATTTTGGAATGAAATTAGAGATAGATTTGCAGAACTTGTGTTGAGAATATTGTGGTATGCATTGGAGAAATTTTTATTCTTATGTATTTTTATCTATTCATGCTAAATGATATATCTTCTTCTTTCATATACATCTTTCCATATGTTTATCTTGTAAGTTTATAAAAAGAAATCATGTATGTTCATGCTCTGTTTTAGGCAAGGTTTACATGATATGTCTATTAACTTCTAAATGAATGAATTCTCCTTAGTTATCATTCATACTCTCTCTCACTTCATCCTATACTCAATGACCAATTAAACATGATTTCAAGCTACCTACCTAGCCTCGCATATTCTTTTCAAATTGACTTTGGAATTTAGACCTAAAAACCTTACACTTTCCTTCTCACTGACCTTTCTATCCAACATTTAAAACATCAAACAAATTTTATTTAGTGAGCTTACATACCTAGCCTAAGATCATTATATACTCATTCATTCCTTTTACTACAAAATTGACAATGATAGAGCCCTCTTTGGTCCTGGTAGGGCTAGCTACCTGACCTAAAGCCTTGTGTATGGTTACCTTCCTTCAGCTCCATTCATAGCCTTGGGAAGCAAGGGGGAGTGATAACACTAAGTTAAAAAAAATTATCTATATTTCCTGGATATATTCGTCATTTAACATGTTTCATAGCATATAGTTCTCCTGAGATATATTATAATATTTTCAATCAGAATTTTTTTCTTCCAAACTCTCTTCATTTAAAAGGTTTATTTCACAAACATGAGACTCTTCTCATAATATTTGGCTCTTTCTAGGTGATAATATTCCCATCATTCATTACTGGCTTACATTCCATGCTATAGCCAAGGCATTATACCTACAACATGAATTTTCACTCAAGGAAATAATATTAGTTTCCAATGTAAATAATTTTTCCCATGTCTCATTTACAGCATCCACCAAATTGGATTCAAAACTATCACATCGTCAAACACTCAAAATTTTCAATTTCATGCCATACAATTGAAAGGAATTCTTCATTGTGTCACATATTCATTCAACGTCATTGCACTAATTCCAAAGAATTCTTATGGAAATCATATTTTTCATGCCACCAAATCAAATAAACTCAATGTTGAGAGTTTCATATTCACACTCTCCACTACGATATATGTCTCAAAATTTATTGGAAATTAGTCTTCTGACTTTACTTTCTGCAAGAGTGAGGTATTTCCACCATTCACTTCAACACTTAATCACTTCTCATAAGCATTAAAAATAATTTTTTTAAATCATTACAATTTTTTTCCTACACAGCACGTATGAATTGAGTGCATCGAACATATATATTACTAATATTTTAAGATATCACGATCATATCAACTATAACCCTACCATTATTATATTCCATTGAGTATTTTATGATAGGCATGCATTTACATATCAAAGTAGCACAATGCATATTCATGTTCTTTACTAACACTCTTAACGTCATTCATTTTAATGCATTCCTTAATGCATTACCCACCATAAATTCTCTTTGACCTATAAAGGTATTACTCATTGATCTAGTTATTTTCCATCATAATGCTGGAAAATAGGACAACATTGAGAGGGGCAGTGAATCAATATTGTAGAAATTTTACCAATTCAAAATTTATTTTTACTTTGTGAGAGAACAATAAGACAGTAAAGAGAAATTTTACCAATAAATATGATAAAAAATTACTTCAACAAACAATGGAATATTCAAGGAAAAATAACTTCACAAACTACTTCTCCATTTGATTAATAGGGAAAACTATAACTTGAAAATACAATGTTCTAGCTACAACCAGTAAGAAGCTACAACTCCCTGATTTATCAGCTGCAACTAATTGGAGCTACAACCACAGCAATTCTCCAACAACCACTGGAAGGATCACCAACCCTTACAACAAGTAACAACTCGCATTAGACACTCGTTTTTCCCTCTTTCATCCATTTTCATACTAGGACCCATGATTGCCTTATCATCTTTTAAACAAGTAATCTATTTCAATCACCTCTAAAAAATACCTACAAAAATCTTTGATTTTTGTGAAAACCACCACTTCACCATATCAACACCTCCCTACACCGAAAGCTCTGTATCAAAAACTTGTGCTCATTTTGCTTGATTAGGCCTGCTTTTATAGATGTTCATTTTGCTAACTTTGGCTTTGTTTATTTTTCAATTAAAGCATGAAGCCTTTATTTTTTTTCTTTCTCTTGTTTATATTATTCCATTGGAATTATTCTCCAAGTTATTTGGCCTCGACAACCATTATTTGCAATTTAAACTGATTGTTTCTACGTGTTTTATTCAATCTTCCTTTTTACAAGATTTAGCAGTCTGCTCCTTTTCCTTATTCTTAGCCATAAGACTAGTCTCTGTCACCGCCAGCTTAGGCCCTAGATTCTAAGCCCTTTAAAATCATGTCGAGTGTTTTTTCCTTTGTTAAAAACTTCATTCCATTTCTCACATCTCTACATGAGGCGAGCAAGGATCAGTCCAAAGTTCGAAGCTTCATAATCCTGGCTCTTATTATTAATTTCAATTCCTAAGAGTTACGAGATTCCAAGATCAAGGATGAGCTAGCCAATATGGTTCACCCGACCCTCCATTCATTGGCTTCCGCTCTTTTGTGTTATATGTGTTGACGTGTCCTAGCTATTTCTTCTCGGAAACATGCCAAATTCCAAAAATTTAATTTTTTGGGTTGATCCCTCTAGGATGACCCCTCTAGGATGATGTCACACTGACATCTTCAAGGACTCATAGCACCTGCATATTGGTGACATGTGTCACCCTAAAACAACACAGTTGGGTACAAAAATTTCCAAATCTACATGCCATGTGTCCACCTAAGATTGGTTGGTGATGAAGTCATATTCTATTGTCTTCCGAGTTAATCACGAGCTACCGCCTATCCTCCAAGAGGAGAGAGAAAATATCCTTCGGGGTCTTGTTTTGTGACCATTTCCTTTGTTATTTTGTTTTTTCGAAAACCACCAAATTCAATCCGTTGTCTCCTCGACACCACTCCTAAGTGGGTTGTGGTTTTTGGATGGGTTTACCCAAGGTATATCTTTCTCTTGTATCTATGTGATCAATTGTGCAGGAAACCACCTCTCGTGATCACTAATTCTCTCTAATGAGTTTTCTTATAGTGTCATTGGAATGCCACCATGTGGCCTGAATCCACCTACTTTGTTACATCCAGGGTGCTCCTGCCAGGGTACCACCATCGGGATTGCATAATTCTGATCCACCAATCTTGGTCACTTAGGCTTAGGGCCAAAAATGATACTATCGGGGTGAACCCTCCAGGGTAACTCTACCAGGTGGGTTCCACCTGATCCAATGGGGTGCCTCCCCACTGCTATGTTGATGGCTACATTTTCCCAATCCTCTATTTTGTTGCATATCCGGTCTTTCCACTGAGGTTGGAACTTATTCCAACTTTGGCTATGTGCCAAAGGGTCCTCCATTCACCTTTAACCTTGTTATTTAACTTTTGTGTCATAAATATTTGACTGGCTCTATCTTTCAATCCAAGAGGCCATTTTTGTACTTCCATATACCACTCGAAATATCCTTTATAGATCCATCCAACTGGGTGGTTTGCACCTACATAGGAGATTATTTGGTGCTTAAAATAGGCTCCAAAGCCTCTACTCTGATTTTGTCCCTTTTCCCTTCTTGTGTGTTTGGAACCTACTCCACCTGTGCCTCCTGGCTCGACCTGCTAACACCTGTTGACATCAATGGAAACATATTTCCAAAATTCTCCCCCTTTGGAATTTATGGCAACACTAATATCAAACAAAACGCCTTTTACTCTTTTAATTCTTTAATTAAATCCTACTCCTCTTGAAATGAATTATTCTTTACAGGTTTATGTTGTTGTGTTATCTATTGTTGGTGTTGTTCTTGTTCTTTGTTTTGCATGATCACTAGATCACTCCCTCACTCCCCAATTTTTTATTGATTTCTTTAGATCTCTCCCCCTTTAGCATCAATGGAAAATACACCAGTATGATCTCCCTATCATTGTGCTTCTCTGGTCAACAAATATTCCTCTTTCATTTTGACCCTTGTGGACCTAGAAGCTTCACTTTGATATGTTGATAATGCAACAACTTCCTTTCTTCCTCTTGAAGGAAGAGCTAGTGGAGGGAGGAAAGAGGCACAACTCCCAATATTTTACTCAAATACTCAAATTTTTCTCTAGGAATTTGCTCAATGAGGATATCAACAATTTTATCTTTGGTAGGTACATACTCTAGTTTCACAATCTGAGCTGCAACTTTATCTCTCAAGAAATGATACTTGATGGGTATATGCTTGGTCTTAGAGTGAAATACTAGATTCTTTGACATGTTGATTTCATTTATGTTTTCACAAATAATGGGGATCGATCAATCATAAAAAACTTGTACATCTTGCACATATTTCTTCATACATAAAGTTTTAGTACAACAAGAAGTTGTCGCAATATATTTTCCTTCAGCTATATATAAGGAAATGGAAGCCTCTTCTTGCTCAACCATGAAACTATACTTTCTCCAAGAAATAAAGCACCACCACTTGTGCTCTTTCGATCATCTTTATCACCTGCCCAATCATGAGCATCAGTATAAACATTAAATGAAAAATAATTACCTCTTGTGTACCATATTCTATATTCCATTGTTTCTCTAAGATATATGAGAATTCTTTTGGCTGCAAGGAGATGAATTTGTCTAGGAGTTGCTTGAAATATTCCAACTATTGTAACAACATGCATGATGTATTTCCTTGAAGTTATCAAATGCAAAAGGGTTCCAATGATGGATCTATTTAAGGTGTGGTCCCATTCTATAGATTCATATGTATTACTAAGATTGCAACTTGTCACCATTGGAGTGCTCACTAAATAGAACTATTCCATGTAAAATTCCTTTAGCACTTCCTTGAGATACTTACCTTGAGAAATAAAAATGACTTTAGGGGTCTACACTATTTCCAATCCAAGAAAATATGAGAGCTTTCCATGCATGGAAATATCAAATTATACCTTCATATCAACTACAAATTCACTATTCAACAAATCTATATTACTTGCAAAGATGATATCATCAACATAAACTACCACCACATTGAGTTTTCCATCATTTTCTTTGACATATAGGTTGTTGTCAGCTTGACCTCTTTTGAATCCACACTTGATCAGGTAGTTCTCTAGGTTGGAATACCAGTCTCTAAGGGCTTTCTTGAGACCATAACAATCCTTCTTAAGTTTGAAAACATAATTTGGATTGTCTGTCAGCTGAAATCCTTCTGGATGCTCTATGAAAACTTCCTCTTGTAGTTCTCCATTTAGAAAGGCAGATTTGACATCCATTTGAGAGATTTTCAATTTCTTGAAACAAGCACATGCCAAAAGAATTCTTATTTCTTCTAATCTAGCAACAGGAGAAAAATTCACAAGAAAATCCAATCCTTATACTTGAGCATAGACTTTACATACTAACATGGCCTTATTTCTTACCAAATCTCCGCAATCATTTAACTTATTTTTGAAAACCCACTTTCTATTAATGACATTCTTGTTTGTAGGTCTTGGAACAAGTTCCCAAGTCTTATTTTCCTCTATCTGGTCCAATTATTTATTCATGGCCTTTAGTCAATGTTGATCTTGATTTTCTTGAATAATATTCTTTAGTTCATCCATATACAACAGTGCAACATGTGCCTGTGTGAGGGAATTTTGCAACCTCCTTCTTCTATGCACTCCAAAACTTAATTCACCAAGAATCTGATCAACTGGATGGTGTTTTTGTACATACCCCGAGGGGTTTCCAACTTGAGGAATAGAGGGATATTCTTGGCTTTCTTCTGCATTTGCCTCATCATTCTCATCACTAATGATTATTGAGTCATCAATGTTGGATTGTTCGAGTTGTCACACTTCGTTATCATCATTCTCATATATCTTTACATAGATACAGTCAATGATTCTCTTGTTGAATTTATTGTAACATCTGTAACCCTTTTTTTTATGTCGATAACCTAGAAAAAATCCTTCATCTTCTCTCGCATCGGATTTCCCAAATTTCTCATCATTTCTTTTAATGTATCATTTGTTGCCAAACATTTTGAAGTGTTTGATTGTGTAATATTCCAAATTTTCCATCAGATAATTGCAATATTATAGTTCTTACATTTCTTATTTAGTTAAGTAAATAAAAGGGTGGAGGGACCCATAAACCTAGTAGAGGAATAAAATCCACTTCTATAGTGTGAATGTGGGTTAATTGAGTAGTGGAGTAGCATTATGGAGTAGTGGAGTAGCATAATAATGAAGAAATAGTGGAGGTCATAGAGAAATAATGAGGAATATGATGAATATAGTGGAGGAATAAGTGCATGATCATGGAGAAATAATGATGAAGTGATGGAGGAAGTGGTGCATTAAATGCACACATGATGGAGGAAGTGGAGAGTAATTGTAGCAAATATGGAGATCATGGAGGACAGCGTAGTCTTTATGGAGGCTAGTGGCCACATGTGCAATGTAGTTATGAGGTGGTCCAAGGCTAGGGAAGGCTCACAACCATAAAAGGAAGATGAGGGTAGTAGAGGAAGGAATTCTAGATTTTTATTGTTGAGTGTCGTAAGACATTTTTTTGCATGCTTCAGTTGTTTAGCTAAGTCTGTTGTGTTGTTTAGAACCGAGTGTTCCTAAGCAGAAATCCCACCCTTACCGATGGGGAACTTCAAGTTCCTACTCTGGGAAGGCTTTATTGGGTATAATTCATCATATGGAAATTAGTGCCACTTTCATCCACTCTCACCAGCACTCCCAGCTACAGGAATTGTGCATTCCTGAAATAGAGTTTAAGATTTGGAAGGTTGTTCTCAGTACTTCAATTGAGAAACTTGTGGAGGGATCAACCCTTCACACTTTGGATCCATTACAGTCTTCTGGGAGTTTCATTTCATATTTGGCATCAGGCCATCCATCTATTCTCCTATGCATCAATATTTCCTGCAAGAATTTTGTAATTATGCAGTGAGGGTTTGAGGAGAAGAGGAAGTTCCAAGCAACTCAGCTTGGAATCCTGTGAGGGATTAATCCTTCACACTGGGGATCACTTCAGAAGCCTAGGATTAGCATTGTATTCTCTATCAGCAGAATACATCATCATCCCCCCTAGAAAATGCAGAATTTCCCAGCAGTTGTGCATGCAACAACTGCATATTGAGTGGAGGAGCTAGATTTCAAGTTTGGAGCTTGAGAATCAGGATAAGGGAACAACCCTTTAGTTAGTGAGCTGAGTGGGTTCTATTGTAGATGATAGATATTTTTTTCATCCCCAGCCAACACTTGTCTCCAGGGAGTGCGTAACTCAACCAGTAGGTGTGCAGTGTGCAACCCAAAAAGAGTCGAAATTCCAAACTCAAAATCTGGCCAAACCATTTCTGGGTTTTTCTGGGATTTTATGGGTTTTTCGAGTAGAATACATGGTTAAAATCCTAATCACTCCAGCAGGCTCTTGCACATAGATCTTCTTCCTAACAAAAACAGTTTCCAATTGCAGCAGTTTATACTTTCCAGTGCTAAGTTTCATTAGTTTATTTCAATCATCTTGTGGCTTGAGTGCATTCCTTTTACAGCAATATGTACTTACATTGATTTTGATACGTAATGATATGGCTCACCTTTTTCTACTAATGTTTTAATGTCTTCATGTTATATTCTGGCATTTCCAGTGTTTTACGGTTTTGTTCTTACATTCTGTTTATTACCTTAATTGAAATGTTATAAATGTTCTATATTCATGTTTCTCCCATTTGGGATATTACATATTGTTGCTCGTCTTCCACACCATAACGCATAAGGATTTTTGTCATTTTTCAGTTGAAAATTAGATTTTTTGATTATGAACATTGTTGTATGAATTTCCTCTTCCAAAAACCTTTGTTGGGCATTATTTTATGTCATCATTGCTCTCACCAACTGCTGCACTGACATGTTTGCTCTCTCTGCATCACCATTTTATCGAGGAGTCTCTGTTATGGTAAACTACATTTTGATGCCATTTGTCTTACATAATTCATCAAATTCCTTTTAAGTGAACTCACCTCTATTTCCTGAGCTAATTATTTTTATTGTGAAATTGGTTTCATTTTCAACTATACCTTTGAATTCTTTAAACTTCTCAAAAGCCTCAGATTTCTCTATGAGAAAGGAAACCCACATCATCCTGCTAAATCCATCAATTATTAGCATTAAATACCGCATACTGTGGTTGACTTCATTATGGATGGTCCACACAAATCCATGTGCACCAGTTGCAATGGCTTTGCTAAAGATTTTTCCTTTTCCTTGAAAGGAACTCGAGCTTGATTTCCTAGTTGACAAGGTTTGAAAATCATTTTTTCTAGTTTTGAAAGCCTTGGCAGGTCCTTGACTGAATTTTTCTTGCTAAGCTTGACAATCTAATCAAAGTTTAGATGTCCAATACTTTTATGCCACAACCATATCTCATTTGTATTTGATAAGAAGCATGTTTTTATCTTTTCTTTCAGCACATAGACATTATTGTTTGTTCTTATATCCCCAGCAACTATTTCACATGTGCATGTGAAAATGATTTGATAGTTTTTAGCTTTGAAAACCACATCATAGCCTTCATCACACATATGAGACACACTTAGCATATTATGTTTGAGGCCATCAACATATAAAATGTTCTTAGCTTTACCTTTTCCATTTGAGAGACTAACCACTCCTTTTGCAATTAATTTACTTGCAACATTGTAACCAAAAGTAACATTACCTATATCAATTGGCTTCCAAGTGAGAAACTTGCTTTCGTATGATGTCATGTGCCTGGAACAACCAGTTTCTACATACCAATGGTTCCCTCCATTGTGTGCATATAATGAAATATCAGATTGCTTTGATTTTTCTTTTTCTTTCCATACTTTGGTCTTTTGTCTAGTTTGTTCAATAACTGGATGTGTCTTCTTTTCTTTCAACAAAAAATCATTAGAGAACTTTTGAGGTATAAAATGGGCCTCCTATTAAAAATGTACAACCAAAATAAACTTTATAAGAACCAATAAGATTCAAGATGATGATGTCAACCATGGGGGATGATCCATCATTTTTGCGGTAAAAATGTAAAAAGATTAAAAAATAATAAAATAATAAAACTACTTTTCAAATTGTATTTTCAACTTATCTCCTTAAGGTTTTACTCAAGTTTAAAACAGGAGTACTAGTTGGATGTAAAATTAATTCCTCATCCAAGGAGTACCCATGTTGCATACTTTCAATGGACCCTAGTACAAGAAAAATGAGAAATACATGAAAAAGTGTGATTACAATCATGTTTTTCAAGTATTTCTCATTTTTCATGTAGAAGGGCCCATACAAAGTATGCAACATGGGTATTCCTTGGATGATGAATCAATTATGCATCCAACAAGTTTTCTCGCTCAAAATTCGAGTAAACACATAGTGAGATAAGTTGAAAATACGAGTTGAAAAAGTAGTTTTCTCTTTTTTCCCTCTAAAATTTGATGATGTAATGTAATCTTATTTAATTATTTCCACTATTATTTTATAATTTCCTTAGGAGGCCCATTTTAGACCTCAAAATTCACCTAATGTGACAACTATATGCCCAAAATTTTCGAACTTAAAACACTACACTTGATCATTCAAGGGAGAAAAGGAATTATTATACTTGGTTTTGCTTCATCTCTGCTAAAATATTCTCTTTGGATCTGAGATTTCTGTAAGATAAATTAACTCTGCAGTTTGCAACTTTGTGGCCATAATTGGTGCATGTAAAATAATATCCATGGAAGACATTTTTGTGCCTGGATGGATACCTTCCGCGTTGAGAATAATTTTAAGCAAGTCAATGTGCATGGACAATGTACTCCCTTTGTTGTTGTTGATTTCTCTTTTGCCAAGTAATTGTCCCTTGCTACTGCGTGGGCCCTTATTTTTCTGGGGGAAAAAAGGTGATTTACTTTTTACCCTTTAATTCAGCTAATGCACTAGATTCAACATCAAAACCAAAACCAATTCAGTCTTTGGATATGCGTTGAGCCTCCAAAATTTCATTTAAAAATTTTGTCCCTTAGCTAAATTTCTGATTGAAGTTAAGTTGTGTTTTACCCTTTTCAAGCTCCTTCTTTAGTAGTACAATTTCTCCTTCCATATTCTCACATATTTGAGCCTTTTCATTCAATTTTGTTTCAAGGTTTCTTGTATTTTCTTAGTTTCTTCTAATTTCATAAGAAATGGCTAAAGAACATCAACCTTATAATTTAATAAATACTCCTTTTGGGTTTTTTTTTCTTCGTTGACCTTTCCATTCTTCAAGAGAACTTACTAGTTCTCCTTCAAGGTATATTTCTCCTTCACCATTATCAGACTTAATACCCTCGACTTGCATATTTTTAATGCCTACTAACATGAATTCCTTATGGCTCTCATCATCTTTGTCATCATCTAAGGATTAGCTAGTTTCATATTTTAAAGATCTATCATCTTGAGAATAAAATCCTATCTTCTTAGTCTTATTTTTATCCTTCTAAACTTTCTTAAACTTTTCTTTAGGATCATAATCATTTTTCTTCTTTTCAGCACACTTTGATGCATAATGACCAAATTTTCCAAAATTTAAAAATTTAAATGGGACTTGCCCTTATACTTTCCTAATCCTTGCTTGACCCTCCTCAAAAAATTATTTTCTTCTTCTTTTGATTCATAGCATGTGTCAGCATGTTCATCCTTGCACTTATTTTATACTTTAAAGGTTGATTCTTTTGTTGCAGACTTTCCTTTCAAATTAATCATCTCAATGGCAGTAAGTATACCAAGTAGTTGATCTAGAGTAAGAGTGTTCAGACTTGGTGTTTCTTAAATGGATGACACCTTGGGATTAAACCTCTCAAGAAGAGATCTTAATATTTTTTGAACTACCACATCCTCTTCTAGATTCTCATCAATCCCTCCTATGGTATTCACAACTTCATCAACTCAAAAAATGTTTTGCAATATCTTCATCATCATGCATGCTCAAAGATTAAAATCAAATCCTATAACCTTGGAGTTTAACTTTCTTTACCTTGTTGTGTCCTTCATAGTAGCTACTCATCTTGTCCTATATTTATTTGGCAGATTTGAAATCCATCACCTTTACAAATTTTGATTCAGGTAGGCCTACAAGTAGGGCATGCATTTCTTTAGAATTGCATTTGAACTCCAACTTCTAATTTTTGGTAACCAATGTTGGAGGTCGTTGATAATTTTCTTCCACAACATCCCACACATCAGCTCCAAGTGATTGAAAGTATGCCTTCATCCTCAATTTCCAAAACACATAGTTTGTTCCACTTAACATAGGTGCCTTATTGATAAAACCTCCTTCCTATTTTTCCATGGTCCTTGTTATTTCTTCTAGTTGTTCAACCGATTAGAGGTAACTTTCTCTCATACCAATTGTTGGAAACCAGGACAATACTGAGAGGGGGGTGAATCAGTATTGTAGCAATTTCAACAATCCAAAATTTCTTCTTACTTTTTGTGAGAACAATAAGACAATAAAGAGCACTTTCAGAAATAAATATGATAAAGAACTACTTCAATAATCAATGGAATATTGAAGGAAAAAATAACTTCACAAACTTCTTCTCCATTTTATTAATAGGGAAATCTAGAACTTGCAAATACAATGTTCTGCCTACAACTAGAAGGAAGCTACAAATCCCTAATATATTAGCTGCAAACGACTGGAGGTATAACCCCAACTATTCTCCAACACCCACTAGAAGGAGCACCAAACCCTGATTAGCAAGCTCCAACTCAATTTAGACACTCATTGTTACCTCTTTCATAAATTTTCATACTACGATCAATGATTTCCTTCTTTTCTTGCAAACAAGTAATTGATCTCAGTCACCACTCAAAAACACCTACAACAATATATAATTACTGTGAAAACCACCACTTCACCATATTAATACCTTGCTACACCAGAAGCTCTGTCACAAAAAATTGTGCTCATTCTACTTGATTAGGCTTGCTTTTATAGATTTTCCTTTCACTAACTTTGGTTTTTTTTATTTTTGAATTAATGCAGGAAGCCTTTATATTTTTCCTTTGTCCTATTTAGATTTGTCCTCTAGAACTATTCTCCAATTTAAATCACCACAACAACCATTATCTGTAATTTAAAGTGAGTTTTTATGCTTGTTTTAGTTAATATTCCTTTTAACAATATTTAGTAGTATTCCTATTATTTTTATCTGTAATTAAATTTGCTTAACTTCCTATTCTACTGTCAAAAATAATAGTTATGTTATTCTAATCGTAAGCCCCTTTTGTTGGCTGATTTTCCTATTTCTTAGCCATACGACCAGTCTATGTGACCACTGGCTTAGGCTCTAGGTGTTAAGCCCTTTTAAATCATGTCAAGGTCTTTTTTCCTTTTTCAACAGCTATGTGCCATTGGTCGCGCCTCTACGCAAGGTGACCAAGGACCAATCAAAATATTTGAGCTTCCTGATCTAGACTCTTCTTATTAATTAAAATTCTTAAGAGTTATAGGATTTTTGGATCGAGGATGAGTTGGATGGTAGGGTCCACCTAACCCTCTGTTCATTGGTTGTTGCTCTGTCATGTTGTCTATGTTGACATGTCCTAGCTATCGATGCCCGGAACTACACCAAATTCTAAAATTAGATCTTCCAGGTTGATCCCTCCTAGATAAACTCTTGAGGATGACATCATGCTGACATCATCAAGGACACCTAGCACCTGCGGAGTGGATACATGTATCACCCAGAAATAGCCCATTTGGGTACCCAAAATGCCAAATATGTATACCACATTTCCACCTCTTATTCGATGGTAATGATGTCATCCTCTATTATTTATCGAGCCAATCATGAGCTGTCACCTGTCCTCCTGGAGGAGAGAGAAAATATCCTCTTGGGTCTTGTTTTGTGACCATTTCCTTTGCTATTTCATTTTTTCGAAAACCATTGGGCTCAACCCCTTCTCTCCTCAACACTACTCCTAAGCGAACTATGTTTTTGGGAGGTGTGCCCTGGGGGTAGATCTATATAATTGATATACATGATCAAGTGTGATGGAAACCACATCCCATGATCACTTATTCTCTATAATGGGTCCTCTTCAAGTTCCATCGGAATTCCACCATGTGGCCCGACTCCACCTACTTTATTACATTCAGAGTGCTCCGACTTGGGTACCACCACTGGGATGTCGTCATCCCCATCCACCAATCCTGGTCACTTAGACTTGGGGCTAAAAACGATATTTTCGGGGTGAACCCTCTGGGGTAACTCTTCTAGGTGGGTTCCACCCAAGCCAATGGGGTGCCTCCCCACTGCTGCACTGTCGGCCACATCTTCTCGGTCCTCTATTTAGCTGCATCTCTTAGGGTACCATTGCTTCCTGGGGGGGGGTTTTATCTAGGTGGATATTTTTGACCACCCACCTATTCCACTAGGAACCCCACCATTTTTTCTTTCATTTTTTTAGTTTCCTTAATTGTAGCATAGTTTACTATTTTTGGTGGTTTTTCGGGTCTTGAACTTCTAGAGCCGTTTTGAGGCCCTAAACGACATTTTTTGGAAACCTGGGACTGAAATGGGCCTTTGAATGATATTGGTCACTTGAAAGTTGTATTCCTTAGATATATATTTCTAATGAGGTATTTTGTGTATCAAACGGAGATCGTATTCCAAGGTTACATCCCTAGGAAGTTGATGTACCAATTTACCGAAATGGAGCCCATAATATTGGCTCTTCATCTCATAGGGTTAGGTTTTTTGATGTTTCATTAGGGTAATTTTGAGGTCTAAAATGGGACTCCTAAGGAAATAATAAAATAATATTTATGAATTTGCAATTCACTTTTTACACCTCAATCCATGTAACCATAGTTAAATTCAATTGAAAAGTTGTACCAAAATAAAATTAATAAAAAAATTGTATTGATGTGACTATAAATAAGAATGATCTTTTCAAGAAAAATTCATTATCATTGAACAACTAATGCATTTTTCCTTTGTACTTACATAAATTAAAATAAAATATAAATATAAATTTATAAATTCTTTATTATATTATATGCTATTAAATAAAATTTATATTATTTGAATTGTATAATAACATGTAACTAATATACTCTATAAAAATAATATAATATAATAAATGTATAGGGATATGCATTGTTTCTTTCAAGAAATATGAAATGGCAATAATATATTTTTATTCAAAAAGTGTGAAATAACATTTATTATAAGTATTTTACTTTAACTTTAAAAGTACTCAGAGCACTACCATGGTTAACCATGAGTTTTTATCCACCATTGAGAATATGACAAGTAAGTACCTTTAACTCAAGCAATGCCACCTCAACCATTAGGGATGATGTCATCCCCTAAAATGTGATTGGTTCTCATAAAGTGAATTTTGATTGTAAATTTTCCTTAGGAGGCCCATTTTAGACCTAAAATTCCCCTAATGAAATTTTCCCCATATTGTTCAATAATAGAAAGGCCCTTGAGCCTCATTGTAACATGGTTCATATGCATATAAACGCCACATATCTTCTCGGAAATAAGATACCATCTCTCAAGCTAGTTCATTTTCCATTATGTTTGTAATAATTTTTTCAGTATTTGATATTAATGAAATGAAGTGTTATTCTTGTTGCATCTCTTCATTTATGTTTATTTCTATATTTTATTGAATTCCTGCATAATTCTGGATCAATCTCCAATATTTCTACTAAGGTTGGTACTTATTCAAATTTTGGTTGTGTGTCAAAGGACCCTCCATTCACCTTTAACCTTGTTATTTGACTTTGGGGTCAAAGATATTCGACTGCCTCTATATTTTAATTGAGGAGGTCAATTTGGGACTTCCATA
The DNA here is from genome assembly GCA_034641835.2 of Pinus albicaulis. Taxonomy (NCBI): domain Eukaryota; kingdom Viridiplantae; phylum Streptophyta; class Pinopsida; order Pinales; family Pinaceae; genus Pinus; species Pinus albicaulis. The sequence continues at coordinate 454,800,495 of CM076574.1, read as the reverse complement.
TAAAAAAGGAAATATCTTTCAGATATCTATGCAAATGGGTAGCTTACACCTGCATATGAGATGCTATGGTGCTCAAAACTAGCTCCAAAGCCTCTGCTATGATTCTAGCCCTTTGCCCTTCTTGTGTGAGTGGAACCTACTCCATCTATGCCTCTTGTTTCCACCTACTAAGTCCTGTTGACATAGCTTGCATACATTTCTAATATTTTATCAAATATTATGTGTTAGAAACTTTATGCCTTAACCATACATATCTTAACCATTCGTGCAAAATATATCAAAAAGAATGGAAAACAGTAAAATTTCAACCTAAATGAATTCTTACCTAATTCCTTCAACTTATCAAATGTTCCATGTTGGTCTATTTTCATGTATGTGTGGTTTCCACTTCCATTCATTCTCGATGTGTGATTTATTAGGGAGCCAATTTCGCTCTTTTATCCCTTTTTGACATGCATTCTCTTGAAATTTATTCTAGATTATTTGTATAACTGAAGACACATCCTTATCACAAATCCTACTTTAAGGAGTGTTATTTAATATCAAATTTTTAAGAACAACCTAGACTTTTCCCATGCACCAATTTATAACACATCAATTGTTAGTCACTTAATTATAGCATGTGCCACAATATTGTTTATTCCACGGCCAACTCATTTTAATCATTCGTTCATTTTCAACATTATTTAAGTCTTAGCAATGAATCAAACATTCTTAGGCTCAAGTTGATTTTGTTGATATTGGTAGCTTGGGAGGTACTCCATGTTAATTTTGAAACTCAGTGAAAAATTCCAATCATGGGACTAGATTCCTCTTTTCTAGAGGACCAATTTCGACTATTGAAGCACTCAAATTGGACAAGGGAAAGTTATTTTTTAAGAAAATCCCACATGTGCACAAAAGGACAGGTCATCCCAAAAGAGAAATTGGACTCCCATGGATTGATATAAATACAAATAAAGTGACCCTCATTTGGAAATCATCATGATCATTCTTATTTCTTTGAATTTGGCTTGCATATTTCTAAGGATGGGTCACGGATATTGGTTCATACATGTCTGAGATTGCAAGTTCTGAAGCTCGCACATGTGTTTAGCATTTTTCTTTCCAACTTCATGCATGACACAGGAAGTTTTCAGACACAATCATAGGCATGCATGTTCATGAGTGTAGTTGGAGGGTTCCATCCACATGGACATCTCTCTTTTCATGCAATTGGGACCTAGGGCTTCATTTTTAAATTTGACCACAGATTTCATTAGTTGACCGTAGATTTCGATAGTTGACCGCAGATAGAGACAGTTGATCACAAGCATCTAAATTAGGGTTCTAATTATTATCATTGTTGGGCTCATCTCATGGATTTTGTTTAGTTTATTTTGCTGGATAGGATTATGGTTGAAGATATGGATAATTTTACTCTCTTTTGTTGAATCATTAAATGACAATCTAATAATAAGAATAATTTGAAAGGCTTTCCCTCATAGTGGGATTTTCCCTAGTCTCTAACCAATCTTGATGTCTCTATGTGTGAATTTTTTTCTTCTATTGTTCCTTTATGTTTTGTTGCATTGGTGACGATGTTTTTCTTTCTATATAATTTCATATATTGTTGAATAATGTTATAAAAATTAATATGATATCATGTTATGGGGGGGATTTCAATTAGGTGAATTTTTAGGTCTAAAATGGGCCTCCTAAGGAAATTATAAAATAATAGTGGAAATAATAAAATAATATTTGATTAAATCATCAAATTTTAGAGGGAAAAAAAGAAAAAACTACTTTTTCAACTCGTATTTTCAACTTATTTCCCTACTTGTTTACTCAAATTTTGAGCGAGAACACTCATTTGGTGCAGAATTTGATACCTCATCCAAGGAGTACCCATCTTGCATACTTTCGATAGACCTTGCTACACGAAAAATGGGAAATACATGAAAACGTGATTGCAATCACGTTTTTTCATGTATTTCTCATTTTTTCGTGTAGCAGGGTCCATCGAAATTATGAAACATGTGTACTCCTTAGATGAAAAAATAAATTTTCCATCCAACGAGTACTCGCACTCTAAATTTGAGTAAAACCTTAGGGATATAAGTTGAAAATACAAGTTGAAAAAGTAGTTTTTATTATTTTATTATTTTTTAATCTTTTTACTTTTTTACCCCAAAAATAGTGAATCATCCCCCATGGTTGACATCATCATCTTTAATCCTATTGGTTCCTATAAAGCTTATTTTGGTTGTACATTTTTCTTAGGAGGCCCATTTTAGACCTCAAAAGTTCCAGGTGACCAACCCCTGAGGCAACTTAGATTTTCATTGATCTAACTCCCTAGTCATTCCCTTGACAAGCCATGCATGCGACTATAGGCCTCCAGTCACTCCCACAACAAGGGAAAGCCATTTACTGTGGAAATTTTTGGCTAGTTTTGTGCCAACGAACCCAGATTATGTGTCACTTTTTCAGGGTCGGGACTTAGGCCACTTCCCAAAACTTCATGAATGCTTCAGAAATGAGAAATAACATTGATACAAAGGTACTAATGCAAACATTTGATCAATGACTTGATTGGACCCCTACTAGCCATGATAGGCATTTCTTCAAACATGTCACAAATATGAATACAACAGGTCATAATAACAGATCTGAGCATAAGGCTCTCATACTTATCTGGGAATCGCTAAGAAGCATTGATGCCTTATCACATTAATTGCATTATCATCTATTAGGTGATATATTCATTTTTCATTCATTTATAAATCAAAACATGATGATATCCATACATCATTACTGTCATAAGACATAATCATAACCAGCATATAGGAAACAGAAATAAAAAGGATACAACATCCATAAATTCCACTTATGAACCTGAACATTTGCACATAAAATACCAAGTAAAAGAACTCTTATTAATGAATGAAAATCCAACCGGGTTTGGGACTTCCACGTACCACCCAACCATAGATTGGTTGAACCAAATATTTCTTTTATCCAATCACCCCTATGCCACATTCCAAGAAGGAATGTGGGACGCATAACCATAAATTAACTAGGGCTTTCCCGAGCTAAACCACCTCACCCTAGCCCATAGAACCATGCTTTATCGCGATCCTCACCAGATCGCTAGGCCCTAAACAAGCATGGATGCAATCTAATTTCTCTGCCTACATCGTGAATAATTTTACTATATTATAGTCATTAGGATTTACCGCAATCCACAATTTGATCCAGGGATCACTAGGCCATAATCGAGACTCTAGTCTCACAGCTTTACCATATATCCTGCCATTCACTAGTCAAGGATTTCTAGGCCTCATTGAAACTCCACCCTCCAATATTTACCACAATTCCCATGGGATCACTAGACCTAACCAAGGGAACACACCTCTAGGATTTACCATATATATCTCCATTCACTAGTCGAGGATTTCTAGGCCCACCAAGGCACACAATACTTAGCTTTACCGCAACCCACCATCTAGTTTATGGGTTACTAGGCTAGTGGTTTTACCGAAATCCACAGTCTGGTTCAGGGATCACTAGGCCATTTGTTTTTTTTTGTTCATAGATCCACCTCGCTCAATTTCAAATCCATCTAGAAATCTCTCTCAACCAAAACATGAGAACCCATCATACCGTAGCTATCTGGAAATGGCAACACTACGTTGAAAACGTTGTCACACATGGAAAAGCACATGCCAATGAAAACAGGAGAACCAAGAACACACATGCATAACCATGCATGCCAAATATAGCAAGGAAATCACACATGAAAATCGATACCTGAAACAATCCTGTTGTAGCTGCCTGATCCTGCTCTTCCTTACTTGATCTTTGATTCCACTTTATCTTCTTTCATTTCTTGATCCAATGCTAAAATGCTACAAGAAAATTTTTTTGGGCTCTAAATATGTCATATAATTCAGTATATATAGTCTCTGAGAGTGTAAACTTCGGTGATCCAAATTCATTTTCAAATAGATTCTTCCGGGAAATAACATCATCAATCATAGAATCGACGTGTTTTGAACTACCAAGTGTAGTTCATCATCAGGAGAATGATGATTGGCTGATCAAGTTCATCAATAAATAGTGCAGAGAAGGCAATGGTCAAAACCAAAATTAATAATAAAATAATAAACATAAACACTAAGAACTTATATGTTTTACCCATTTTAACTAACTAATAAAGTATTATTAATTATAATTGTATATGTATAAAAAGAAAAATTTTAAGTCAACATAGTAACTAAATATTAATCAACAAAGTCTATATAAATAATAACAAACCCATTAATAATAATAAAACAGACATTAAGAAATTTAAATTAATAGTAACAATTTTTACGCATTATAACTATATAATAAAGTAATATTAATAATAATTATAAATTCATAAATAAATTAAGAAAATCAAATGAAAATAAATTAAAGTTCAACATACTAACTAAATCAATAAAAGTAAATATTAATAAAACATATAAATAATAATAAACCGAGTAATAATACTAAAATAATAAAATAGACTTTAAGAAATTAATATAGCTAATTATAAGTTTTACCCCATATAACTATCTAATCAAGAATACTAATTGTAAATTTATAAATAAACTAAGAAATAAAATGAAAATAAAATAAAAGTCACCCTAAAAACTAGATCAATAAATTTATTAAAAATATATCATAAATCATAAAAATATATAAATAGTAGCAAAATAAAATAAAATAAAATAAAATAAATAAAAACTAAAGAGGAAAACTAGATCAATAAATATATTAAAACAAACAAACTAAAAAAATTAAAGAGGAAAAAGTCAATAAATTAAAAAAAATTAAATAATTAATAATCATAATTATATCTATATATATATATATATATATTAGTAAAATTCAAATTAAGAGGCAAAAGGAGAAAAAGGAAAAACCCTAAGAATAGAGAGATGGGACCCAACAACTACTAATCTTCCACTCGTCATCCATATCCAACATACTAGACCTTTTCTCAATTTCAATCGCTTCCCTAAATTTGCAGTGATGGAAATGATCAACCCTAGCAATGACTTTGGATTCCTCCAAACAAACATGGTGCATAGTCTTTACCATATGTTCAACCAAAGTAGACTTAGTCATATAGTGTCTAATATCAGCCACATGCTCTTGATTTATCTTATTAATAGAATGACCAGTTTCTCCAATATAGGGAATCCCACAGGAACAAGGAATCATATAAACACCTTTCATGCTCTTCGTATCCAATGGGTCTTTAACAGAATGAAGGGAACCCTAAATAGTGTTCAAAGGTCTAAACGAGGAAGAGATATTATGTTTCCTCAAAATCTGAGAAATTTTGTCAGTTGTACCCTAGATAAAAGGCAGATGCACCATACCAACTAAATCACTTCAATCTCTCTTTGGTTTTGAACCTCTACTAGCACTTAATAAATCCTTGAAACCTTGACTTTTACTATAGCCATTCTTCTCAAAGGCTTTCAGGAGATGGGCTTTCTCTTCCTCCAAGTGTTAATCATCTGAGACCCTAGGAGCTCATGAATATAGTCTCTATTCATGAGCCATATTCCCATATTTATGATACTTTTGGTAGCCATTATACCACCAACTTCTGCTCAATGAACCTCCTCTACCTTGTGGCTAATTATGATGGATTTCTTATCTTTGTAATAATTAAACATGTATTTAACATCATTTTATCAATGTTCATTTTTTGATGTGGTTATGTGGCCAAGAATCATGTTTGAATATGAAAATTAATATTTTTCTACCATATCAATGACATTTTGGAAGTTAAGTACTTAGTTCGGTGCTAGTTCAGCAGTTCGGTACTTATTTCTGCACCTACACAAATGGAGAAAAAAAATTCAAAATTATAAAATATGTTTTTATTTTCTCTGGAATGGTAAATTAGGTGCCACATGGGCCTAATATGTTGGTAAAATCCTTGGAATATACCCAGATGACACATGTGGGATCCTAGCACATTATTTAAGTTATAACCAAAAATAGGTAACAATTTTGAAATGGCCATGTTTTGTCTCGATTTCCATGCAAATGGTGGAGAATAGCAAGAATATCGAAGACGGGTTTTTATAAAACATAGAAATTTATTTATATCTCAAACCATTTCAGAAAGTTCATTATGGTTTAAAAGTTATAGATGGTTCTCAAAGTAGTTTTGTAGAATATTTCTGCAAAACCCAGATTGGAAAAATGATTCAAACAACCAACTTCATGCATGATTTACGAGGCCATGGAATCAAATATGGAAATTAAAAAAGGGGCTTTTGTTTATAAATGGAAAATTATACTCCATATAATCTTATTTCCAAAATTAATATCGGTCGAGAAGATATGGTTATTTCTTTAATGCCAATTTGTATAAAATTGCAAAAAAAATAGACTTATGAGGTTTTCCTCTAAAATTGTAAATTAATTTTTTGAGTTAAGGGTATTGGATCTTATATTTCCCAAATGAATTTTATATATTGATAAGGTCTCAAAAAACAAAGGGAGGAAAGTGGAGAGAACAATGATTGTGGAACATTTTCAAACTCTGTTTTTTTTATTTCAAGTTTGGAACCACTTTACATATGTATTGTTGAAGATTGTTGATATAGAAATTTCAACTTCCGTTTCATGAGTTCATGTGATATTAATTTTTAAGTCTATTTATGTATCTTAATTTGTCTAAGGAAGTGGTTAGGTCCCATCACCAAACTTGGTCAAGTTGTAATCAATTTGAGTTAGAGTAGGAATAGTTGTGTGGTGGTATAGAATACTTGTAGTATGATATTTGAGTATGATTGTAGTTAATAGAATTTTCTAGTTTCAAATGATTTTATATTTAGATTTATGTTTCAAATTAACTCATGTTATTTAGACTTATAGTTTGTAGTTGAAACATTGAATTGACTATCTGAAGGATGGAGCATTCTCAATGAACAACTCTTGGATTTAAAGCATTTTGGCTTGCATATTTTAAGGTCTAAACTGAAGTATTTGAATTATCTCTGAATTAAATTTCTATTTTTCAATTCGAATAGGGTACCCTGTAATATAAAGTTGTCAAGTGGATGCTTATTGATTTGGCAACAAATTACATTGTGAAATCCTTCATTCTAATATTGATTTGTTGTAGTTAATTTTCAAGTCAGGACAATAAATTGATTAGTATCATAGTTTTATCTTTGTTGAATGATTCCTTGATTTCGAATGGTGTTTCTTGTTTTTTGCGTTATTGTTAGAGCCACAATTTTTCGCAGGTTAGGATTAATGAGATATCATTTGATTAAGAGTCGTGGGGTTGTATTTCTGAGTGAATGAGTCACTTTTAGTTAAGTCTCTTTGAGCTTATTTGACTAGGTTATGATTCAATGGATTTGTTTTGAAAATAACATACCACTTGAATCGATTGAAGAAATTATATTCGATTTGAACAAGAAATTGTTGGAGTTTAGATTTAAAGACAAAGACTAGAGTTGAATGTTTGGTACTTAATTAAGTATTAGATTGATCTTGGGATTAAGAAAGGTGTGAAATAGATAGTGGACTTGTACCTAAACCTTGATGTTTTGCAGCTCTATGTTTACGAGCCTTGGTTGACATTTTAAATGGAAGGGAATTCATATAAACATATAAAACCCCTAATATTTTTGGCATCGTTTTCAAGGATTTGCAAACAGTCTAGGTAATATTTTGCTTTGGTAGGTTGATTTTTAGTAGATTAATATTTGTGGTAATATTTCTAGGGAAACTAGAGGGTAGAGAGAGTATGGTAAGACATGAGTGAAGAGAACACATCCACTATGGTGGGGTTGCTCCAAAGTCTAGCTGTCTCTAATCGATTTTCTATTTTATTTTTCATATGCATAGAATAAAAGTAGGATCTAAAGCCTCATTTTTCCTTATTTTTCTTTGAAAGTGTGTTTTTCATTAGATTGTTTCATGAAAATAAGAGAATCATAACTTGTGTGAACATATAACTTGGTGATAGCAAGGCCTTAGTAGCATGGTGGCACTTCGAGTACATGACTGGTTTGCTTGCATTTGTTTTAAGTTTGTTTCCTTTTCAATTCTTTAGGATTTTTATATTTTTTGGTACTTTAAGAACTTCATACGCTAATCCATTTTCAGGACAGGGATTAGAAACTGGAAAAGAAGTACTCAAGGATGATCAAGGTTTTGGGAGAACTCTCTCAAATCCTAGCAACAACTGAGATATATGCTTCTCAGGAAGAAAAAATCTTGACAGCAGTCGAGAACTTATCTTCCACTCCATAAGTGATAGAATAACAACAAATGCATGAACCACATCCACAGGAATATCTTCACCCTTGCAATATTGTCGAAGAAATTAAAGAATCATGGACCACATCCAATGGAGAGCAACCAGTAGAACCTCATATTGAAGAATATTTTACATGCCTATATACGGATCCTATGAGCACACAAGAGGATAATCACCTAATTCTAGAAGATCTATATGGAAGGGTAAAGGAGGATATGCTAAATGAGCCAAATAAAGAGGTAAACCATGAGAATTTTTATTTTATTAAAAATTGGTTTCAAGAAACTATAAGGCAATACCATTGCTTCATTCTTCCTTACTTCTTGACATCATCATTAAAATTGTTTGTAATTCATACTCTGGAATGAAATGAGGATTATATTATGAACTTGAGTATGAATGCATTTTTACACCTATTACGCACATGGTTGCATTGGAAATATGGCTATACTTGAGGAAAGGAATTTATTTTTCTCGGGTAGAGTAGGATAGTAATAAATAAATGTTGCATATAGTAGTTATTTTATTTCTAAACTATAGTGCAACATCTTTCTCATTTTTTTTGTACAAGTGGGGATGGTAATAGCTAAAAATAAATTAGTTGAAAATGGGAGATATATGTTCCTATTGAGTATTTATGTTGGGTTCTCTTTCATCTGCATATTTCTTTTAATGAATATTGCCACTCAGTCCTAATTGCAATTGCAGCATGGTTCAACTATTACTTTTGTTTCCCACTTATTATTTCTTTCTCAGAGTTAGATTTTTTTATAGTTTTTCTTTTTAATAAATCAAACTATGACCATTATGTTTGGAATATTATGTGAAGTTGGAAATGATTTCATTAAAACATTGTCTGGTATTGCATACCAATTGTCTAGTACCTTGTTTCAACTAATCGGTAACCATAATTTGGGTAACAATTTGTTATTTTGCAAGACAAAGCATGATTTAAGGATATTGTTCATTTAGGATGTTTAAATACTAGAAGAATATTTTTAAAAGTGGAATATAAATCTTCATCAATGGAATGGACCACTTAGGCGAGTATTCGATGTTATCTTTCTTTTTTTCCTTAAGTTTTTAAAAATTATGATTCATGATTTATTATTAATACCACTATTTCACGAAGATGATCGAATAAAAAGTCTTTTTCCGTAGAAGTTGAATCAAATGATAATTTCAAACTATTCATGGTTGATATATCTTTTTTGTTTTAGAATTTCATTTTTCTTATTCATATAGGTTTCTGATTATCAATAAAAAACAATTGTTCAAAATATAGTTACCAAAGCATATCAAGGGGATTAAAACAAACTCAATATTTCCATACATTGATACCAATGAACAAAAATCAACTTGAATACTATAACCATAACGCCAAAGCACGACCTTTGAGCATCTTTATTAATACTTTCAAAAGAGTTGATGAAGTCTCTGTTCATAGTGGAACACTACTTTAAAAGCAAAAGCATACATGGAAACAATGATTAGTAGGAATTTTGGTGTCTTTTGGCTATTTTTTGGAAGCCTCATCCATCTCACATTAAAATGGCTCACTCAGGTTATGTCCTTTGATTACCTATAAGTACCTTATGAGTCTAATACATTATGCATGTAATCAAAGTCACTCTGAAAGGTATCACCCTATGCCTTTAATGGCCTTTCTGAAGATGCTCCCCCATCTACCAATTGCAAAAGAAATATCAATACTATAAAATTAAAGTGGTAGGAAACATAGGACTAGATCCTTTAGTGTAAAATAGATTTAAGAGGCTAACTCATCTAGGTTATGGCTGCCTGTTGGCAATGGGTACTGACATGTGATACCAATATGCAAACCCATCGGGGCTATGGACGCTCACAGGAAATGGGGAATTCTGCCTAAAGAAGTGTCAACCAAACCAAGGGTTTTGCCTACACATATTATGGTTACTATATAGTGTTTCAATCAAAAGGAATCATATGTGGATGAAGTCAAGGGTAAAAACAAACTCCATAAATTTTCTGCTAAATAAAAGTCTTAAGGTAACATTGATTCCTCTATCATTAGTTTTTCATACTATATATAAGATCTAATTAGCTTAGAAGTGGGACCTATGATCACAGAGAATTAATAAAACTCAAATGAAAAGCATATCTGTAATACTCGGATAACTATTGGACTTTGGTATTTGGTTAGTAATGACTAATTTTTCATTGGTTAATCATTTTTTGTGATCATAAAAATCCTCCTTTTCTACAAAGAAGGCGAGCCCCTTAAATTTATAAAAGGTTTCTTTCTTGAGAATAAGAGTGTTAAAGATTGATGAAATCATATGTAATGAGTGATTTGGAATGTATTTTATGATTAGTGTTAATTTTAAATCAATTTAATAAATCTGAGATGATTTATTTTTCTTCAGTATTAATCTCATTTGTTATGAAACCAACTCCAAAAATAGAAGAAAAGAGAGATCAACGCCTTAGCAATAAGCCACTTCGAGGGGGAAACCTCCTTTACATTACATAAATGAATATTTCTTGGATGATACAAATGACCAAAACCTCCTTCTATATATAGGAGTCCATGGGATTACAATATAATCTTAGCCGACCTAACAATAATAATGTAAGGGCACAATAATAACAATATTGGGGTTACAGGGGTACAATAATAACAATAAGGGGGTTACACTAGCAACAATAAGGGACTATAGTAATAATATAGGGACCTAAAATGCCCCTCTCCTTCAAAAAAGTGTTGTCCTAAACGCTTGAGTAGCTCTGGATGCTTCCATATAAAATTTTCATCCTCCCATGTAGAACCTTTAGTGGGTAAGTTCTTCCACTTGATGAGATAATCTGAAATTGATCGATTTCGTAGCTATCGAGTTCTAGTTTCCATGACTGCTTTAGGTTCCAATATGATTTTTCCTTCCTCATCAAGTTCTGGCAATATTGTTTGAACTAGGAGTTTGTCCCCTATAACCTTCTTTAACCATGAAACATGGAAAACTAGATGCACTCGCGAAGAAGCAGGAAGCTCCAATTTGTATGCCATAGTACCAATCTTTTGCAACACCTTGTAAGGACCATAGTACTTTGGCAATAATTTATTATCCTTCTTAGCTTTCTTGAGGGACATTTTTTGTATGTTTGTAGCCGTAAAAATACCTAGTCTCCTACATCAATAATTCTCTCACAGCGATGTTGATCTGCCTATTGTTTCATTTGATTTTGTGCCATATTTAGGCTATCCTTTAAGAGTTGGAGAACTTCTTGTTGATGCTCGATGTGATCTTCCACTACTTGAACCTTAGAATTTTCTCTTAAATAATATGTGATGGATGGTGGATGATATCCATAAAGTGCCATAAATGGGGTCACTTTTGCTGCAGTATGGAAAGAAGTGTTATACCACCATTCAGCGAGAGGTAACCAGTTGACCCATTGTGTTTTATTATCAGATACAAAACAAAGAAGATATCCTTCCAAAAATTTATTCACTATCTTTATTTGACCATCAGAGTGAGGATGATAAGATGAGCTATGAGCTAGTTGAGTACCCAAACAAGAAAATAATTCCGTCCAAAAATTTCCAGTAAAAATGGGATCTCTGTCACTTACAATATTTTTTGGGTTTCCATGTATCTTTTGAATTGTTTCCATAAATGCAGTAGCAATTGTACTTGCTTTAAATGGATGAGATAATGCACAAAAGTGTGCATACTTTGTAATTCTATCAATTACCACCATGATTACACTCTTTCCTTTAGACTTAGGTAAACCTATGATCAAATACATTGAAATCTCCTCCCAACGTTGACTTGGAAAAGATAAAGTTTGTATAAGACCCGGGGTCTTAATTGTCTCATCATTATTTTTCTAGAAAACCAAACATTCTGCCACAAACTTTTTAATATCAGATTTAAGGCCATCCCAAAAAAAATATTTCTTCATCCTGTGATAAGTTTTCAAAAATCTTGAGTGTCCTCCTAAAGGAGAAGTGTGCAATTCCAAAAGAATATTTTGTTTTGTTTGGGAATTCTTGCAAATATATAAGCGATGTTTGTACCATAAGCAATCATTTTTCCAGCTAAATGTATCAGATGTACTAGGTTCTTGCTGCAGCTTTTGAATGAGTGGCCACACTTCTTCGTCCTTCTTCCATTCATCCCTTTCTTCGGTTTTCCAATCTAGTTAGATAATAGAAATGGCACAAAGAAATGCTTCTACCTCTTCATCCTTTCTTGAGAGTGCATCTGCAACAACATTTAGCTTTCCCTTTTTGAAGATGATTTCAAAGTCATAACCCAACATCTTTGTGACCCATTTTTTTTGCTCTTCTGAATATAGTCTTTATTCCAAAAAATGTTTAAGACTATCATGATCGGTTTTTACCTTGAAGTGTCTTCCCATTAGGTAAGGCTGTCATTTCTTTAGTGCATGTAGTATTGCCAACATTTCCTTCTCATAAATAGCTTTTTGTAAATACTTTCCTTTTATTGGACGACTTTCAAAAGAAATAGTTCTTCCTTCTTACTTTAAAACATCACCAATTACATTTCTTGAGGTATCACATTCCACAAGAAAGCTTTTTGTGAAGTCTAGCGTACCTAAGACTGGTGCTAGGCACACTGCCTCTTTAAGATGTTCAAATGCCTTAGTTGTTTCAAGAGTCCATGAAAATGCATCTTTATTCAATAATGTCATTAGACGTGCTGCTATTCTCCCATACTTCTTAACAAACTTGCGATAATACCTTGTTAACTAGAGAAATCCTCGCAATTGCTTTATGGTTTTGGGGACTTTCCATTCCTTAATGGCTTTAATTTTTTTAGGGTCTACCTTAACACCCTCGTGAGATACAATATGACCCAGATATTCCACCTCTTGTACTCCAAAGAAACATTTGGATTTTTTTTCATATAATTGTTTCTCCTCCAATAGTTTGAGCACCCTGTCAACATGTTCAACATGATCCTTCCAAGACCTGATGTAGATTAGTATGTCATAAAAAAAATACTAGCACAAGTTTTCTAAGGAATGGTTTGAAAATGGAATTCATCAACCCTTGAAATGTAGAAGGTGCATTGGTAAGGCCAAAAGGAATGACCAAAAATTCATAATGACCCTCATGAGTTCAAAATGTTGTTTTCGGAATATCTTCAGTCTTCATTCTAATTTGATGATATCCTAAACAAATATCCAACTTGGTAAAATAAATTGCTCCATGTAATTCATCCAATAATTCATCAATCATAGGAATGGGAAATTGATCTTTAATACTGAGCTTATTGAGCTCCCTATAATCCAAACACATGTGCCATGATCCATCCTTCTTGTGCAGCAATACTACTGGAGCAGAGAAAGAACTTTGACTAGGTTGAATTATACCAACCTCTAACATATCTGCAATCATACATTCAATTTCTCTCTTTTGGACATAAGGATGTATGTAAGGCTTGGTGTTTGGAGGAACACTTCCTGGAATCAAATGAATAGCATGATCATTATCATGAATAGGTGGGAGCCTTTGGGAGTTTCAAACACCTTGGAATGATTGTCCAAGACTTTTTGGAGATCTGGAGAAATAGATGATTTTGATGTTGGAACTTCTATTGAGCATAATTGTGCAACTACGACTTGTTTTTATTTATTAAAAAGCTTTGTCATGACATTAGAGCTTATTGTATTTCTCGACTTCCCTGCGATAATCCATAATTCGATTTCCTTTCCTTTAGAAAAAAATTTCAAGAAAAGTTCTTGAAAATTAAAAGCCACCGTCCCCAAATATTATAACCATTGCACTCCTAGTACAACATCAACACCTCCCATTGGAATGGAAAGAATTGGACTATTCAATACATATTCCCCCATGGTTAGCTTGATATTATGGAATTTTCCAGAGCAATTTATAGTTCCTCCATTTGCAACCATCACTTGAAATTTTGGTGCTGGGTATAGGAAACAATTCAATTCCTTGGCTACCTTACAATGAATAAAATTATGGGTGCTACCTGAATCAATCAACACTATTACCTTTTTCTTCTTGATATGTCCTTCTATCTTGAGAGTTTCAGGAGTGGTAATTCCTGCCAGTGCATTACACGATATGGTCGGATTCATTTCTTCCTCTTCTAGGGCTGGTTCCTGGTGTATATCCTCTTCTTGTTCATTTTCTTCTTCCTCTTCACAATCTATGTAAAATAATTTCTTCTCAGTGCACTTATGACCTTTAGTGTATTTTCTATCACAACTGTAGCAAAGCCCTTTTGATATTTTTTCTTCCAATTTTTGTGGTGTCAACCTTGTAGGTTGTGGAAATCTAGGCGTAGCAACACTTCCTTCTTTATAGAATTGAGTGGTAGGCTTCCTTGTCGCCATAATTTTGCATTCAACTTTTCTTGCCAACCTGAATGCCTTCTCCAATGAATCAGGTTCCAAAACGCGAACTTCATGTTGGATGTTATCCTTTAAAGTGCCTATGAAGAGATCAATCCTGTGTTCCTCTGGAATATCAGTTACTCTTATATTCAATTTTTGGAAGTCCTCAATGTGCTGCCCCACTAAACCCTTTTGTTTGAGATTTATCAATTGGCTAAAGAAGGTGTTGCTCTTTGTATCCTCATAATGTGCTATCATTTCCTCCGTAAAAATTGACCAAGTGACAATTTTTTTACGGGAGCAAAGCCATCGATACCATACAAATGTATTTTTTTCTAAATGTAAAGTTTCAATGCGTACCTTTTGTGTGTTTTGCACGTTATGGAGATCAAAATATTGCTCCATATGTAGTATCCATGTTACAGGATCCTTTCCATCAAACTTCCTCATATCCATTTTTGGAATATGGTGGTTCTTCCCGCCAACATTAGATTTTATGAAATCACGATTAACATTTATTTTGTTCTCATCATGAGTTTCCTCTATTATCTTTTCACCATTAGGAAACATTTCTTGTATCAACTTTTTCAAACCTTCCATGTCTACTTTTAGATCATTCTTCATGTTTTCCATGTTGTCTTTCATTTTTTCTTCCATGTCATCCATCTTAGCTTCCATGCCAGCTTCCATTCCATCCATCTTAGCTTCCATGCCTTTCTTCAAACCATCCATATTAGCTTCCATGCCCTTCTTCAAACCATCCATCTTAACTTCCACGCATTTCTTCAAAAATTCCATTTCATTTTTTGTTGCTCTTTGCGAGAGTGAAATTTGGTGCACTTGCTCTTGTAATTTTGATATGTCATGTTGTGCTTCTTCCTCTTCATGAGTCATAGTAGAGACTTCTAAATGCTTAATGGGTGTTGAATTCTTTTAGGGTGGCATTTTAGAACCCAATACTAATATATATGCTTCAATATTCCCTTAGAATTAGTTCAAATTGATTTTTCACACAAGACTTATGCAATTTGAAAAAGAAAAAAAATACACAACTTTTTCTTGCTTTCGAAGAGCTCGATATTGAAACTGAATTATCTCTGTGATTTCAGAACTTCAATATCTAAAATTTGACCTTTTAGTATCCCTTTGAATCTTCTTTCTAATGCCACAGGTCTGACCGTATTTGGATTCTTCAAGGTAAAGCTATGCCCAATCTCCCACAATGACCTAATTATGGACTCGTTCAATAGAGCGAACTTGTAAAATGTGCCACGTGTCACTATTTCCTCCTTCGGCTCTGAAATTGAAACACGGGAAACTACAGCCCGTTTTAATGTATAAATTTTTTACGGAATTCCAATCTGACACTCAGAGAGAGTGTTATGACGATTTTCCCACGGTCACCTCTTTGAGATGAAAATCAGGATCCTAAAAAATCCCTAACTTCCACAGATCATATCTCTATAAATATTGTGAACCAAGATTTGAAGTTTTTACAGAATGTTCCTCAAGATTTCGGCTTCACTTTTCAAAAATTTTAGCTTCTAAACCTTCGTATAAAAGAAGTTATAGTGCAAATTCCACGATGACCTATTTTAGGTGAAATTCGGGAGCCTAAAAAAACCCTAACTTCCACAGATCATACTCTGAAAATTTTGTGAAAAAATATCTGAAATTTTTATACGACATTCCTCAGGCTTTCAGTTTTTCTCTGTAAAAATTTGAGCTTCTAAACCTTCGTAGAAAAAAAATTATAGCAAAAATTCCATGATGACCTATTTGGAGCAGCGAAACCCTAGAATCCAAAGCTTTGATACAAAATTTTATGAAACCAGCTCCAAAAATAGAAGAAAAGAGAGATCAACGCCTTAGAAATAAGCCACTTCGAGGGGGAAACCTCCTTTACATTACATAAATGAATAATTCTTGGATGATTCAAATGACCAAAACCTCCTTCTATATATAAGAGTCCATGGGATCACAATATAATCCTAGCCGACCTAACAATAATAATGTAAGGGCACAATAATAACAATATTCGGGTTACAGGGGTACAAAAATAACAATAAGGGGGTTACACTAGCAACAATAAGGGACTATACTAGTAATATAGGGACCTAACATCATTACTTCCATTGTTTTATTTTTCTGGTCCCTTTTTGTACTAGAGCCATCTTAGTAGCCCTCCTTAGTTCTTCAGTACCTCCCTTTAATTGCATGAGGACATGCAAAAAATCGAGCCTGTGGGAGTGGTTGTTGGGACCTTTTCAACATCTTCAATTCATTCTCTTCAACTTCCTTCAATAGATCAGATTTGCACTTATCAACTCCAGCTCTTCTAGATCATTTAGGAATCTCAATCTTACTCTACCTCATATTCTGCTTCACACCACTTCCATTGCAACCTGTCGTAAAAAACAAAATTAAAAAGTTATAATTTAGGTACAACATGTTTAAATGCTCTTTAACTCATTAAAATTTAAGGAATATTGATGATTAACCACTTGTTATTCCATAAGTATTGACCTTTCTTAAACCACCATTAAACCCCCCATTTCCAAATACATACATGCATATTATAATAAGACCATAAGAATGAAAACCAAAGTATTTTGGTACATGAATACAAAGAAATATCTATAGTGTCTTCTCCTTGTACATCATAAAGCATTCACAAAATCATCATTTGAATTCTCTCAATAGGAGAATGAAGTCATTGTTTTTTATCTAAGAAAAGAACTGTAGAGTGAATAATGGTGTTACAAAGTTTCCAACCCTCATCCTCATCATCACCTTATATCATCCACCATCCCTTCCTAGTCTATATTTTGTTCGTCCTCAATTTATACTACCTTGTTTTGAAACATATCAAGTATATGATGATATGAAAATTCACCTTTAATCACCAACACTGGGAAACAATGTCATAGATGAGGATTTTGTTTGGATCAAGGCATGCAAAGTCTTAGGCATGGGGGAATGTTGGGCTCTTGTAATATTCCCAAATGGGTAAAGCAACAATATAGCACATAATAATGGAAAATAGTAGAAATATCGATAGATTAATACATGAGACAACCATGGATCCATTCTATTATGATTATAAAAAAAAAAATAGGTACAAATACTTGAGAAAAATATCACTCAAGTTGGGAAAACAAGCCTCCCATGAAAGCATACACCTAGATCTGAAATGTTGTTAATGCAATAAAAGTTGGAACATCAAAATTGTGTTGTCTATAAGGGGATATCTACAGCTGAGAATGGAAATACATGTATATGCTATTGCAATGCTCCAATAGTGCAAGGAATATATATCCAAGCCCCAAAACAGATTTCCAAGACAAGCCAGAAAAGGTTTCCGGAAATACACACTATACAAAATATAGTAGATTTGGCCCTAGGGCTGAATAATCTCTGCAACTGAATCACTGATAGGAGGTGGCCGATCTGAAATATGAAATGGCTGATCCTCCTCCAATAGATCTCCTAAATTAAGGTTTGATCCCCTCAAAGGAAACACAACTCCTCCAACTAGGGCAATAAACCCCCTGTTGTAGCTGCTCTCCAAAATAATGCAGATCCAGACTGATACTACGCCATAGAGGATAAAAATATGCTGGCCTAATTCAAAATGTATCAAATAATCTCCATAGCCTTCTTAACTAGCCTCCAAAGAGAAATGAGACTCCCTCCAATGAGATCTAACTCATAAATCTCCCAAATCAACTCCACAACTTCTGCCCTGCAACACAAACACAAATCCTCAACAGGAAACTACATTGTACCTTAAGACTGAAGCCTTGGCCAAATGCCTGATAGTAGAATGTAGTGCAAAACTCCTCCAAGAGCTTCTCAATGGAAGAGGTGGTTTTCCCGATTAGGAACACCCAGTGCTAAACAACATTTGCAATCTTAGCTAAACTGCTGAAGAGAGCAACAAGTCTAAGAAGACCATAAATCAAATAATAATCTAAAACATGAATAATATGGCTTCCATCGTCTTCCTTATATAAGAAATGAGCTTTCTAACCCTAATCCCCATTCATTTATTACACTACTTGAAAGTACGTCCATGCAAGGTGTCTCCATCTAAAACTGCATTGTCTCTCCATAAATTTCCACTCCTTTATGACAACGTCGTTGATTTGTCAAATTTGACCCAGTCCACATGTTTTAGCCCCTATTCACACATTAGGGTGCTTTATTAAGCTGAAAATATTATCCACTTTCACATGAGAAGTAGTTTTATTCATAATAAAGAGATTTATGCGTCTCCCTACCCACTTATTCATCTATCTAAGTGGAAAAACATAACTCTAATATTCCAATAAATTTTATGACACTACTTCCATGCAATGTGTCTCCATCTAAAACTATGTTGTCTCTCCATAAATGTTCACTCCTTTATGACAACATTGTTGATTTGGTCAAAGTTTACCCAGTCCACATGTTTTAGCCCCTATACACACCTTAGGGTGCTTTATTAAGCTTAAAATATGATCCACTTTCAAATGAGAAGTGGTTTAATTCATAATAAAGAGATTTATGGGTCTCCCTACAAACTTATTCATTTATATAAGTGACAAAACATAACTCTAGTATTCTAATAAATTTTGGAATATTACAGTCCTCCCCTCCAAAATGTTACTTGTCCTCAAGAAACTATAAGGATACTACAAAATCCTCCAATGGATATGTCTCCTCCCAAGTATACAAAGTAGCCTTTGGTAAATAAACCAAATAGCCCTCATCATGAAGAAGTGGGAGATATATGGAAAAATTTATATGATGTCCATTAGTATCCTTAAGGCATGAGAGATGGTAAAGGTTGGGTGCCTCAACCCCCATGAGAAACTCCATTCTCCATGCTATCATCCAAAAAAAGTGAGTTATCCTTGGTAGCTCATAGAAACAATCACCAATCCCCTGCTTATGCAATCCCCTGCTGAGTGGGAGATAGCAATGTCCATATCAGAAAATTTCTCACCCCTCCTTTGAACCCATCAAAGGTTCTTTGTGTTGTCCTAGCTCCTCGCAAGGCTCCTTCCTTAACCAAATATATAAATGCTGCACCATGTTGAGAGAACTCTTTATTCATCTTCTAATCAGGGGATCTTTGTGGTGGAATGCCTCCATGTAATGAAACATCAAGTCCTAGAGCAGGTTGTATATGTGAGTGGATTGATTTTCCCTTGTCCTCATTGCGCAAATCATCCTACCTCTTCTGTGCATCAACCTTTTGAAATAGAGAGGGGTGTGTTCTCCTAATCATATGATGCTGGTCCTCCCCCTTATCTTCTTCTATCTTCAATATCTCACAATCTGTCAATGATGGCACATGCTTCTCATGGACTGTGCCTTGATCTCCACATGTGAGATTCTTTGGAACTCCTTGCAAGGGTGGAAGAATTCCTTCCTTTGGAGAAAATACTCCATTTTCCCCTTCATGAGGTACTAGATTTTCTCCTATTGTGGTAGCGTTGTTACCTCTTATCTTCTCTTCCCCTTCATCATGAATGGAGGTTGTCTCATCATCATTAAGCGGTTCTTTGTTTAGTTCCTCTTTTGAAAAAGAGATCTCCATGTCTTTATTTTGAGAAGAGAGCTATTTCTGAAGTGGGGATCTTGCCTCTAGCAAGGTATTCTTCAAGTTTTTAACCCCCTCAATAGTTTTTTGAAATGGAGTTGGATTTATAGATCCTTCCAACTCATGCAAAGTTTTTGTTTGTTTATTCTTGGCTAGCTCAACCAAGGAAGTTTCATAATGTTTTTCACTTAATCTTTTCACTAACCTCCTAGTGAACCTTGCCTAAGTAGATATATTTGAAAATTTTGAAGAATATTCATAAAACCACTAGGCATAAGCCTTCCCTTCAAAGTGCAGCGCTGCTACTCTAATGGCTTCATCTTCTAAAACTTGGTGTTGCTGCAAATAGGTGTCCAACTCCTCCACCCAAGCCCTAGCTGAAACTTTAGGTGACCCATCAAAATTAGATAGAAATAATCTACCCACATCATGCTTCTTGCACCTTGTGCTTCTATCATGGTTTCTAGGTCTTCCATCCTCCTTTATCTTTCAAAACCCTTGGAATTTAAGATGATCTCAAAATCTATGAGTTTGAGATTCGTACTCTTGAAGATAGTCACCAAGAGTCTCCCCCTTTGGCACATCTTCTTCCTCCATCTCTCTTGCTATGACCCTAGGCATGGTACCAAGTTGTAGATCTGATGGTGTAGCTGAATGATCACACCCATAATGTGAAAATCTGGAGCTTTATTCATGTACAAGCCCACTTGGATAATTTCTACATTTCTCCATTCTAATCTCTTTGATGTCTCTGCTAATGCACCACATAGTTTGAAGAATAAGTTTTGAGAACTCCTTCCCTCTTGAAAATGAAATTTTCCTTCATCTCTTCTATAGGTCTTCTCCTTCCTATGAGAATCCTCCTAAGATGACATAATGGCTGAAGTACACAGGCTGAGCCAAGATTATGCTGTGATACCACTGTAATATTGCCAAATGGGGAAAGCAACAATATAACACATAATAATGGAAAATAGCAGCAATATAAATATATTAAGACATGATACAACCATAGATCCATTCCATTATGATTATAAAAACAAAAATAGGTACAAATACTTGAGGAAAATATCACTCAATTTGGGAAAACAAGCCTCCCACGAAAGCATACACCTAGATCTGAAATGTTTTTAATGCAATAAAAGCTAGAATATCAAAACTGCAATTTCTATAAGGGGATAGCTACAGCTAAGAATTTAAATACATGTATATTCTACTGCAATGCTCCAATAGTGCAAGGAATATAGATCCAAGCCCCAAAACAAATTTCCAAGACAACCCAGAAAAGGTTTCCGGAAATACACACTATACAAAATATAGAAAATTTGGCCCTAGGGCTGAATAATCTCTACAAATGAATCACTGATAGGAGGTGGATGATCTAAAATATGAAATGGCTTATCCTCCTCCAATATATCTCCTAAATTAAGGGCTAATCCCCTAAAAGGAAACACAACTACTCCAACTAGGGAAATAAACCCCTTGCTGCAGCTGCTCTCCAAAATAACGCAAATCTAGACTGATACTACACTATAGAGGATAAAAATATGATGGCCTAATGCCAAATGTGTAAAATAAGCTCTAGGGCCTTCTTAACTAGCCTCCAAAGAGAAATGAGACTCCCTCCAATGAAATCTAGCTCATAAATCTCCCAAACCAACTCCACGACTTCTGCCCTGCAACACAAACACAAATCCTCAACAGGAAACTACATTGTACCTTAAGACCGAAGCCTTGGCCAAATGCCTGATAGTGTAATGTAGTGCAAAACTCCTCCAAGATCTTATCAATGGAAGAGGTGAGATTCCCGATCAGGAATACCCAGTGCTAAACACCACTTGCAATCTTAGCTAAACAGCTGAAGAGAGCAACAAGTCTAAGCAGACCATAAATCAAATAATAATCTAAAACATGAATAATATGGCTGCCATCCTCTTCCTTATATAAGAAAAGAGATTTCTAACCCTAAGCCCCATTCATTTATGACACTACTTGACACTACTTCCATGCAAGGTGTCTCCATCTAAAACTGCATTGTCTCTCCATAAATGTCCACTCCTTTATGACAACGATGTTGATTTGGTAAAAGTTGACCCAGTACACATGTTTTAGCCCCTGTTCACACATTAGGGTGCTTTATTAAGCTGAAAATACTATCCACTTTCACATGAGAAGTGGTTTTATTCATAATAAAGAGATTTATGGGTCTCCCTACCCACTTATTCATCTATCTAAGTGGATAAACATAACTCTAATATTCCAATAAATTTTGGAATATTACAACTCTTAATATGTCATATCATTCACTATATATAGTCTCTATTAATGAGCCATATTCCCTCATTTATGATACTTTTTGTATCCATTATACCACCAAATTCTGCTAAATGAACCTCTTCTACCATGTGGTTAATTATGATAGATTTTTTATCTGTTTAATGATTAATTGTATCTTTAATATGGTTTTATCAAGGACGGTAAATTAATGTGGTTATGTGGCCAAGAAGCATGTTTGAATATGAAAATTTCTATTTCTCTACTATCTCAGTGAAAATTTGGCAGTTTAGTACTTAGTTTGATACCAGTTCAATACTTAATTCTACACATGCATGAATGGAGAAAAAAAGTCAAAATTATAAAATATGTTTTTATTCTCTAGAATGGTAAATTACGTTCCACATGAGCCTAATATGTTTTTGAAATTATTTTAATATAATCATCTCACATGTGTGGGATCCTAGCACATGATTTTAGCTAGAGCCAAAAATAGGTTACAGTTTTGAAACTACCATGTTTTGCCTTAATTTCCATGAAAATGGTGGAGAATCGCAAGAATATGGAAAATGGGTTCTTACAAAACATATCAGTTTATTTGAATCTCAAGTCGTTTCCAAAAATTCAATATGGTTTAAAAGTCATAGCTAGCTCTTCGAAGCCGTTTTGTGTAACATTTCTACAAAACCCAGATTGGAAAAAGGATTCGAATAGTCAACTTCATGCATAATTTACGAGGCCATGGAATCGAATCAGGAAATTACAAACGAGATTTTTGTTGATAATATGGAAAATTATACTCCATAGAAGCATATTTCCAAAATACATTATGGTAGAGAATATATGGTTAGTTCTTTAACATTAATTTGTATAAAATTGCAAACAAACCAGAATTATGAGATTTTCCTCTAAAATTGTAAATTCGTTTTATGAGTTAAGGGGATTGGATCTTATATTTACCCAATGAATTTTATCTATAAATAAAGTCTCAAATGATAGAGACAAAAATTAGGTAAGAGGAGAGAGCAGTGATTTTGGAACATTTTCAAACTCTGTTTTTTTTTATTTCAAGCTTGGAACCACTTTACATATGTATTGTTGAAGACTTCTAATATAGAATTTTCAGTGTCCATTTCATGATTTCGTGTGCTATTAATTTCTAAGTCTATTGTTTTAGCTTAACATGTCATAGGTAGTGGTTAGGTCCCACCACCAATCTCATTCAAGTTTTAATCAATTTGAGTTAGTGTAGGAATAGTTCTATGGTGGTATAGAATACTTGTAGTATGGTATTTGAGTGTGATTGTAGTTAATCAAATTCTCTAGTTTCGAATGATTTGATTTTTAGATTTATGTTTCAAAATAACTCTTGTTATTTCGATTTATAATTTTCAATTGAAGCATTGAAATGACAATCTGGAGGATGAGCATTTTCAATCAACAACTCTTGGATTTAAAGAATTTTGGCTTGTATATTTTAAGGTTTGAATTGAAGTATTCAAGTTATCTCTTAATTAAATTTCTATTTTTCAATTCGAATAGGATGCCTTTTAATATGAAATTTTCAAGTGGATGCTTATTCATTTGGCAACAAATTAAATTGTGAAATCCTTCATTATGATATTGAGTTGGTGTAGTTAATTTTCAAGTAATAACAACAAATTGAATAGTATCATAGTTTTATTTTTGTTGAATTATTCCTTGCTTTCGAATGTTGTTTCTTGTTTTTTGTGTTATTGTTAGAGCCATAATTTTTCATAGGTTAGGATTGAGTGAGATCTGATTTGATTAAGAGCCCTAGGGTTATATTTCCGAGTGAATTAGTCTTTTGAGTTAAGTCTCTTTGAGTTTATTTAACTAGGTTGTGATTCAATGGATTTGTTTTGAAAATAACATACCACTTGAATTGATTAAAGCAATTATATTAGATTTGAACAAGAAATTTGTTGGAGGTTAGAGTTAAAGAAAAAGAGTAGAGTTGAATTTTTGGCACTTACTTCAGTACTAGGTTGATCTTGGGATTAAAAATAATGTGAAATAGATAGTGGATTTGTACCTAAACCATGATGTTTTGAAGCTCTAAGTTTATGAACCTCGGTTGACATTTTTAAGTGTAGGGAATTAATATAAACATATAAACCCCCCAAAAAACTCTAAGTTTCCAAGAGTGTGAGAGAGAGAGTTACAAAACTAAACTTACCAATGTCTCTGAACTAATCCTAAAAATAAATTTTTTCAGTGAGGCCTCTATTTTCTTCAATTTTTCATTATTTTCCTTCATTCTCCTCCTCACATGAAACATGTGACCCTTCACCTACCTTTTATCCTAATTTTCATTATTTTCATAAATAAAATTCCAAATAATGCCACTTGTCATTCGAAATTCTTTTCCATTTCCTTTGCTAATTCTTTTAGCCATAATAATCAAAATGAGCACCCACACTTGGATGTCTTACCCAACATTCAGCTTGGAATATGTGTCCCAATACCTTAGTGTTATTATTTTTTACATGGATTTTTAACCAAGGATGTTATAGAACCCTCCCCCTTGGGTGAACACTATCCTCGGTGTTCAAAGACACCTACAACCAACAAGACTGTTGAAAATCAAAACATACTGCCCATGGAGCTTTAGAACATGGCTCGTTGTAGTATCTACAATTACTACTACTGAAAAAAAAACAACATACCTCTTACTTGAGCTTTATAACACTCCTCATTACGATATTTACAATAACAACCACATATACTCATGCATATTTGTTTCAACCAAAAAATAACCATACTTTTTATGGAGCTTTACAAATCCAGCTTGATATAGTATTTAAAATAATATATAGATATATGCATATACATCTTTTCTCAACCAAAAAATATAAGGATATGACGCCTATATCAGCAACAAATGAATCCAGAGGCTCACACCTCCACCCTCAAAGTAATACCAGGATTCACCTCCTTCCCAAGAAGTTCAAAATCCACTGCCAAAGTCAAACATGCATCTAATGTCTAGCACTACAATCCTGCGTTGTTTTCATCTCATTGAATATTTTTCGGCTCATTATTCCATAGTGCACTCCCAATGTGCTTCTGATTCCATCTGGAAATGCTAATGACCAAAATCAAATGTATCCCCTGTTGAGAATTCTATAGGGAAATGATTATGATTAATTCTCTTTACTTCAAAAATTCTTTTGATTCCCTTTTATTTATCATATTTTTTCATTATTAATATGAGTATGACTCATCAAACAGCTACCAAAACAAGAAGAACAAGACCACAAAATATAGGTTGCAAACCTAGGCCAAAACCTCTCCTCTTGAGAGGAAAACCCGTAAATCTCTTATCTTCCTTTTAAATTCTTCAATTTATGAATTCCATGACCTTAAAACTGATACCAATACCCTCCAAGACCAATACTAACCCCTTTTTATAATTCTCTAACTTTGATCTAGTCAAACTCGGTCAAATCTCTTCTAGTAACACTTCTTTGACCTCCTACTACAAGCTTTTCAGCCTCCTACTGCAGGTTTGTGCTAGTTCCCTATAATACTAGTGTATCCCATTATTTTTATTGTTAGTGTAGCCCCCTTATTGTTATTTTTGTTCCCATGTAGTCCCCATATTTTTATTATTATGCCCCATAAAATCCCACTATTGTTATTGTTGTGCCCTTACATTGTTATTATTATGTTGGCTAGGATTATATTGTAACCCCTTGGACTTGTATATATAGAAAGGAAGTTTTTTCATTTCTATCATCCAATAATTGTTCATTTATGTAATTTAAGGGATGCTTCCCCCTCGAAGAGGCTAAATTCTAATTCGTTGATCTATCTTTTCTTCTATTTCGTGAGTTGGTTTCATAACATTTGTTATCAAAGTTTGGGATTATAGAGTTTCATTTATTCAAAATGACCATCTTGGAATTTTCGCTATAAACGAGGATTAAGATGGTGAAATTTTTACCCTGGAGAGTCAAAATCTTAATGAAACCCCTGTAAAAATTTCAGATCTTGTTTCACTATATTTTCAGAGCTATGATCTGAGGAAGTTAGGGTGTTTGCAGGCTCCAAAATCTCATCTCAAACAGGTGACCGAAGGAAAATTGTCATAACTTTTATTTTAGGCATAGGATTGGAATTTTGTAAGAAGTGGTTGAAATCACAAGGGCTTTAGTTTTTTGTATATCGATTTCAGATATGAAGGTTGAAATAGTGACACGTGGAATGTCACACAAGTTCACTCTATTGAACCAGTCCATAATTGGGTCATTGTGGGAGATCAAGAAAAACTTTATCTTGAATAATCAAAATTAGGTTAGACCTATGGCATTTGAAAGAAGACGTAGAGGGATACTATAGGACAAAACTTAAAATATTTTGGATCCAAAATCACAGAGATACATCAATTTCTATATTGAGCTCCTCAAAAGGAAGAAAACGGTGTGTAAATTGTTTTAAAAATTGCATAATTGTTATTTGAAAAATCAATTGGAAGTGATTCTAATTGAAAATTGAAGCATTGTTATCAATATTGGGTTCTAAAATTCCTCCAAAAAATAATTTTGTAACCATTAAGACCTCAAAAAAATCTACTATGACACACGAAGATAAATAAGTGCAACATCATATATCAAAATTATGGGACCAAGTGCAACATATTTCTCTTTCACAAAGAGCAACCAAAGAAGAACTAAAAGGTGAAATGGATAGTTTAAAAGGTGACATGAATTTTTTAAAATAGGACATGGAAGGGTTGAAGAATGGCATGGAAGTTATAGAAGTAGAACTGAAAGGCAACATGGAATATTTGAAGAAATACATGGAAGGTTTAAAGGAAGGTTTGCCAAAGTTGCTACAAGAAGAGCTTCCTAATGCCGAAAAGGTAGTAGAGGAAACTCATGATGAGAAAAAAATAAATTTTAATCATCATTTCATAGACTCTAACATTGGATTGAAGTCCCACCATATTCCAAACATCGATATGAGGAATTTTGATGGCAAGGAACCCGTAACATGGATACTACAGATGGAGCAATATTTTGATCTCTATAATGTGAAAAACACACAAAAGGTACGCACTTGTAACTTTATATTTAGAACCAAATATATTTGTATGGTATCGATGGATTTTCTCTCGTAAAAAAATTGACACTTGGTTAATTTTTACAGAGGAAATGATAACACATTATGATGATACAAAGAGAAACACCTTCTTTAGCCAATTGATAAATCTCAAACAAAAGGGTTCAATGGTGGAGCACATTGATGACTTCCAAAAATTGAATATAAGGTTAACTTATATTCCAGAGGAGCAAAAGATTTATGTCTTCATAGGGACTTTAAAGGATAACATCCAACATGAGGTTCACCTTTGGGAACCTAAATCATTGGAGAAGGCATTCAGGTTGGAAAGAAAAATTGAAAGAAAAATTATGGCGACAAGGAAGACTACTACTCACAACTATATATGGAAGTGTTGCTACTCCTAGAATTCCACAACCTACACATTTGACACACAAAAATTGGAAGAAAAGGGAGAAAAAGGGCTTTGCTACAGTTTTGATATAAAATACAATAAAGGTCATAATTTTGCTGAGAAACAATTATTTTATATAGATTGTTAAGAGGAGGAAGAAAATGAACAAGAAACTTCAAAAGAAGAGGATATCCACCAGGAACCAACCCTAGAGAAATAAGAAATGAATCTAACCATATCTTTTAATGCATTGAGAGGAATTACCACTCCTAAAACTCTCAATATAGAAGGACATATCAAGAAGAAAAATGTAATAGTGTTGATTGATTTGGGTAGTACCCATAATTTTATTCATTGTAAGGTAGCCAAGGAATTGAATTTCTTCCTATACCAAGCACCAGAGTTTCAAGTGATGGCTGCAAATGGAGGAACTATAAATTTCTATGGAAATTTCCATAATATTAAGAGAACCGTGGGGGAATATGTCTTGAATATTCCAATGGGTGGTGATGATGTTGTACTAGGATTCCAATGGTTACAATATTTGGGGTCAATAGCTTTTAATTTAAAAATATATATATTTAATTTTTTTGTGAAGGAAAGGAAGTTGAATTACGGGGTATCACAGGGAAGTTGAGAAAGATAATCAGCTCTAATGTCATCAGAAAGCTTCTGAAGAAATAAAAACGATGCATAATTGCACAATTACGCTCACTAGGGGTTCAAACATCAAAACCATCTATTTCTCCAGATCTCTAAAAAGTATTGGACAATCATTCCAAGGTTTTTGGAACTCCCAAAAGACTCCCACCTATTCGCGATCATGATCATGTTA
Source organism: Pinus albicaulis (assembly GCA_034641835.2). Lineage (NCBI taxonomy): Eukaryota > Viridiplantae > Streptophyta > Pinopsida > Pinales > Pinaceae > Pinus > Pinus albicaulis. Next base: position 454,771,634 of record CM076574.1, on the reverse strand, counting down.
TTCATTTGATTCGAGGAAGTGTTCCTCCAAACATCAAGCCTTGTAGATATCCTTATGCCCAAAAGAGTGAGATTGAACGTATGGTGACAAAAATGCTAGAGGTTGGTATAATTCAACCTAGTCAAAATTCTTTCTCTGCTCCAGTAGTATTGGTGCGCAAGAAGGATGGATCATGGTGTATGTGTCTGAATTACAAGGAGATCAACAAGCTCACTATTAAAGATAAATTTTCCGTCCTCATCATTGATGAATTATTGGATGAATTACATGGATAAATTTACTTCACCAAGTTAGATCTTCATTCTAGATGTCATCAAATTAGAATGAAGACTAAATAAATTTTGAAAACAACATTCAGAACTCATGAGGGTCATTATGAATTTTTGGTCATGCTTTTTGACCTTACTAATGCACCTTCCACATTTCAAGTTTTGATGAATTCCATTTTGAAACCCTTCCTTAGAAAATTTGTGTTAGTATTTTTTTATGATATACTAATCTACATCAAGTCTTGGAAGGATCATGTTCAAGATGTTGACATGGTGATCAAACTATTGGAGGAGAAACAATTATATGCAAAAACCTCCAAATGTTTCTTTGGAGTACAGGAGGTGGAATATTTGGGTCATATTGTTTCTCATGAGGGTGTTAATATAAACCCTAACAAAATTAAATCCATGAAGGAATGGAAAATCCCCACAACCATAAAGCATATTCGAGGATTTTTTGGGTTAACAGGGTATTATCGCAAGTTTGTTAAGAATTATGGGAGAATATCGACACCTCTAACATCATTACTGAAGAAAGATGCATTTTCTTGGACACCGTAAGCAACTAGGGCCTTTGAACATCTTAAAGATCAAATGTGCCAAGCACCGGTCTTAGCTATGCCAGTCTTCACAAAAACCTTTATTGTGGAATGTGATGCCTCAAGAAATTGAATTGATCTGGTTTTAATTCAAGAAGGAAGACCCATTTCTTTTGAAATTCATCCAATGAAATGAAATTATTCACATAAACCTATCTATGAGAAGGAAATTTCGGCAATAAAACATGCACTAAATCAATAGCAACCTTACCTAATGGGAAGACACTTCAACGTAAACACAAATTAGGGTAGTCTTAAATACTTTTTGGAAGAAACATTATCTTAAAAAGAGAAGAAAAAATTGGTTACAAAGGTGTTGGGTTATGACTTCTAAATCATCTACAAAAAAAAGGAAGAAAAATGTTGTTGCAGATGGACTCTCAAGAAAGGATGAGGATGTGGAAGCATTTATTTTATCCATTTCTATTATCCAACCTAAATGGATAGATGGAACAATGGATGAATGGAAGAATGATGAAGAGTTGTGGACACTCATTCAAAATTTGCTGCAAGATCCTTGTACATCTGAAACATATAGCTGGAAAAATGATTCATTATGGTACAAAGATCACTTATATCTTTGTAAGAATTCCCAACTCAAACAAAATATTCTTTTGGAATTGCACACCTCTCCCTTAGGAGGGCACTCGGGATTTTTAAAAACTTACCACAGGGTCAAGAAGGAATTTTTTTGGGATGGCCTTAAATCTGATATTCAAAATTTTGTGGTAGAATGTTTTCTTTTCCAACAAAAAAAAGTTGAGACAATTAATACCCCAGGTCTGTTAAAATTTTTATCCATTCTAAGTCAACATTGGGAGGAGGTTTCAATGGATTTTATCACAGGTTTACCCAAGTCCAAAGGAAAGACTGTCATCATGGTGGTATTTGACAGACTTAACAAGTATGCACACTTTTGTGCATTATCTAGTCCATTTAAATCCAATACAGTTGCTATTGCATTTATGGAAACAATTCAAAAGCTACATGGAAACCCAAATACAATTGTAAGCAATAGAGATCCCATTTTTACAGGATATTTTTGGATGGAATTATTTTCTTGTTGGGTACTCAATTAGCTCTTATATCATCATATCATCATCAATATGATGGGAAAACTGAGATACTGAACAAATCTTTGGAAGGATTTGCTCTGTATCTGATAAAAATACACAATGGGTCAAGTGGTTACCTTTAGCTGAACGGTGGTATAACACTTCCTTCCATACTACAGCAAAAATGACCCCATTTATGACACTTTATGGATATCATCCACCCTCCATCACATCATTTTAAGAGAAAATTATAATGTTCAAGCAGTGTAAGATCACATAGAGAATCAACAAAAATTTCTCCAACTCTTAACGGATAACCTCACTTTGGCGCCGAATAGAATGAAACAATATGTAGATCAACATCGCAGCAAAAAAAGTTTTGATGTAGGCAACTGGGTATTTTTACGCTTACAACAATACAAAAAAATGTCCTTCAAGCAAGCTAATAAGAATAATAAATTATCAGCAAAGTATTATGGTTCTTAAAAGGTGTTGCAAAATATTGGTACTATGGCATACAAATTTGAGCTTCTTGCATCTTCTCGAGTGCATCTAGTTTTCCTTGTTTCAGGCTTAAAGAATATTATAAGTGACAAGATCCCAGTTCAAACAACATTTCCAGAACTTGACGAGGAAGGAAAAATCATATTGGAACCTGAAGCAGTCACGAAAACAAGAACTCGGCAGCTACAAAATCAATCAATTTCAGAGTATCTCATCAAGCGAAATAACTTACCCACTGAATATTTGACATGGGAGGATGAGAATTTTATACAGAAGCATCCGAAACTACTCAAGTGTTGAGGACAATAGTTTTTTGAATGAGAGGGGCAAGCTAGGTCCCTATAATACTAGTGTATCTCCTTATTGTTATTTTTAGTGTAGCCCCCTTATTATTATTGTTGTGCCCATGTATTCCCCATATTTTTGTTATTGTGCCCCATAGAAGCTCACTATTGTTATTTTTGTGCCCTTACATTGTTATTGTTATGTCACTTAGGATTATATTGTGACCCCTTGGACTCATATATATAGAAAGAAGGTTTTTTCAATTGTATCATCCAAGAATTGTTCATTTATGTAATGTAAGAGAGGTTTCCCCCTCGATGACGCTGATTTCTAAGTATTTGATCTATCTTTTCTTCTATTTTGTTAGTTGTTTTCATAACAATATGAAATTTCTGTAGAAATTTTTAATACAAATATGTATTTATGGATTCTCCTAATCTAAAAATTATATTCCACTATTAAATATAGAATCCTTCTACTTAAATCTTTGCGAAAATTTAATCGCCAATTGCAAACACATGAAGAAACATCAATCGCACATAACGCAAATGTTTTTACCGATAAAACATAAAGCTAAAAACCCCACTATCATATAATGTATAAACCATGGATCATGAAACAATCTCATACAAAACTCTATTCCAAGAGCTCTTAGTACAATATAGAATCGTCTCACATTGTCATACAAAAATTGGCATAAGCATGCACCAATTTACTGCCTCCTAACAGCCTGCCTCCACTGCGCAATCCCTGCTGATCACAATCCCTAAATGGATTTGATATTTCCTTTCCTTTATTGCACAATCCTCATTGGCCTCTCCAATGTGTGTTTGGTTGCACTTGTGCACCCACTATAGTCACAACTGATAGTCAAACTGTCTCTTTCACCTATCTCTCAACTAGGTCTCCACTAGATGTTACATGCATGTAGTTAACAGTAGTAAATATTCAGTTTCATGTGAGATCACTCCATGTGAATTAATTTAATATTTAAATCATTGATCTCTCATTAGTGCATCTTTAGTTACAACAAGTTACAACTAGCACAACTGATTTTAACTCACTTAACTGAGTTAAACTACTTTATAACTCACATAACTACACATCCCACTGTGTTACAACTTTGTATCACTTAGTTACAACGAATTACACTAGCATGCCCCACCAACCAACCTTTGAACTTGAAATTAATTTAGTTAACTGGTTTGCCACATCAGTTAACTAAAATCAGTGCTTCAAGGGAATAGATTATTATTTATTGTCTAATTATTGTTAAGGGCTAACAATAATCGACATGCATTCTATTTTTAGACATGCATTCCACGAAAAAGCTTCGCACATGCATTCCAAAAATAGACACCCATCCATCCATATAGTTTTCTCAACCATCTATAAATAGATTACTGCTAAAAATAGACTTTGATCCAAATTCTAAAAATAGACATATCACCTAGAAATAGCCTGTGGGCCCCACCTAGTGTAGGTGCTTAATTTTCACTAGGATCATCATTTTGTTGAATCTCAACACTCCCTCTCAACAAGAAATGGATTATTCCTCACCCCGATCCTATCTCTATGATATTCTAATTTTCTCCTGGTGAGCGCCTTCGTCAGAATATATGCATCTTGATCTTCCGTAGGAATGTACTGAAGAAACATGATCTTCCGCTGCACACAATCTCTGGTATGATGATACTAGATATCTATATGCTAAGATCTATCATGCAACACAGGATTAATCGAGAGTTTAATGCAACTTTGATTATCACAATGAATCACTATAGGATCTAAATGAGAACCAAACAAACCGACCAGGATCTTCCTCATCCAGATAGCCTCATATGCAGCTTGACTTGCTGCCATGTATTCCTCTTCCACTGAACTGAGTGCCACAAATCTTTATTTCCTGTAACAAGAAACAATTGTAGATCTGATATTGAAGACCCCTCCTGATTTTCTCTTTCTATTTGTTGGGCTGCCTACCCAATCTGCATCTATGAAGCCATGCAACTTCACCTCATCCATCTGTCTGTACCATAATCCATACTCAGATGTGCCCCTGAGATATCTCGGGACATGATTTCCCGCCTTCCAAAAGATCTTGGTAGGCTTAACCATCGCTTGACTAAGTTGGTTCACTGCATAGCATATGTCCAGTCTTTTATTAACTAAATACATGAGCGAACCCACCAATTGTTGATAGACAGCAACATCCACTACCTCTCCAAATGTAACATCCTCTTTCCTCTAGTTTCTAGGAAAAGGAGTATCCATGGGTTTGCAGCCCTCCATGTGAAACTTACCAAGTATCTCCCTTGCATACTTGCCTTAAGACACAAAAATTTCACCTTCTCGCTGCCATATTTGCAATCTAAGGAAATAGTGAAGGAGGCCCATATCCTTCATCTCAAACTCCTTTGCAAGGTCCTCCTTGCATGAGTGTATCAACTGCTCATCACCAGATAGTATTAAATCATCAACATAAAGAACAATGATTAAAAGCTTACCCTCCACCACAATCTGGTATAGGTTTGCATCTGCCTCACTCTTGGTGAAGCCAAGTCCAGTGAAATAGCTATCGATATGAGTGTACCAAGCACTGAGTGCTTGCTTCAGCCCATACAACACTCTTTTGATTCTGCACACATGCAACTTGCTGTTGAAGATCTCAAATCCTTCAGGATGCTTAATGTACACTTCTTCCTCAATGATCCCATTAAGTAATGCAGCCTTCACATCCATCTGATGAATGTGCCAACCCATCTGCATCGAGAGAGCAAGGATGGTCCTTATGGAAGAATACTCTGTGACAGGTGAAAAATTTTCTTCATAATCAATCCCCTCAATATGTTAGAAGCCTCGGGCCACAAATATTTCCTTATACGTCTCAAAACTCCCATCAGCAAATTTATTTACCTTGTAGATCCATCTTGAACCTACCACTGATTTATCAACTAGCCTTGGAACAATTTCCCAAGCATTGTTTCTGACAATGGATTCATACTCTTCCACCATTGCATCTACCCATGTGGGCTCCTGCACTGCTTCCTGAAAGGAAGATGGCTCTATCAAAATACATTTTCTCATGAGAGCCATGTATCCAGTGAATCAGTCAGGAGACAGTCTCTATCTGTGCTGTGAAATAGGGACTCCTACATTCTGTGTCGCATCAAGCTTCAGCCTCTCAGCTTCTGTGGTACGCCTTCTTCCAGTTCTAATGTTTGGCTCTACGTGAGTGGACTCCTCCACTCCATGAACCTCCTCCTATGGATGATCCACATCTAGAGACTCATCTTTGGCAACAAGCAGTTCCTCCTATACATGCAAGTCTAGCTCCCTCTCAAGCAACAACGTCATAGATTTCTCGTCATTGAATTTTATATCCCGTCGCACCATTGTCATTCGACTGTTTGGAAAATACACACAATAATTATGGGGTGTTTCTGTGTACCCCAAAAATATCCCAACTTCAACAGTCAGCTCCAGCTTCTTCCTGGCATTCTTGGTCACATGCACATAAACATATGAGCCAAAAATCTTAGATTGATAAACATCTAGTTTCTTACCAATAAAATATTCTTCAGGTGTACTCATGCCAGGTACTCTATGAGGACAACGGTTTTTCACATAAATCGTAGTGTTGCATGCTTCCGCCCACAAGTGCATTAGTAGGCTCTGATCATGCAACACCCACGATCATTCTGTTCTTCCTCTCCGTGACCCCATTTTGTTGTGGGTTATGAGGCATTATGAGTTCTCTCAGAATTCCTTCTTTTCTACAGAAGTCTTTGAATTCGTTCGAGATTTATTCACTACCATTATCGCTCTGCAGAGCCTTCACTTTATTCCCGAACTCTCTCCACCAATGCTTTAAACTCATAGAACTTTGAGAATTTTTTATCTTTCTTCTGCATGAAGAAGATCCAGCATCTATGAGAATAGTCATCAAGAAAAATAACATAATACCTATGTTTTGTTGTTGAAACAACCAATAATGGTCCACACACGTTTGTGTGAACTCTCTCCAGGATCACCGAAGCACGGTTCTCCTTTTCATGAAAGGTGGTCTTCACAAACTTACCCATAGTACATCCCTTGCACCTATCTAACTGCGCAAGTGTAACCTTGGGAAGTCCAGTATAAATCTACTGCAAAATTTTCAGGGCGCCATGGTGAAGATGGCCCAATCGCCTATGCCATAATTCGCCCTCATCCCGACTCACCACTTCTTCTTCTTTTCCCACCATTGCAGTGCAGCAATCTACCTCTAGCTTGTAGAGATTCTTGACTTGAATCCCTATGTCTTTATTTGACCCGTTGTTTTATGTCATTGGAAAGCTTTTCCATTGCTGAAAACAACGTCATAACCTTTGTCCTCCAACATCGCGACTGAGACCAAGTTTTTCTTCAGACCTAGAACATGCATAAAATATTTCAACAGAAATGGTTTACCTGACTTCCTTTCAAAGGTAATGGTACCAATGTTGGTTGCATTGCCATCGTCGCCCATCTCTATATGCATCTGGAGATCTTTCTCCTCCAAGTCACTGAAAAACTCCTTATCTCCCGTCATGTGGAAGGAAGCACAACTATCAAGATATCACACTGATCCAATTGTGCTTGAATCCAAGCATGCGATCAAAGAGAAATCTAGTTCAAATTGCGAGGCAAGGACCTCACCAGCTCCAACAAGCTTCTTGTTCTTCATGTTCTGTGGGAAGTTAGTGGCGAGATACCCATGTTCGTGGGAGTGAAAACACTTCACCTCAGACAAATCCAGCTAGTTGCCTTTAGCCTCATATTTTGAGTGGAATTTATTCCCCTTCCCTTTCCTTGCTTTGGCAACCAAAGCACAATCCTTTTCATCATCGTGCTTTTATGAAGAGCCATCTTTGGTGTTCCGCCTAAACTCCTCCTGCACTAGATCCGACCATATTTGTTCCCAATCCGGCAGTTTTTCCCATCTGTTGATAGTCTTGATAACTATGCCAACTCTTAGGAACAGGGAAAAGTTTAAGGATGAAAATTTATCTTAAAGTTTAGAAAACTTGGCGAATCTTACAAGTCTTTAATATGTATACTCTAAAATGTTTGGTGATTTTTTTTAAAGGTATCAAAATTTCTAATGACTTTATATAGTCTCTATAATAGTTTGGCGATTTTTAGGATAACATAATTTTATACTATAAAATTTGGGCAAATCACTTTTAGAAAAAAATGGAAATTGACGAATATTTTTTTTGAAAAAACCATGGAAAATTAGCCCACCTGTGAATATTAGCCCCTAAAATTTTCCATTCTTAGGAATTCCCAAGAGAGCCAAACTCACCAAATCATCATGAGCAATCATGATTCCCACACTCCCTAGTTCATCCTGACATTGGAAAAACTTTGTGAGATACTTAGGAATATTGTCGTCCTTCTCCATCTTGATCTTTCTGAGTTTATCCTTCAACACCAATTTCCTATGGTCACTGTTGCTTTAGAAAAGATCCGTCAAAGCCTTCCACATTGCAAATGGAGTAGCTTTCCCATGAAGTCTCTAGATAATATGGTCTCTCACACCTTCCAACAGAATTCTTCTCGTCTTCACTACTTTCTTTTGCAAGGCGTCAAGTGATGCAACATCCGTCGAAGTGGGCTTAGGAACATCACTGTCAATGAATTCCTTCAAGCCATTATCTTCAAGCACTGCCTCCATCCTATAATTCCATGCAATGTAGTTCGAGCTTCCCTCGAGTGCATATTCTAACCAAAAACCGTTGAAAGCCATTTCAATGTTTACTCAACTGTCGCAGCAAGAAATTCTTGCAGCAAATTCGAAATGTTTCCACCAACAAACTCAGTTACTACTTCAATATTGAAATATTCTTTGCTCTGCTACCATGTAGAAATTTTTAATACAATTATGTATTGTCCGATTCTCTTGATATAACAATTATATGCCACTGTTAAATACAAAATGCTTCTACTTAATTTTTTGCGGAAATTTAATCGCCAATTGCAAACACATGAATAAATATCAATCACACATAACACATATGTTTTTACCGGGAAAGCATAAAGCCAAAAACTCCACTATCATATATTATGTATATATCATGGACCATGAAACAATACAAAACTCTACTCCAAGAGCTCTCACTTCAATAGACAATCATCTCACACTGTCATACAAAAATTGGCATAAGCATGCACCAATTTACTGCCTCCTGACAGCCTACCTCCACTGCACAATTCCTGTTGATCACAATCCTTGAATGAATTTGATCTTGCCTTTCCTTGACTGCACAATCCTCATTGGCCTCTCCAACGTGTGTTTGTTTTCACTTGTGCACCCACTATATCCATAGCTAATAGTCAAACTTTCCCTTTCACCTATCTCTCAACTGGGTCTCCAATGGATCTTACATGCATGTAGTTAACAATAGTAAATCTTCAGTTGCATGTGACATCACTCCATGTGAATTAATTTAATATTTAATTTACTGATCTCTCACTAGTGTATCTTTAGTTACAACAAGTTACAACTAGCACAACTGATTTTAACTCACTTAACTGAGTTAAACTTCTTTACAGTTCACATAACTACACATCCAACTATGTTACAACTTTGTATCACTCAGTTATAACGAATTCCACTAGCATGTCCCACCAACCAACCTTTGAACTCGAAATTCCTTTAGTTAACTGGTTTGCCACATCAGTTAACTGAAATCAAGTTCTTCAAGAGAATAGATTATTATTTATTGTCAAATTATTGCTAAGGGCTAACAATAATCGACATGCATTCTATTTTTAGACATGCATTTCATGAAACGACTTCGCACATGCATTCCAAAAATAGACACCCATCCATCCATATAATTTTCTCAACCATCTATACATAGATTACTGCTAAAAACAAACTTTGATCCAAATTCTAAAAATAGACATATCACCTAGAAATAGCTTGTGGACCCCACCTAGTGTAGGTGCTTAATTTTCACTAGGATCATCATCTTGTTGAATTTCAACAATTTTAGCCTCCCTACACTTTCATTTTTCCATGTGTGAGCTTCAATATTCCTATAGAGCCTTCCCTTGACCTTCACTTTTCTTTCCCTATATTTTAGAGCTTGATTATGACCCTCAATAGCCTTTTCTTGACCTCTTTATCTCCTTTTCTCCAAGGTCAAACTTGAAGATAAAAACCTTAGGTCTACTACAAAAACCCTAGTCTAGCTTTAGCATGTGTGAGAGAAAATAACCCAAACAAATATCTTCTTCATCCTCTTCCTTCTTCATCGCATTCTCCTTCCTCTTCCTTTGCTAGAATGAGTGGTGGGTGAGTGTTCTTCAAGTAGGACGAGTTATCTTATATTTATAGGCTCTTCAAGGGTGGTTGTGGCTCTTTATTTAGGCTAACTTTCTATTTGTCAGGCCGACTTGGTCTTGCAAGGTATTCTGACACTTTTAAAGACAAAAATTATTTTATTTACAAGTTACAATGTGCCCATAAGGGTCTTCAACTTATTGAAAATGACTCTTTTGACTTCTTGACCTAGGACAAACCCTAGAAGCACTCAATGGGTTCTTAACCTATAAAATAAAAGACCTGAGCATGAAAACCATGCTCCAAAAATAATAATAATAATTTTCTTTCATTTTATGATTTATAGGAATCAAAAATAAATTTCACACCATGGAAAATTTTAGGGGCTAATATTCACAGGTGGGCTAATTTTCCTTGGTTTTTCCAAAAAAAAGATTCTCCAATTTCCATTTTTTTATAAAAGTGATTCGCCCAAATTTTACTATATAAAATTATTTTACCTTAAAAATCGCCAACATTATATAGAAAATATATATAATATCATTATAAATTTTAATAATTTTACAAATACATCAATAAACATTTTATATTTTTCATATTAGGGACTAGTGAGATCCGCCAATTTTTTAAACTTCAAAATAATTTTCCATCCTTAAAATTTTCCCTGTTTCATACTTATGAATACCAAACCTAGTTACACATTTTTCAACACTCCCTCTTAACTAGGGAGGTATTCAAAAGAGGTACATAGAAATTCTCAATCTGAGGAGATCTCATAAGAAGAGTTGGATTAGTAACCCATCTGTCTAGCATCATTTCAACCAAAATTTTCAAATAGGAAGGCCTTGACTAACAACTCTATCTCTCCACAAGATCTAAGCGTAATGTTGGTGAGACCAATGATTTATAGACACCATATTCAGTGTATGTCAAGGTACATACTCCACTCAAATTTTATAAGAGTATGACCTTCTTTGGACTATTCTTATCTTGGATAACTAGTCCTCAAATAACATCAGTCCACAACTACTCTTATCTTGGATTCCTTACCTAATCCGCAAAGAGTATCAGATCCCAGATGGTTACCCAATCCTCCATTTTGTCTTCCCAAGTGAAGACAAGAATGATGTTCCTATCTATCCATCTCAACTAGGGAGGGTATATTAACCAAGACGAGATTGTCTCTCAAGTACACAAGCTTCTTGTTAGGAAGATCTTTCATCAATATGTCAGCTACTTGATCATCGGTGGAGATATATTGTAGCTACAACACACCCTTTTGTTCTAGCTCCCGAATATAGTGATACTTGTTTTTTATATGATTTATCTTTCCATGAAATACTCAATCTTTAGAAAATCATATACAACTGGTGTTGTCATAATGTATCATTATAGGGTCCATCGGTCCTTCAAATCGATTGGATAACAACTTCCTTAAGCAATCCCCTTCTCTTCTTACTTCACATGCTGCAACATACTCAGCCTCAGCGCTACTCAAAGAATTTGTGTCATGCTTTCTTCTCATCCATGAGCTCATGGAGGATCCCAAACTAAAGAATCCTCCTATAGTTCTTCTTTCATCCTGCTCTCTACCTCACCAGTCAGAATTTGTATATCCAATCAAGTGGACATCATTCCTTCTATTATATTTCAAGAAGTAATGGATAGTTCCTTGAAGATATCTGAGTATATCTTTTGATGTTGTATAATGATCATGCTTTGGCTCCACTTGGATTTGACTGAGAATGTTTACTGCAAAAAATATGTTAGTTCAAGTATTCACCACATACATTAGTGAGCCAATCAGTTGCCTATATGTGGAAGGATCCATAGGGCTCGATTCAGAACTCCTTAGTCTCTTTAAGTTTTTTATCTTTGGAGTGGTCATTGGTTTGTAAGCCATCATGTAAAACCTATTTAAAATATTTGTCATGTGCTTTCCTTGACCCAGATAAATTTCATCAGGTCCTTCCTAGACTTCAAGTCCCAAATAGTAATGCATCAACCCTAGATCCTTCATGTAAAATTATGCTTCTAGTTTCTTCTTACATTCTTCAATTATAACTTCTACACATGTCAGGAGAAGATCATCTACATACAAAATAATTATTACAGGTTCTCCTTCTACAACCTTGATATCAAGGTTCGGATCAACATAACTTTTTGTGAACCATATTCTTTGTAGGTATGCATCCATTCTAGCATACCATGCCATTGGTCCTTGCTTGAGGCCATATAATGATTTCTTCAATCTGCAAACATATTACTTTATGTCTTTAACTTCAAATCCCAAGGGTTTCTCTATATATACTTTCTCATCAATTGGGCCATTCATAAAGGTAGTCTTAACATCCATTTGATGGATGTTCCATCCCATCGATGCTGCCAAAGAGACCAATGAATGAATCATTGTATACATTGTTGTCAGAGAAAATGTCTCTTCATAGTCGATGCCTTCTTGTTGAGAGAAGCCCCTAGCCACAAATATTGCCTTATACATATCGATACGTCTATCTGTCACATGTTTGATCTTGTAGATCCATCTAAAAGTTACCACAGATTTGTCTTTGGGCCTAGGTACAATCTCCCACACTCCATTCTTCATTATAGATTGATATTATTCATTCATGGCATCCTTCCATTCTTGATTTACAACCTCTTCAAAGGTGGATGGTTCTGCTTCTATTTGTTTTTTCACCTATGCATCATACCCAAAATATCTCTCGGGTTTCTTGTTTTCTATAAATGAGCCTTTCGTTTCCCCATGATGTTCTACATCAAGTAGTGTAGATTTCAACCAGTTGTGTATATTTCTTGTTTCAGGGAGGACCATAGGTTGAATGGGTTCACCATGACCCTCATATTCATGATTATATTCTTCATCTTCCCTATTATCTTCTTCTTATAATATTGGAATGTCTTCGTCATCAAATGTTGTGAAGCCAACTCCAAAAATAGAAGAAAAGAGATATCAACACCTTAGAAATAAGCCACTTCTAGGGGGCAACCTCCAATACATTACATGAATGAAAAATTCTTGGATGATACAAATTACAAAACCTCCTTTCTATATATAGGAGTCCATGGGGACATAATGTAATCCTAGTGGGGCCACAATGTAATCCTAGCTGACCTAACAATAATAATTTAGGGGCACAATAATAACAATATGGGGGTTACAAGGGTACAATAATAACAATAAGGGGGTTACTCTAACAACAATAAGGGACTATACTAGTAATATAGGGACCTAACATGCCCCTCTCCTTCAAAAATGTGTTTTCCTCAATTCTTGAGTAGCTCTGGGTGCTTCTGTATAAAATTCTCATCCTCCCATGTAGAATCTTCAGTGGGTAAGTTCTTACACTTGATGAGATACTTTGAAATTGATCGATTCTGTAGCTGTCGAGTTCTTGTTTTCATGACCGCTTCAGGTTCCAATATGATTTTTCCTTCCTCATCAAGTTCTGGCAATATTGTTTGAACTAGAAGATTTTCACCTATAACCTTCTTTAAGCATGAAACATGGAAAACTGGATGCACTCGTGAAGAAGCAGGAAGCTCCAATTTGTAAGGACCATAGTACTTTGGAAATAATTTATTATCCTTCTTAGCTTGCTTCAGGGACATTTGTTTGTATGGTTGTAGCCGTAAAAATACCCAATCTCCTACATCAAAACTTCTCTCGCTTCGATGTTAATCTTCCTATTGTTTCATTCGATTTTGTGCCAAATTCAGGTTATCCTTTAAGAGTTGGAGAACTTATTGTTGATGCTCGATGTGATCTTCCACTACTTTAACCTTCGAATTTTCTCTTAAATATGATGTGATGGATGGTGGCTGATATCCATAAAGTGCCATAAATAGAGTCATTTTTGCTTTAGTATGGAAGGAAGTGTTATACCACCATTCAACGAGAGGTAACCACTTGACCCATTGTGTTTGTTTATTAGATACAAAACAACGAAGATATCCTTCCAAACATTTATTTACTATCTCAGTTTTACCATCAGATTGAGGATGATAACATCAGATATGAGCTAATTGAGTACCCAAACAAGAAAATAACTCCGTCCAAAAATTTCCGGTAAAAATGGGATACCTGTCGCTCACAATAACCCTTGGGTTTCCATGTAGCTTTTGAATTGTTTCCATAAATGAAGTAGCTACTATACTTGCTTTAAATGGATGAGATAATGCACAAAAGTGTGCATACTTGGTAATTCTATCAACTACCACCATGATGACACTCCTTCCTTCGGACTTAGGTAAACCTGTGATAAAATCCATCGAAATCTCCTCCCAACATTGACTTGGAATGGATAAAGGTTGTATAAGTCCCTAGGTCTTAATTGTCTCAACTTTATTCTGCTAGCAAACCAAACATTTCGCCACAAACTTTTGAATATCAGATTTAAGGCCATCCCAAAAAAAATCTTTCTTCACCCTGTGGTAAGTTTTTAAAAATCCTGAGTGTCCTCCTAAAGGAGAAGTGTGCAATTCCTGAAGAATCTTTTGTTTTAGTTGGGAATTCTTACAAAGATATAAGCGATCTTTGTACCATAAGGAATCATTTTTCCAACTAAATGTATCAGATGTACTAGGATCTTGCTGCAACTTTTGAATGAGTCTCCATACATCTTTGTCCTTCTTCCATTCATCTCTTGCTTCGGTTATCCAATCTGGTTGGATAATAGAAATGGCACAAAGCAATGCTTCCACCTCTTCATTCTTTCTTGAGAGTGCATCTGCAACAACATTAAGCTTCCTTTTTTGTAGATTATTTCAAAGTCATAACCCAACATCTTTGTGACCCATTTTTGCTGCTCTTCTGAAGATAGTCTTTGTTCCAAAAAGTGTTTAAGACTATCATGATCAGTTTTTACCTTCAAGTGTCTTCCCATTAGGTAAGTTCGCCATTTCTTTAGTGCATGTAGTATTGCTAACATTTCCTTCTCATAAATAGGTTTCTGTAAATACTTTCCTTTGATTGGACGACTTTCGAAAGCAATGGGTCTTCCTTCCTGCATTAAAACTGCACCAATTCCATTTCCTGAGGCATCACATTCCACAATAAAGGTTTTTGTGAAGTCTGGCGTAGCTAAGACCGAGGCTAGGCACATTGCCTCTTTAAGATGTTCAAAGGCCTTAGTTGCTTCAGGAGTCCATGAAAATGCATCTTTCTTCAATAATGTTGTTAGAGGTGCTGCTATTCTCCCATAATTCTTAACAAACTTGCGATAATACCTTGTTAACCCGAGAAATCCTCGCAACTGCTTTATGGTTGTGGAGACTTTCCATTCCTTAATGGCTTTAATTTTGTTAGGGTCTACCTTAACACCCTCGTGAGATACAATATGACCCAGATATTCCACCTCTTGTACTCAAAAGAAAAATTTGGATGTTTTTGCATATAATTGTTTCTCTTACAATAGTTTGAGCACCTTGTCAACATGTTGAACATGATCCTTCCAAGACCTGCTGTAGATTAGTATATCATCAAAAAATACTAGCACAAATTTTCTAAGGAAGGGTTTGAAATGGGAATTCATCAACCCTTGAAATGTAGAAGGTGCATTGGTAAGGCCAAAAGGCATGACCAAAAATTCATAATGACCCTCATGAGTTCGAAATGCTGTTTTCAGAATATCTTCAGTCTTCATTCTAATTTGATGATATCCTGAACGAAGATACAACTTGGTAAAATAAATTGCTCCATGTAATTCATCCAATAATTCATCAATCACAGGAATGGGAAATTTATCTTTAATGGTGAGCTTATTGAGCTCCCTATAATCCGGACACATTCACCATGATCCATCCTTCTTGTGTACCAATACTACAGGAGCAGAGAAAGAACTTTGACTATGTTGAATTATACCCGCCTCTAACATTTCTGCAATCATACGTTCAATTTCGCTCTTTTGGAAGTAAGGATATCTATAAGGCCTGATGTTTGGAGGAACACTTCCCGGAATCAAATGAATAGCATGATCATGATCACGAATAGGTGGGAGTCCTTTGGGAGTTTCAAACACCTTAGAATGATTGTCCAAGACTTGTTGGAGATCTGCAGAAATAGATGATTTTGATGTCGGAACTTCTAGTGAGCATAATTGTGCAATTACGCCTCGTTGTTATTTCTTTAGAAGATTTTTCATGACATTAGAGCTTATTATCCTTCCCGGCTTCCCTTCAATACCCCGTAATTCGACTTCCTTTCCTTCTGAAAAAAATTTCAAGAAAAGTTCTTGAAAATTAAAAGCTACCGTCCCCAGAGATTGTAACCATTGTACTCCTAGTACAACATCAACACCTCCCATAGGAATGGAAAGCATTGGACTATTCAATACATATTCCCCCATGGTTAGCTTGATATTATGGCATTTTCTAGAGAAATTTATAGTTCCTCCATTTGCAACCATCACTTGACATTCTGGTGCTGGGTATATGAAACAATTCAATTCCTTAGCTACCTTATAATGAATAAAATTATGGGTGCTACCTGAATCAATCAACACTATTACCTTTTTCTTCTTGATATGTCCTTCTATCTTGAGAGTTTGAGGAGTGGTAATTCCTGCCAATGCATTACACGATATGGTGGGACTCATTTCTTCCTCTTCTAGGGCTGGTTCCTGGTGTATATCCTCTTCTTGTTCATTTTCTTCTTCCTCTTCACAATCTATGTAAAATAATTTCTTCTCAGCACACTTATGACCTTTAGTGTATTTGCTATCACAACTATAGCAAAGCCCTTTTGCTCCTTTTTCTTCCAATTTTTGTGGTGTCAACCTTGTAGGTTGTGGAAATCTAGGCGTAGCAACACTTCCTTCTTTATAGAAGTGAGTGGTAGTCTTCCTTGTCGCCATAATTTTACATTCAATTTTTCTTGCCAACCTGAATGCCTTCTCCAATGAATCAGGTTCCAAAATGCAAACTTCATGTTGGATGTTATTCTTTGAAGTACCTATGAAGAGATCAATCCTGTGTTCCTCTGGAATATCAGTTACCCTTATATTCAATTTTTGGAAGTCCTCAATGTGATCCCCCACTAAACCCTTTTGTTTGAGATTTATCAATTGGCTAAAGAAGGTGTTTCTCTTTGTATCCTCATAATATGCTATCATTTCCTCCATAAAAATTGACCATGTAACAATTTTTTTACTGGAGCAAAGCCATCGATACCATACGAATGTATTTTGTTCTAAATGTAAAGTTGCAATGCATACCTTTTGTGTGTTTTTCACATTATGGAGATCAAAATATTTCTACACCTATAGTATCCATGTTACAGGATCCTTTCCCTCAAACTTCCTCATATCCATTTTTGGAATATGGTGGTTCTTCTCGCCAACATTAGAGTTTATGAAGTCACGATTAACATTTATTTTGTTCTCATCATGAGTTTCCTCTACTATCTTTTCACCATTAGAAAACATTTCCTGTATCAACTTTGTCAAACCTTCCATGTCTGCTTTTAGATCATTCTTCATGTTTTCCATGTTGTCTTTCCTTTTTTCATCGATCTTAGCTTCCATGTCATCCATCTTAGATTTTGTGCCATCTATCTTAGATTCCACGCCTTTATTCAAACCATCCATATTATTCTTCAAACCATCCATATTCGCTTCCATGCCTTTCTTCAAAACTTCCATTTCATTTTTGTTGCTCTTTGCGAGAGTGAAATTTGGTGCACTTGCTCTTGTAATTTTGATAGATCATGTTGTAATTCTTCATCTTCATGAGTCATAGTAGAGCCTTCTGAAGGATTAATGGGTATTGAATTATTTTTACGGGGCATTTTTTAGAACCAAATACTGATATATATTCTATAATATGCCCTTGGAAACATTTCAAATTGATTCTTCAAACAAGACTTATGCAATTCGGAAAAACAAATACACACCTTTTTCTTGCTTTTGAGGAGCTCTATATTGAAATTGGATTATCTTTGTGATTACATCTCTTCGATATCTGAAATTTGGTACTGAGGTAGCCTTCTGAATTATCTTTCGAATGCCACAGGTCTGACTTGATTTGGATTCTCCAAGGAAAAGTTATCTCCAATCGCCCACAATGACCTAATTATGAACTGGTTCAGTAGAGTGAACTTGTACGACTTGCCACGTGTCACTGTTTCATATTTTAGCTCTGAAATTGATAGCAAAGAAACTACACTCCATGTACTTGCAACCATTTTTTACAACACTCCAATCTGATGCTCAGAGAGAGAGTTATGAAGGTTTTCCCACGATCACCTCTTTGAGATGAAATTTAGAAGCCTGAAAAAGCAATACATTCCACATGTCATATCTCCGAAAATATTGCCAACCAGGCTCTAAAATTTTGTGACGAGTGTCCTCAGGATTTCAACTTCGCGCCCTAAAAATTTCATATTCTAAACCTTCGTATAAAAAATGTTATAGCACACATTCCACGATGACCTATTTAGATTAAATTGAGGAGCCTGCAAAAAGACCTAAATTCCACATATCATATCTTAGAAAATATTACGAACCAAGCTCTGAAATTTTTCGAAGATGTTCCTCGGGATTTCGGATTTGTACCCTAAAAATTTCAGCTTCTGAAACTTCTTAGAAAAAAAAATTGTAGCTAAAATTCCACGATGCCCTGTTTGGAGTAGCGAAACCCTAAAATCCAAAGCTCTGATACCAAATTTTGTGAAGCCAGCTCCAAAAATAGAAGAAAAGAGATATCAATGCCTTATAAATAAGCCACTTTGAGGGGGAAACCTCCAATACATTATATGAATGAAAAATTCTTGGATGATACAAATTACAAAACCTCCTTTCTATATATAGGAGTCCATGGGGCCACAATGTAATCCTAGTGGAGCCACAATATATTTCTCATTTCTTTGTATCATTTAAAAGACACAAATATTGCATATGGGGAATTCTGGGGGGAATACTTTTTATTTAAGGGGGTTGCACTAACAACAATAAGGGACTATACTAGTAATATAGGGACTTAACATCAAATTCCATGGGAAGTTAATTAGATTTATTGATTGTGATACTCTCGTCAAATATGACACCTGAAATTACTTCTATATGGTTTCCTTCCTTTATGTAGATTATATAATCCTTAGAGGAGTTGTTGTAGCCAAAAAATGTTCCTCGCATGCCTGATGAATCCAAATTCTTTCTTTTGTCCTTTGGTATAGAATATATACAAGACACCCAAAGATACAGAGATGTTCTACTATAGGTTTCTTCCAAGTGAGTGATTCTTCAGGAGTCTCATTGTTCAAAGACCTGTGTGGACTTTGATTTTGAATGTATATTGTTGTCTTCTTGGCTTATCCCCACATAAATTTTTGTATATCCTGATCATGTAAAATTACTTTTAGATTCTCTTCAATGGATTGGTTCTTTAGTTTTACAACTCCATTTTTTTTAGGATTATATGGGATTATCAAATCCCTCTTCATCCTAGACTCCTTACAGAATGCTATAATCTCCTTGGATGTATACTCTGCTCCATTATTATAACTTAGTATCTCAATTATTCTTTATGTAAGGTTCTCCACTCCATCTTTGAATTCTTGATTTTTTTTAAATACTTCGTACTTGGCTTTCATTAAGTACACCCAGTTCATTCTTGAATGATCATATATAAATGTGACATAGTATAGATGACCTCCAAGATATTTAGGATTGATGGGACCACATACATCATATTGAATGAGATCCAAGGTTTCTTTTGACCATGAAGCACTGCTTCCAAATGGTCTCTTGTGTTCTTACCCAATGCACATCCCTTACATACTCCTTCATGATATTCTTTCAATTCAGGTATTCCATCTATTATGGAACTTAGATTTGGAATTCTTTTGAAATTAAGATGACCAAATATTCTATTCCAGAGTTCACATGGGATAATTTCAATGTGAACCAAATATTGAGCTAAAGGAGATATCAACCTGTAAAATCTTCCTTCTTGAACGACAATTACTCTATAATTATCTATGCTTTATTTTTTACTCAATACAACAACATTTCAATCAATGAAATATACTCTATCACCCTTATATTCTATACTTGAAATGGAAATAAATTTCTTATCCAAACCTAGAAAAAATAGGATGTTGTTGAGGTGAATGTTTCTTCCATTCTCCATCTTAGAGGTTGATCTAATTCCTCTCATGGGATATTTTTTGTTATCTCCAAGTTCCATTAAATAAGAATATTTTCCCACTGATAATGCATTAATTTTTTTTTGAATACCACTCATGTTTCTATATGCACAATTATCAATTATCCAAATTCTCTTGTCTTGGAATGTTCCAGTGAGTGTCGAGAAGAGACCTTCATCTTTTGTCGAGATTGCTTCCTCCTTTGTAGTTAGTAGAATATTCCATGCTTCCTTGATACCTTTCTTGAGATATATTTCTACCTTTGCATAATTCTTGATGAAATTGTTTAATTTAGTGTAGATCTTCATTATTCCCGTAGCCAAACTTAGCTCTGATACCATGTTGATAATTCTATAGGGAAATGATTATGATTAATTCTCTTTACTTGATAAATTCTTGTGATGTGATTTTACTTATTACCTTTTTTCCTTATTATTATGTGTATGAATCATCAAACAAATAACAAAACAGGAAGAACAAGAACACAAAATATAGGCTACAAGTAAGGGCCAAAACCTCTCCTCTTGAGAGGAAAACCCATAAATCTCTTATCTTCCTTATAGGTTCTTCAATTGACTAATTCCATGAGCTTAAGACTGAGACCAATACCCTCCAATAATAATACCAACCTCTTTGAATAATTTGCTAACTTAAATCTAGTCAAATCTAGTCAAATATCTTGTAGGAGCACTTCTTCGACCTCCTATTGCAAGATTTCCAACCTCCTACTGCAGATCTGAAATTTCAGCCTCCCTGCAATTGTAGCATCTTACCTGTGAGATTCGATCTTCCTATAGAGCCTTCCCTTGAACTTATCTTGCCTTTCCATGTCTTATGGAGCTTGATGATGACCCTTAGTGACCTTTTCTTAACCTCTTTCTCTCCTTTTCTCCCAGATCAAACTTGAATATAGAAACACTAGTTCTGCTGCAGAAACCCTAGTCTACCTTTAGCACGTGTGAGAGAAAACAACACAAAAAATATATTGTTTGTCCTCTTCCTTTTTGTTGCCTTCTCCTTCCTCTTTCTTTGCTAGAATGAGTGGTGAATGAGTGTGCTTCAAGTAGGAAAATTTCTCTTCTATTTATAGGCTCTTCAAGGGTTTACGTGGCTCCTCCTTTAGGCCAAATTTCCAGTTGTCAGTTTGACTTGGTCTTGGAAGGTATTCTGACACTTTTAAAGACAAAATAAAAATCTTGACAAGTTACAATGTGCCCAGAGGGGTCTTCAGCTTATGACAATGACTCTTTTGACTTATTGACCTAGGAAAAACCCTAGAAGCACTCAATGGGTGCTTGACCTATAAAATAAAATACCTTGAGCATGAAACCCATGCTCCAATAATAATAATATTTATTTTATTTTATTTTAAAATTTATAAGAATTAAAAATACATTTCATACTTATGAATATCGAACCTAGTTACATATTTTTAAACATACTCAGCCTTCCCTTCTCTACTACATAGTCCCTCGGGAAATCGGGTAACCCCCTTATGTTCTTTCACACACCTCCCAAGTTCTACGGGCATAACCTTCTCTGCTACATAGTCCCTCAGGCGACCACTCCCTTGGAAAGGTTTCCTTGCATCAGAAGGTCCAAAAACCAAGGTATATACCTACATAAAAATCATCATACTGGTCAAGCATGCCCATGGAAATCAATGGACACTATTGGGTACCAGTGTCCCACAATGGCCCTAGTCCTGAATCACTTTACCAGCATAATTTTACTTGTTCCAATTCCTTTCCCTCATGCTATGATTTCTTACAGTTGGTTTCAACCATCCCAAACCGGACATTGCATGCCATCCCACACCAAGCACATAATTTCCCTTGGATTCAAAATAAATTGAAATAACTTCAAATCATACATCATTGGTGGCTCGTCAATAATGTACACCTAAAATTCTGTTCAGTTCCCGTCACAACAAGTCAAATTAGCTGTTTGATTAAATCATCATGTATAAACATATCACATCCAGTTAGCTCAAAGTGCAACCATCATAACTTAAAATCATGAATCACATGAAATCATAAAAAACCATAATCATAAATCACATGTAACCATCATAAGTTAGAATCATAGATCACATGCATAATAAAAATGAAATAAAATACAAATACTTATCCTTTAATCCTTCCTTCGCTTCTATCGTTATCCTCTGTCCATTTTGTACACACACTGGATCGGTTGCCATACCTGAAAAACACCTAGTGCCTTCTCTTCAAGCATGTACGCATACATATAGTATACATCACAACACATACAACCACACGTGGCATACGACATTATATGATACATGCACCTACACCTAATATACAAGACATACACCCACACCCAGCATACAACACAACAAATACACCTGCATCTGATGTACGAGACAACACATACACCTACACCCAGTGTACAACACAACACAATACATATACATATACATACATAGAGTACAACACAACGAATACACATGTCACGATACCATTAATACACAATGAACATACGTAGTACCACATGTATACAACACAGAATGTACGACATGCATACCATACCACATTTACACACATACCACATGTAAAACATGTACACAGTACCACTTGTACATATCACTACCTACACAAATTGTACACATCACCAAATGTACACTACATCACCTCCACAATGTTTACACGGTACCACACATACACAGTGCCACCTGCACAACATGTACACGCACCACATGTACACAACACCACATGCACGACATGTACACACCACTACATGTACATATCACCACATGCGCGACATGTACACCACACCACTTGCACACAATGCCCCATGTACAACATGTACATGGAACCACATGTACAATCATACACACATCATCACATGTAGATAGCACCATAGGTACAACATGCACACCACACCATATGTACACAACACCACATATGCAACATGCACAAAGCACCATATGTACACAATACCATTTGTGCATAGCACTGCATAAACAACATGTATGCAATGCCATATGTTCATAGCACTACATAAACATCATGCAAATAACACCATATATACATGACACCACATGCATAGATCATCACATGTACAATATGTACCACATATACACAACGATAGTGCCACACATCCTAAGACCACACACTGACTCTACTAAGAAACCTTGCCTCCAGTGTCTTTCCACCATCCATGCTTATCCTAGCATGTTGCAGATCATACTTCTTTCATTTTGTTAATGTATCCCTCAATAATACTTGTCCATAACATAAGCATAGGCATAGTACAATCATATAATATCAATTCATATCCACATCATACCTACCTCATATATTTTTCATGGCTACTCTTCCCACTTGATTCCTCATAAACTAGGAACCTCTTCATGTCGTTCACCTACATAAGCAATTATTCCTCCACAAGAATGACTCCTGATGGCCCTATCAAACAACGTCATACATATATACATATTAACGTCAGCATAAAACAATCATGATCCCTGACAACCTTGTCATAAAAAAAATACATGCATACATATATATATATAGACATCATCATAATCATAGTCACAACACAATTACTAGATATCGTAAGGTCTAGGTTAAGAGAACTCCCTATTTCTGTGCACAACATGAATAGCATTGAGAAAAACAATTCCCAACTTAGCCAAGGCATTTGATACCTTAATCCCATTTACTTTACCTTTCCTGTTACCCTTATCATGATTGTCCTACCACTTTCCATTCATACACATGGACCCAACCAACCCAACTAGCTTTCACATTCTTGCCTTTAGCTGCCCCTAGTACCAACTCAATAGAAATGTCTACTTCCTTGTGAGCCAGAAATTATAAAATATATATTAGAAATGCATCCTGAAATTAATGCAAAAATCGAGTATCTTCTCAATACATTCGCACCCTCAACATCCTTCCCTTTATCACTAGAAATATGAACTACAAATAACACACATCCTTTCCTACGACTTCGCTTTGCCTACATAGTTGTAACCATTCTGACTGATGTATCCTTCTTCTTACCTTTTAAGATTATATGTGCTCCATTATCATCCAAGCACTCAATATCCTTCTCATAACAATCCACCTTATTCTTGTGAAGATACAACCAATCCATACCAAATAGCATATTGTATGATCCCAACAAAATTATATTTAAATGCATTGACATAGTCATGTCATTCATCTCAAGTGCACAATCTCTTACCCAATGATTAAATCTTTTCTTAGTACCTTTAGCCGACTACACTAACCTGTAACCTGTAACTTGTAACTGCACCTGTAACATGTAACATGTAGCATACCTATACCTATAACATACCTGAACCTGTAGCATACATGTACATATATCATACCTAAACCTGTAGCATACATGTACATGTACCATACATGAACCTGTAGCATACCTATACTTGTACATGTACCTATAGCATACATGAAATTGTAGCATACATCTACCTGCAACATACATGTACCTGTAACATACCTATACCTACACCTATAATCTATAACCTACCATCACCTCTATTATGATGCTTCTTATTCATGCACCTAGCTTCATTCAGGTCTTAAATTACCAGTTGGATTTCATTCAGCTCTCCCTAAGCTCCATTAACCTTCTTCTTTCCCCAACCAATTCCCAAGACCCTTAAAACATAAAAGGCAAGAAGAAAAATGGAAACAATAATAAATCCATGAAGACGAATAACAATATATCACCACAAAAAAATGGAATAGCTATACACTAGACATGAACAAAACCACAATCAAACACAACAATTCAAAAAATACCAAAAACAAAAGACTAACCAATACACCATGACTCAACCCCATGGTTCCTAATTATTCCAAGCGAGAGCTCAACTTGAGCCCTCTTCCTTCCAAGCAAACATGCCTCTACATCTTCTGATTTCTTCAAATCTCCATTGAATGTAGGTGGCCTGGATTTCTTGAACTCTGTAATATCCCAAAATGGGAAAGACGGTAATATAAAACATATGCATAATTCCAAATAAGAATAAAACATATAAAACTGGAAAAATGTTGGAATACATCAAAACATCATACATATGAGAAAAAATAGCTGATCCATATCATTATGCATCAACAACAATGTAAGTACACAGTGCTCCAAAAGGAATGAACTCAAGCCACAAGATGGCTGAAATACACTAATGAAACTCAGCACTCGAAAGTATAAACTAATCTTACTGGAAAAAACTACTATTGGGAATAATATCTATGTGTGATATGCTACTAGACTTCTCAACAAGATTCGGGATTTTAACAATGGACTCTACTCAAAAAAACTAGAATAACCCAAAATGGGTTTGGCCAGATTTTGAGTTTAGAATTTCGACCCTTTTTAGGTTGCACACTACACCCCTATTGGCTGAGTTACACACTCCCTGGATACAACTACTAATTTGGGGCTGAAATAATGATCTATTAGCTACAATATCACCCACTCAACTCACTAACTGAAGGGCTGGTCCCTTCTCCCAATTCCCAAGCTCAAAACTTGAGATCTAGCTCCTCCACTAAATATGCAGTTGTTGCATGCACAACTACTGGGAAATACTGTGCTGTCTAGGAGGGTTGATGATGTAGCCTACTGATAGATAATACAAGGTTGATCCCTAGCTTCTAAATTTATTCCCAGAGTGAAGGATTAATTCCTCACAGAATTCCAAGTTGAGTTTCTTGGAACTTCCTCTTCTCCTCAAACCCTCACTATAGAATTATGCAATTCATGCAGGAAATGTTGCTGCATACAAGAATATATGGATGGCCTGATGCTGGATATGTCAATGAAACTCCTATAATACTGCAATGGATCCAAATCTGAAGGGTTGATCCCTCCACAGGTTTCTCAATTGAAGTACCGATAACAACCTACCAACTCTCAAACCCAAGTTTAGGAATGCGTAATTCTTGTAGCTGGAAGTGCAGATGAGAGTGGTTGAATGTGGCACTGATTGCCGGATGATCAATTATGCCCAAGAAAACATTCCCAGAGTAGGCATTTGAAGTCCCCCGTGGGTAAAGGTGGGATTCCCACTTAGGAACACCCAGTGCTAAACAGCACAGTAGACTTAGCTAAACATCTGAAGCATGCAAAGAAATGTCTTACGACACTCAACAATAAAATTCTAGACTCCCCTTTATTTTCTGCCCTTATCTTCCTTTTATGGTTGTGAGCCTTCCCTAGCCTTTTCCCACCTCATAATTGTGCTACACATGTGGCCACTAGCCTCCATAAATACTGTGTTGTCCTCCATGATCTCCATCACTACTGCAATTACTCTCCACTTCCTCCATCATGTGTGCATTTAATGCACCACTTCATCCATCACTTCATCATTATTTCTCCATGATCTTACATTTATTCCTCCACTATATCCATCATATTCCTCATTAATGCTCTATGAACTCCACTCTTTCTTCATTATTATGCTTCTCCACTACTCCATAATGCTACTCCACTACTCAATTAACCCACATTCACACTATAAAAGTGGATCTTATTCATCTATTGGGTTTATGGGTCCCTCCACCCTTTTATTTACTTAACTAAATAAGAAAAGTAAGAACTCTAATATTCCAATTAGCTGATAGAAAATTTGAAATATTATAGTCCTCCCTACCAAAATGTTACTTGTCCTTAAGCAACGGAAAATGTGGATGCTACAAAAATCCATCTCCCTCCCAATTGGCATCCTCATATGGAAGGTTTCCCCATCTACTCCAATTTGTTATGAATTCCCAGCTTCATAGCTACTTATCTAGAATTTCTAGAATGGCCTCCAGCTATGTCGCTAGATGCCTCTCCTCATCAATGATTCCCCAAGTGGAAACCATATGATGTCCAATAGCCTCTTCTTTGCATGAGATATGTGAAGTGTAGTGGTTCCTTCCCCAAGTGGAAAGTCCCAACTCATGAACTATCTCTCCAACCCATGCTACATGGAGTAGGTTGTGTCTCTTCATGCTCCAATCCTTGGCCCTAGTGGACTTGATTTCTCCAAGCATCATATCAACACTGTGCAAAGTAGGAAATAGAGACATATGGATTGACATGTGAAATTTAGAACCATACTCTTCCAATAGCAGCCACCGCATCAATGCCTCTTGCTACCACAACACCTCATCATCATACCAAGTATGGTGCCCATAATCTCCTAACAGAATCCAACGCAACAAGGCTTCTTGTTTCCATCCCACATCATCATTATGCAATGTATGGGAGAATGTCAATCCATATTATCCCAAGAGTAACGAGTGCAACAATGAGTTTTGTTGCCATCCCACATCATCATAATGCAAAGCATGAAGTAATGATATATTGATTGACATGTAGAATGTCACACCAGACCAACATAGCCAGGCTTCCTGCTGCCACATTATATGAGTATCATGCAAAGTTCCAAACAATAACATACTCATTGACATGTGTTATGTCATGTGATGGACAAAATCTCTCAAAACTAACCAACGCATCCATGCCACTAGTTGTTGCATCTCATCACTATGGTGCAAGGTGGGAAACAGTGATATACCAATGGGCATATAAAATTCAATGTATTGGCCATACTCTCCCAAGAGTAGCCAGGACAACCATGCCTCTTCCTGCTGCATCACCTCAGTACTGTGAAAGGCATGGAACATACCAATCTGAAATGTCAGGTGGTAACCATGCTCACCCAAGAGCAGCCAATATATTCATGCTTCCTGTTGCCTCGTGTCATATATCTGCAAGTAGCTTTTCACCCACTTGATCATCATCTCCATCCATCCATCCAACTATGGGTGATGACTCATATCATGCACCAGCTCGATATCCACCCAATGGAGAAGCTCCTACCAAAAACCTCTCATACAATAACTATCCCCATCGCTATATATGGCCTTGGGAAGACCATGAAGCATGAAGACATCCTGGAAAGATAATCCGATCACGAGTGAAGAGATCTAATGTGTGACAATGTCGAAGCAATGTGCATACCTCAACAACGAATCAATGTCGACAATACCATCCTCCACAATCTGATGACAATATTTGCACTCCATGATATGTCGAAGTGCATCCTCCTCGAAGTCTCTCCATGAGAACTTCTTATCGATGGCCCGGTAGAACCTATGAGGTTATGAATATGCTACATGTAGAAAATTCTCTTTGAGTTGTGAGGTGCTCATCAAGAAGGGTCTACCCTGATAATGGAAGATGCTATCCATTACATGATCTCTACCTTATACCATATTCCCATCCAATGCTTCATAAGTGAAGAGGTCATCGGAATGCTCAAATAAAAGTTGGGCCCTCAAATCATCATTGCTCCTCAGTGATAGCGCTATTTATCTCCATGATATTGCATCTGTTGTCTCATGGCCCTCTCCATACACAATTTTGAACTCATAGTCCTGCATTGTATTGATCCACCATTGTTGCCTCTTGTGCAGTTGTTGCTCCACCTCAAAAAGATGTCGGAGACTATGGTAGTTGGTCTTCACCCGAAATCTACTTCCCATAAAAACTTTCAGAATTTGACCAATGCATACATAATGGCCAATATCTCTTTGTCATAAATAGAATACGACAGCTCATGTGACAATAACTTCCAGTCATCGAAAGCTATTGTATAGCTTCCCTGCATTAGGACTATGCTAATCCCATCCTCAGAAACTCCACACTCCAACCCAAAGTGTTGTGTGTATCTCAAGAATGTCAAACTGGCATAGTTATACATATTCTCCTTGAACCAGTCAAGGGTCCTCTTAATAGTGATAGTTTGCTGCTCCAAATCAGCAATTTTCTCTAACCCTTGGTCGTGCAATTTCCCTGATGGCATGGCCCCACAAATCTCAAGTTGATGTGCTGAAAAAATATGGGGTGGAAATGTTTTAATACCTTGAATCCGCTTATGCTTAGGAACATCTTGCAAAGCTACAACAGTTCCTCCAAACGGTGCAATTTCTTCTCCAACTGTTGGTGATGGTGATGGATGCTCCTCTACTACTACACCAATGCTGGTATCTGCTTCCTCTTCCTCATGCACCTCCTGAATCATGACTGGGACTCTCAATGTTGAATGCTCAAGACCATCTTGCAAAGATGCAAGTGCTCCTCCCACTGATGCAAGTACCTCTACTATAGTTGGTGGTGGTGGTAGTTGCTCTTATCCTAGAGTATCAATGCTGACATCTTATTTTTGCTCCTCATCAATGTTGTAAAATGTCTCAATGGAAAGTGCCTATGGTTTTCTTCTGTCAAACCTCTTTTCCAATATTTGAGTGAACTCTGCATATGCAATCACTCTTGCATGTTTCAATGTGTCGAACCACCAATCATTTTCTTCACCCTTGTGGTGTAGCGTTGCAATCTGAATAACTTCCTTTTCTGATACTGAGTGTAGCTGGAAGAATGCATCTAACTTCTCCATCCAATCTTTTGTCGTGCTTTTGGATGACCCATCAAATGTAGGAAAAAATAATATATTATGCATATGCTCTCTTCTTCTATTGTTGCTATGGGGTCTCTGGTTCTCTTTAATCTGGAAAAAATACTGGAAAGTCAGATTCTCTTTGAATGCCCTTGATTGAGATTTGTACTCTGCAAGATAATTACTTAGAGTCTCATGCTCCAAATATCCTCCATCTCCATGCCAGTCATTTCCTTCTATAAGGAAAGTGGGCATAATAGGGCATTGTGGAACTTTCTGCACCACTTGTTGCTTATACTGCTAATAGGAAGAGCTTGGACCTTCTCCAGTCTAAAACCCTCTTAAGATTTCCTTTTTCCTTTCCCTTCTCATTTCTTTGATCTCCATGGTGAGATCTTGCATAGATATAAAGAGGTGTGTGGATAAACTCAATCCTTCTGACTTTGATGTATTCTTCTTTTTCTGCTTCTTCTTCTTATTCCTCTAATGTCATGAAATGCCCACAAGCTGAGCCAAAGTTCATGCTCTGATACCACTGTAATATCCCAAAATGGGAAAGACAAGAATATAGAACATATGCATAATTCCAAATAAGAATAAAACATATAAAACAGGAAAAATGTAGGAATACATCAAAATATCATACATATGAGCAGAAATAGCTAAGCCATATCATTATGTATAAACAGCAATGTAAGTACAAATTGCTCCAAAAGGAATGCACTCAAGCTGCAAGATGGCTGAAATACACTAATGAAACTTAGCACTGGAACGTATAAACTGTTGTTGCTGGAAACTATTATTGTTGGGAATAATATCTATGTATGAGAGGCTTCTAGAGTTCTCAGAAAGATCCGGTATTTTAACCACAAACTCTACTAAAAAAACCTAGAATAACCCAAAAATGGTTTGGCCAGATTTTGAGTTTGGAATTTCGGCCCTTTTATGGGTTGCACACTGCACCCCTGTTGGCTGAGTTACGCACTCCCTGGAGAAAATTTCTAATATGGGGCTGAAATAATTATCTATTAGCTACAATAACACCCACTCAGATCACTAACTGAAGGGTTGGTCCCTTCTCCCAATTCCCAAGCTCAAAACTTGAGATCTAGCTCCTCCACTAAATATGCAGCTGCAACATGCACAACTGCTGGGAAATACTGTGTTGTCTAGGAGGGTTGATAATGTAGCCTCCTGATAGATAATACAATGCTGATCCTAGGTTGCTGAATTTATTCCCCAAGTGAAGGATTAATCCCTCACATGATTCCAAGCTGAGTTTCTTGGAACTTCCTCTTCTCCTCAGACCCTCACTGCAAAATTACGCAATTTCTACCAGAAATGTTGTTGCATAAGAGAATAGATGGATGGCCTAATTCTGGATATGTCAATGAAACTCCCGGAAGATTTCAATGGATCCACAGTGTGAAGGGTTGATCCCTACACAGGTTTCTGAGCTGAAGTACTAAGAAAAACCTCCCAACTCTCAAACCCAAGTTTAGGAATGCGTAATTCTTGTAGTTGGAAGTGAAGATGAGATTTTTTGAATGTGACATTGATTGTCGGATGATGAATGTTGCCCAAGAAAACCTTCCCATAGTAGGTACTCGAATTCCCCCATGGGTAAGGGTGGGATTCCCACTTGGGAACACCCGACGGCTAAACAACAAAGCATACTTAGCTAAACAGCTGAAGAGTACAAAGAAATGTCTTACGACACTCAACAATAAAAAACCAAACTCCCCTTCCTTTGTTGCCCTTATCTTCCTTTTATGGTTGTGAGCCATCCCTAGCCTTTTCCCACCTGATAATTGCATTGCACATGTGGTCACTAGCCTCCATAAATACTGTGTTTTCCTCCATGATCTCCATCACTGCTGCAATTACTCTCCACATCCTCCATCATGTGTTCATTTAATGCACCACTTCCTCCATCACTTCATCATTTTTTCTCCATGATATTACATTTATTCCTCCATGATCTCCATTATCTTCCTCATTAATTCTCTATGACCTCCACTCCTTCTTTATTATTATGCTACTCCACTACTCAATTAAACCACATTCACACTATAGAAGTGGATCTTATTCATCTACTGGGTTTATGGGTCCCTCCACCCTTTTATTTACTTAACTAAATAAGAAAAGTAATTAGAACTCTAATATTCCAATTAGCTGATGGAAAATTTGGAATATTACAAACTAATCTGGAAGATATACCCTATCTTTCCTTCTATAAGGATGATAGCAATGATGACCATAGTGCCTGTCAGAACCAGAACTAGAATAGTTCATGTGTCCATCGAAACCTATCCTATATAGAGTATCCAAGAGCTTTCCATCTCCAACCATGTCATCCCTATATGACTTGTGGCCACCATGAGACCTGCTACAATATTCCCCATTAGCTCTATCCTCCTACCCAAGGTTGATCTGAAGTGGTCCTTGTCTCTACAATTATGACAAACACTAAAGGATTACTACATTTTCTTCTGTTGGTCTCTCTTGTTCCTGCATGCTTATGTCATTGTCTACTTTACAACTTCTTATTCTTTCCTTCAAACTTCTCAGTGTTTCTTCTAAATCAAAAGAGTGGCCACCACCACGTTTCTCACTTGCTCCATAAGGGGAATTTCATGAATTCTATTCTACCATATTTATATTCATCTTGATATATTTCCTACAAGGCATACTATGTCAACTAAACCAAATCATAAACAAACCAATGTACCTCACTATCATTTGGGGAGGATATCTCATCTGCAAGACCAACCAGATTAGCATAATACATGTATAAACATAATCATAAAATCATATAGATATCATTCTAGCCATAGTCCAACTATCAATCCATAACCATACCGACCACACATCATGACCTCATGCATGACCATACCAACCACACATCATGACCTCATGCATGACAATTACAAGCATATCAATGTATGCTTAATAACATGTAAACATTGTCATACATAAAAAATGCTTAACCAACATACACTCATGATGACACATTAAACAAAAAAACCATCAAATTTCACATGGTGACATCACTACATCCATGACCAACACCATGCATGTTCAACAAGAACATAGACCACAAGTATAAGTAACACATATGTAACCGACATGAATGCATGACCAGCACACTGCCCATCTAGTCCAAGGGTTGAACCATGCTATGATAACATTTTTTAACACCCTGCTCTCACATTTACCCAAGACACCAGGTCCACTGGGGTAAACATGTGATGAGATCCTATTGTGATGTGATTCAACCCCCTATGTACAGTAAAGGAAGTGGAAATGACAAAAAAAACCAAACGAACCTTCCACACCTACTACAGAACCACCAGGAGCCAACCAACCTTTCCAGGTGACCAACCCCTAAGGAAACTTAGATTTTTACTTATATAACTCCCCATTCGCTCCCTTGACAAGCCATGGATGTGATTTTATGCCTCCAGTCACTCCCACAACAAGGGAAAGCTAGTGATTGTGGAAATTTTTAGTTAGTTCTGTGTCGAAAACCCCGAATTTTCTGTCACTTTTTAGGGCCAAGATTGAGGCCACTACCCAGAACTTAAAGAAAGATTTAGAAATGAGAAATAATACTGATACAAAGGTACTAATGAAAAATTTTGATCAATTACTTGATTGGACCCCTACTAGCCATGACAAGCATTTCGTCAAACATGTCACACACATTCATTCTATAGGTCATAATAACATATCTTAACATAGGGGTCTCGTACTTATCTAAGAATCACTAAAAATATTTGATGTCTTATCACATTAGCTACATTACCATATATTAGGCCGTATATTCATTTTTAATTGATTTATAAATCAAAACATGATGAGATCCATACATCATTACTGTCATAAATCATACTCATAATGGCCAGCATATAAACAAAAGAAATAACAAGGATACAACAACCATGAAAGCCACATATGAACCAATACATTTGCACATAAAATACCAAGGAATGGAACTCTTATTAATGAATGTAAATCCAACTAGGTTTTGGACTTCCACATACCACTCGACCATAGATTGGATAAACCAAATATTTGTTTAATCCAATCACCCCCGTGCCATATTCCAAGCATGAATTTGGGACTCATAACTAGAAATAAACCAGGGCTTCCCGAGGCTCAGCCACCTCACCCTCACCAATAGAACTAGGCTTTATCATGATCCTCATCAAATCACTAGGCCCTAAACAAGCATGGATGCCACCAGATTTCTCTTCCTACACCGTGAAGAATTTTATTGTCTCCTAGTCTCTAGGATTTACCGTAATCCACAGTCTGATCAATGGATCACTAGGACATAATTGAGACTCTATTCTCTGGGCTTTACCATATATCCTAACATTCACCAGTCAAGGACTCCTAGGCCTGATCGATACTCCACCCTCCAGGATTTACTGCAATCCCCACTAGATCACTAGGCCTGGCTAAGGGCACTCACCTCTAGGATTTATTTTATATCCCTCCATTCACCATTCGAGGATTCCTAGGCCCACCAAGGCACAAAATACTAATATTTACCTCAACCCACAGTCTAGTTGAGGGTTACTAGGATAATGACTTTACCACAATCCATTGTCTGGTTCAAGGATGACTAGGCCATGTGTTTTTTTCATTCAAAAATCCACCTCACTCAGTTTCAAATCCATCCATCAATCCCACTTAACCAAAACATGAGAACCCTATCACACCATGTCTATCCAGAAATGGAAAGGATAGGCTAAAAATAATGTCACACCCAGAAAAAAAAATTCCAATGACAACAAGAGAACTAAGAAAACACATGCATAGCCATGCATTCCAAATATAGCAAGGGAACCACACATGAAATAGATACTTGAAAATAATCCCATTGTAGTCGCCTAATCCTATTCTTCCTTGCTTGATCTTTGATTCCTCTTTACCTTATTTCTTTTCTTGATCCAATGTTGAAGTTCTCCAAGAAAAATCTGTGTCCAAGAGTGTGAGAGAGATAATAGAGAGAGAGAGAGAGAGAGCTCCAAAATTGAACTTGTCAAAGTCTATGAATTGATCCTCATAATCCTTCTTATCAATGAAGCCTCTAATTTCTTCAATTTTCCATTATTTTTCTTCATTTTCCTCCTCAAATGCAACATGTGACTCTTCATCTTCCTTTTCTCCTATTTCCCATTATTTTCATAAATAAAATGTCATTTAATGCCACTTTCCCTTCCAAAACATTTTTCCATTATCTTTTCCAATTTCCTTTAGCCATAGTAATCGAAATGAACACCCACACTATGATGTCTTTCCCAACATTCTGCTTGGAATACATGTCCCATGACCTTGGTCTTATTTTTTTTACATGGATATTTAACCAAGGTTGTTACAACTTTATCATTGATTATACTTCATGCATGTATATTTTAGTATTTAGATACCTCTGACCTCCTAATGAGATGTGATAAGTGGATCCTTCTTGAGGATCATCTATGTTGCAGGAAAATATGTCTAGTGCAGGAAGAGAAGAGCTAGTGTTGGAAAAGGAAAGAGGCACCTCATGAAATGTTGGAAAAGTGCTCTGGCTTCCAATGTCAAATAAGAAGGTGAAAAATTGTCTGAATAGTACATGGTATGTATAGTTTCAACTACAAAATTGGATGGAAAGGTAAGCCCTAAGGTATTATGGAAATTCCGCCTTCATGAATGAATCATATATGCATATGAAAGTAACTTTTCATTATGGCACATGTGATATATTGATGCACTTGATATTTTATAAGTATCTTACATTTTATGCATGATGGATTTCTTGACTTTATGAATCAAGGTAGATACATTGTTTTTTATATATGATGACTTGATATTATTGTTAGCTTGTGATAAGCATGGTAACCTTGATTATCAAAATTGTAACAATAATACTGATTTTCATTATATTCTTGTTGACCTTGGTTAGGTTTTTATAAGATTACAATATGGTAGATTTGGATGCCCTCGCTTGATGGATTAAGTTATGTGATAAAGATGGGATGATGTGATCGTGATTCTTGAAGTATACTCCTATTAGCTATTCTAATTATTTGACACTAACCCTTGATGAAAGTTTTATGTCATATTCATATGTGGTGATGAAGTAGATAATGATAATATGTCATAAATATGATGTATATATATCTAAGAATCTGATATAGTTTGATGATATAACAAGTTTTGTTGATGTGTGACAGTATTATGATAGAAAAGTTGATGTCTTTAATGATGATGACTCAATTTCCATCCCATGTAAAGGGAGAATTTTTCAATGATATTTTAACTTTTGTTTGCATTAAATGTATAGAATATTCTTTACTATTGAAGTAAAATTTTTGGTCTTGAATAGTCAAATATTTGATGTTGCTAGTCTGCAATAAGTTCTAGTTTGAGAAAATAAGTTTCTTCCTAGTCTAAGTCCCAACTGCTACGAGAGAGGATTAAGAGTGTGGTTATAGGTCTCCAAACTACACGAAATAAGGCATATGGGTGTGGTTGTGCTTTTAGGACTCAAAAATTAAATCCCTATGCATAAAAACAAGAGCACACATGGAGTATGATATTCCTAAGGATATGGCGCAGACAATAGAAAGTCATATGAGCAGGGAAGCTTGAATGTGTGACTTACTATATAGAATGTGAATGTTTTGACTAAACTTATGTTCGCAAGGAACTAGAATATGCATATTAATATGCCATTTTTTTTTATCATTGAAGTAAGTATATGACATAAATTGATAACAATTGTAAGGGTTTGATAAGATTTGGCTTATTGGTTTAATATAGATGAGCATTATTGTGTTTTTGAAATGATGCTTGAGAGTTCATAGATATGTTTTGTCCTATGAATTGAATGAATTCACACTGATAATAAATTAGGGTTTTGATTTGATAACTGATGATTTTATTTTATGGCAGTGCTATGTGGGCATAGTGACTTTCAGTTAATAATATTGGTATTCAATAGTGATTCTATATTATTATCATTAGCTTTGGCACATTGATTGAAGTATAAATAATTGAGATTCAATATGCATTGATCTCACACTAAATGCATGAAAATTATATGACTTATCCTTGATGTACAATGACAAAAAAAAAATCATATTATGATTATATGGATCGTATAATGAAGTTTTATATTACTTAATAAATAATTTTAACATTACAATAGATGAATTCATAACTTGGTATTTGAATTTGAGCTCTACCTGTCACCTGGTCCAAAGAGTTTTTCATAGTGATATTGACAGAAAATTGTATATATTTGATATTACTTTTTATTTGGAATCTAAGGCTTGATAAGCATACTTAGTTGATTTGATTACACAATTTTGATTTGTGTGAGGTTGAATATATTTGTTTAATAAATATAATGTTCACAGATCGCATAGTATGGTTTGATTAGTATATTTTTTACCGATCGCATAGTATGGCTTGAAGAAAGCTTCCCAAGCCTAGTATTTTTACATTGGAAGTTACCTAGTAAAGCCAAGAAGATGTTTCAATATGAATATCTACTTCAAATTGGTCCAAGGTATGCCTTTGATTTTGGTTTTATATGTTGATGGTTTTTTCTTGACAGGTAATGAGCCTTTGATGGTCAAAGTAAGAGGGTGTCCACTTATGAAGTTATATTTTAGGTCCCTATATTACTAGTATAGTACCTTATTATTGTTAGTGTAACCCCCTTATTGTTATTATTATACCCCTTTAACCCCCATATTGTTATTATTTTTCCCTTAAATTATTATCGTTAGGTCGGCTAGGATTACATTGTGGCCCACTAGGATTACATTATGGCCCCATGGACTCCTATATATAGAAAGGAGGTTTTGTAATTTGTATCATCCAATTATTGTTAATTCATGTAATGTATTGGAGGTTTCCCCCTCAAAGTGGCTTATTTATAAGGTTTTGATATCTCTATTCTTCTATTTTTGGAGCTGGTTTCACAACATTTGGTATCAGAGCTTTGAGATTCTAGGGTTTCGCTGCTCCAAACAGGTCAGCGTGGAATTTTCGCAATAACTTTTTTTCTACAAAGGTTCAGAATCTGAAATATTTAGAGTACGAAGCCAAAATACTGAGGAACATCGTCGCACAATTTCAGACCTTGGTTCACAATATTTGCGGAGATATGATCTATGCAAGTTAGGTCATTTTGCAGGCTCCTGAATTTAACCTAAACAGGTCATCGCGGTATTTTTGTAATAACTTTCTTTCTACAAAGGTTCAGAAGCTAAAATGTTTAGAGTGCGAAGCTAAAATCTTTAGGAACATCTTCGCAAAATTTCAGATATTGGTTCGCAATATTTTTGGATATATGATCTATGGAAGGTAGGTCATTTTGCAGGCTCTTGAATTTAACCTAAACAGGACATTGTGGAATTTTTGCTATAACTTTGTTTCTACGAAGGTTCAGAAGCTGAAATTTTTAGGGTACGAAGCCTAAATCTAGAGGAACATCATCGCAAAATTTCAGATCTTGTTTAGCAATATTGGCGGTGATATGATCTGTGGAAGTTAGGGCTTTTTCAGGCTTTTGAATTTCATCTCAAAGAGGTGATCATGGGAAAATATAAATAACTCTCTCTCTGAGCATCAGATTGGAATGCTATAAAAAGTGACCACAAGTAAACGGACTATAATTTTCTTTATATCAATTTTAGAGCCAAAGGAGGAAACAGTGACACGTGGAAAGTCATAAAAGTTTGCTCTATGGAACTAGTCCATAATTGGGTCATTGTGGGAGATTGGACATAAATTTGTCTTGAAGAATCCAAATCAGATCAGACCTGTGGCATTGGAAAAAAGCTTTAGAGGGCTACTACAGGGCCAAATTTCAGATATTGAGGATCCACAATTATAGAGATAATTCAATTTCAATATTAAGCTCCTCCAAAGCAAGCAAAAGGTGTGTATTTTTTTTTCCGAATTGCATAAGTCTTGTTTTAAGAATCAATTTGAATTTATTCCAAGGGCATATTGTAGGATAGATATTAGTATTGGATTATAAAATGGTCTCTAAAAAGAATTCAACACCCATTAAGCCTTTAGAAGCCTCTACTATGACTCATGAAGACGAAGAATGGCAACATGACATATCAAAATTACAAGAGCAAGTGCAACAAATTTCGCTCTCGAAAAGAGAAACAAAAAATGACATGGAAGTTTTGAAGAAAGGCGTGGAAGCTAAGATGGATGGTTTGAAGAAAGGCGTGGAATCTAAGATGGATGGTTTGAAAAATGGCATGGATGGCAGAGAAGCTAGCATGGAATATAAGATGGATGATATGGAAGCTAAGATCGATGAAAAAATGGAAAACATGAAGAATGATCTAAAAGCAGACATGGAAGGTTTGACAAATTTGATACAAGAAATGTTTCCTTATGGTGAAAAGATAGTAGAGGAAACTCATGATGAGAACAAAATAAATTTTAATCATGATTTCATAAACTCTAATGTTGGAAGGAAGAACCACCATATTCCAAAAATGGATATGAGGAATTTGATGGAAAGGATCATGTAACATGGATACTACAGATGGAGCAATATTTTGATCTCAATAATGTGCAAAACACACAAAAGGTACACATCGCAACTTTACATTTAGAAAAAAATACATTTGTATGGTATCGATGGCTTTGCTCCCGTAAAAAAATTGTCACTTGGTCAATTTTTATGGAGGAAATGATATCACATTATGAAGATACAAAGAGCAACACCTTCTTTAGCCAACTAATAAATCTTAAACAAAAGTGTTCAGTGGGGGAGCACATTGAGGACTTCCAAAAATTGAATATAAGGGTAACTGATATTTCAGAGGAACACGGGATTGATCTCTTCATAGGTACTTTAAATGATAACATCCAACATGAAGTTCATGTTTTGGAACCTGATTCATTAGAGAAGGCATTCAGGTTGGCAAGAAAAATTGAATGTAAAATTATGGCGACAAGGAAGCCTGCCACTCACTTCTAGAAAGAGGGAAGTGTTGCTACTCCTAGATTTCCACAACCTACAAGGTTGACACCACAACAATTGGAAGAAAAAAGAGAAAAAGGGATTTTCTACTGTTGTGATAGAAAATACACTAAAGGTCATAAGTGTGCTGAGAAGAAATTATTTTACATAGATTGTGAAGAGGAAGAAGAAAATGAACAAGAAATTTCAAAAGAAGAGGGTATGCACCAGGAACCAACCCTAGAAGAGGAAGAAATGAGTCCAACCATATCATGCAATGCATTGGCAGGAATTACCACTATTCAAACTCTTAAGATAGAAGGACATATCAAGAAGAAAAAGGTAATAGTGTTGATTGATTCAGGTAGTACCCATAATTTTATTCATTGTAAGGTAGCCAAGGAATTGAATTGTTTCCTATACCCAGCACCAGAATGTCAAGTGATGGTCGAAAATGGAGGAACTACAAATTTCTCTGGAAAATGCCATAATATCAAGCTAGCCATGGGGGAATATGTATTGAATAGTCCAATGCTTTCGATTCCTATGGGAGGTGTTGATGTGGTACTTGGAGTACAATGGTTACAATATTTGGGGATGGTAGCTTTTAATTTTCAAGAACTTTTCTTGAATTTTTTTTCATAAGGTAAGGAAGTTGAATTACGGCGTATTGCAAGGATGTCGGGAAAGATAATAAGCTCTAATGTCATGACAAATCTTCTAAATAAAGAACAACGAGGTGTAATTTCACAATTATGCTCACTAGAAGTTCCAACATCAAAATCATCTATTTCTGCAGATCTCCAAAAAGTCTTGGACAATCATTCCAAGGTGTTTGAAACTCCCAAAGGACTCCCACCTATTCATGATCATGATCATGCTATTCATTTGATTCTCAGAAGTGTTCCTCCAAACATCAGGCCTTATAGATATCCTTATGTCCAAAAGAGTGAAATTGAACGTATGATTGCAGAAATGTTAGAGGTTGGTATAAATCAACCTAGTCAAAGTTCTTTCTCTTCTCCTGTAGTATTGGTACAGAAGAAGGATGGAACATGGTGCATGTGTCCAGATTATAGGGAGCTCAATAAGCTCACCATTAAAGATAAATTTCCCATTCCTTTGATTGATGAATTATTAGATGAATTACGTGGGGCAATTTATTTTACCAAGTTGGATCTTCACTCAGGATATCATCAAATTAGAATGAAGATTGAAGATATTCTGAAAACAGCATTTCGAACTCATGAGGGTAATTATGAATTTTTGGTCATGCCTTTTGGCCTTACCAATGCACCTTATACATTTCAGGGATTGATGAATTCCATTTTAAAACCCTTCCTTAGAAAATTTGTGCTAGTATTTTTTGATGATATACTAATCTACAGCAGGTCTTGGAAGGATCATGTTCAACATCTTGACAGGGTGCTCAAACTATTACAGGAGAAACAATTGTATGCAAAAACATCCAAATGTTTCTTTGGAGTACAAGAGGTGGAATATCTGGGTCATATTGTATCTCACGAGGGTGTTAAGGTAGACCCTAACAAAATTAAAGCCATTAAGGAATGGAAAGTCCCCGCAACCATTAAGCAGTTGCGAGGATTTATTAGGTTAACAGGGCATTATCGCAAGTTTGTTAAAAATTATGGGAGAATAGCAGCACCTCTAACAACATTATTGAAGAAAGATGCATTTTCATGGACTCCTAAAGCAACTAAGGCCTTTGAACATCTTAAATAGGTAATGTACCTAGTACCGGTCTTAGCTACGCCAGAGTTCACAAAAACATTTATTGTGGAATGTGATGCCTCAAGAAATGGAATTGGTGTTGTTTTAATGCAAGAAGGAAAACCCATTGCTTTTGAAAGTCGTCCAATCAAAGGAAAGTTTTTACAGAAAGCTATTTATGAGAAGGAAATGTTAGCAATATTGTTTGCACTAAAGAAATGGAAACCTTACCTAATGGGAAGACACTTCAAGGTAAAAACTGATCATGATAGTCTTAAACACTTTTTGGAACAAAGACTATCTTCAGAAGAGTAGTAAAAATGGGTCACAAAGATGTTGGATTATGAATTTGAAATAATCTACAAAAAAGGGAAGCTAAATGTTGTTGCAGATGCACTCTCAAGAAAGAATAAAGAGGTGGAAGTATTGCTTTATGCCATTTCTATTATCCAACTAGATTGGATAACTGAATCAAGGGATGAATGGAAGAAGGACGAAGAAGTGTGGACACTCATTCAAAATTTGCAGCAAGATCCTAGTACATCTGATACATTTAGTTGGAAAAATGATTGCTTATGGTACAAAGATCGCTTATATCTTTGTAAGAATTCCCAACTAAAACAAAATATTCTTATGGAATTGCACACTTCTCCTTTAGGAGGACACTCTGGATTTTTAAAAACTTACCACAGGGTGAAGAAAGAATTTTTTTGGGATGGCCTTAAATTTTATATTCAAAATTTTATGGCGGAATGTTTGGTTTTCCAGCAGAATAAAGTTGAGACAATTAAGACCCCAGGTCTTCTACAACCTTTATCCATTCCAAGCCAACATTGGGAGGGGATTTCAATGGATTTTATCACAGGTTTACCTAAGTCTGAAGGAAAGAGTGTCATCATGGTGGTAGTTGATAGACTTACCAAGTATGCACACTTTTGTGCATTATCTCATCCATTTAAAGCTAGTACAGTTGCTACTACATTTATGGAAACAATTCAAAAGCTACATGGAAACCCAAAGGTTATTGTGAGTGACAGAGATCCCATTTTTACTAGAAATTTTTGGACGGAGTTATTTTCTTGTTTGGGTACTCAATTAGCTCATAGCTCATCTTATCATCTTCAATTTGATGGTAAAACTGAGATAGTAAATAAATGTTTGGAAGTATATATTCATTGTTTTGTATCTGATAAACAACCACAATGGGTCAAGTGGTTACCTCTTGCTGAATGGTGGTATAACACTTCCTTCCATACTGCAGCAAAAATGACCCCATTTATGGCACTTTATGGATATCATCCACCATCCATCACATCATATTTAAGAGAAGATTCGAAGGTTCAAGCAGTGGAAGATCACATCGAGCATCAACAAGAAGTTTTCCAACTCTTAAAGGATAACCTGACTTTGGCACAAAATCGAATGAAACAACAGGTAGATCAACATCGCAGCGAGAGAAGTTTTGATGTAGGAGATTGGGTATTTTTACGGCTACAACCATACAAACAAATGTCTCTCAAGCAAGCTAAGAAGGATAATAAATTATCGCCAAAGTACTATGGTCCTTACAAGGTGTTGCAAAATATTGGTACTATGGCATACAAATTGGAGCTTCCTACTTCTTCATGAGTGCATCCAATTTTCCATGGTTCATGCTTAAAGAAGGTTATCGGTTAAAATCTTCCAGTTCAAACAATATTTCCCGAACTTGATGAGGAAGTAAAAATCATATTTGAACTTGAAGCGGTCACGGAAACAAGAACTCGACAACTACGAAATCGATCAATTTCAGAGTATCTCATCAAGTGGAAGAACTTACCCACTAAAGATTATACATGGGAGGATGAGAATATTATACAGAAGCACCCAAAGCTACTCAAGCGTTGAGGACAACACTTTTTGAAGGGGAGGGGCATGTTAGGCCCCTATATTACTAGTATAGTCCCTTATTATTGTTAGTGTAACCCCCTTATTGCTATTTTTGTACCCCTGTAACCACCATATTGTTATTATTGTGCCCTTAAATTATTATTGTTAGGTCGGCTAGGATTACATTGTGGCCCCATGGACTCCTACATATAGAAAGGAGGTTTTGTAATTTGTATCATCCAATTCTTGTTCATTCATGTAATGTATTAGAGGTTTCCCCCTCAAAGTGGCTTATTTCTAAAGCATTGATATCTCTATTCTTCTATTTTTGGAGCTGGTTTCACAACATTATAAATGAATACTCATGATGAATTACTTTCTAAAGTTTGGAAAATAAAATCTATATCGTGAAGCTATTGAAGAATTTTTTGAAAATGGAAATGAAAATCATCGGATACTTTGACTAAATTTCAAGAAGATATGCATAGATATTGTTGAACCTACCTTAGAAATTGATAGTTGATTTAAGCATTGATGTTCTGTGTCAACAAACATCCGTATATATATTTTTTTCATAGAACAACTTGAGTAAATTCATGATTGAGAAATCTCATACACATTGGGTTACTTTCAAGCAAATTTTTTAGATATTTGCATGAGACGCTCAACCTTGGTTTGAGATACACTTTTAGAGATGTATAATTTCTTGGATGTATTGATGTTGTTCGAGAAATTTTTAATGAGGTAAACACATATGGGTGTTGCTTTAGTATGAGATATGGGATGATGTTTTGGATGAAAATTTTGCAGCATTAAGCATGATCGAGGTTTAGTTTGATGTTGCTAGCATGCCTAGCTATGAGGTAGGTTGAATAAACTCTTTGGAAAGCTATTTTAAATAGGTTGTGGATGCAAAAATGTGTTAGCTCCTTGTATTAATAGTGTAGTCCCTTATTGTTGTTAGTGTATCCCCCTTATGGTTATTGTTGTACCCCTGTAACCCCATATTGTTATTATTGTTCCTTTACATTATTATTGATAGGTCGGCTAGGACTATATTGTGACCCCATGGACTCGTATATATAGAAATAAGGTTTTTTAATTTGTATCATCCAAGAATTTTTCATTTATGTAATGTAAAGGAGGTTTCCCCATCGAAGTAGTTGATTTCTAAGGTGTTAATCTCTCTTTTCTTCTATTTTTGGAGCTGGTTTCATAACATTTTTTATCAGAGCTTTGGATTTGAGGGTTTCAATGCTCCAAAGAGCTCATCATGGAATTTTTGCTATAAATTTTTTCTATGAAGGTTTAGAAGTTGAAATTTTTGCCACATGAAGCCAAAATATTGAGGAACTTCGTGTAAAAAATTCAAATCTTGGTTCACAATATTTTTAGAGATATGATCTGTGGAAGTTATATATTTTGTAGACTCCCAAATTTCATCTGAAAGAGGTGACCTTGGGAACATCGCCATAACTCTCCCTCTGAGCATCAGATTGGAATTCTGTAAAATGTGGCCAAAATCACACAGACTTTAGTTTCCTATGTATAAATTTCATAGCCTAAGGAGGAAACTCATTATGAGAACAAAATAAATGTTAATTGTGATTTCATGAACTCTAATGTTGGATCGAAGACCCACCATATTCCAAAGCTCGATATGAGGAATTTATATGGCAAGGATCCTCTAAC
Source organism: Pinus albicaulis (assembly GCA_034641835.2). Lineage (NCBI taxonomy): Eukaryota > Viridiplantae > Streptophyta > Pinopsida > Pinales > Pinaceae > Pinus > Pinus albicaulis. The sequence continues at coordinate 454,726,708 of CM076574.1, read as the reverse complement.
ATGGATACTAAAAATGGGGCAATATTTTGATCTCAATAATGTGAAAAACACACAAAAGGTATGCCTTTCAACTTTATATTTAGAACAAAATACATTTGTATGGTATCGATGGCTTTGCTCCCATAAAAAAATTGTCACTTGGTCAATTTTTACGGAGGACATGATATCACATTATGAGGATACAAATAGAAACACCTTCTTTAGCCAATTGATAAATCTCAAACAAAAGGGTTCAGTGGTGGAGCACATTGAGGACTTCCAAAAATTGAATATAAGGGTATTTTATATTCCAAAGGAATACAGGATTGATGTCTTCATAGGGACTTTAAAGGATAACATCCAACATGAGGTTCACCTTTAGGAACCTGATTCGTTAGAGAATGCATTCATGTTGACAAGAAAAATTGAATGTGAATTATGGTGACAAGGAAGCCTACCACTCACATCTATAAATATGGAAGTGTTACTACTCCTAGAATTCCACAACCTACAAGGTTGACACCACAACAATCAGAAGAAAAAAGAGCGAAAGGAATTTGCTAAAATTGTGATAGAAAATACACTAAAGGTCATAAGTGTGTTGAGAATAAATTATTTTACATAGATTGTGAAGAGGAGGAATAAAATGAACATGAAACTCTGAAAGAAGAGGATATACACCAGAAACAAACCCTACTGAAAGAAGAAATGAGTTCGACCATATCGTCTAAGGCATTGGCGGGAATTACCACTCCTCAAACTCTCAAGATAGAAGGACATACCAAGAAGAAAAATATAATAGTGTTGATTGATTCGGGTAGTACCCAGAATTTTATTCATTGTAAGGTAGCCAAGTAATTGAATTGCTTCCTATACCCAGCACCAGAGTGTCAAGTGATGGTTGTGAATGGAGGAACTATAAATTGCTCTGGAAAATGCCATAATATCAATCTAACCATGGGGGAATATGTACTGAATAGTCCAATTCTTTCCATTCCAATGGGAGGTGGTGATGTTGTACTAGGAGTACAATGGTTACAATATTTGGGGACGATTGCTTTTAATTTTCAAGGGCTTTTCTTGAAAAAAAATTCAGAAGGAAAGGAAGTAAAAATACGGGGTATCGCAGGCAAGCTGGGAAAGATAATAAGATCCAATGTCATGACAAAGCCTCTTTATAAAGAACAATGAGGCGTAATTGCACAATTATGTCACTAGAAGTTCCAAAATCAAAATCATCTATTTCTCCAGGTCTCCAAAAAGTTTTGGACACATTCCACAATGTTTGAAACTCTCGAAGTACTCACACCTATTCGTGACCATGATCATGCTATTCATTTGATTCCAGGAAGTGTTCCTCCAAACATCAGGCCTTACACATATCCTTATGTCCAAAAGAGTGAATTTGAACGTATGATTGCAAAAATGTTAGAGGCTAGTATAATTCAACCTAGTCAAAGCTCTTTCTCTACTCTAGTAGTATTGGTGCACAAGAAGGATGGATCATGGCGCATGTGTCCGAATTATAGGGAACTCATTAAGCTCACCATTAAATATAAATTTCCCATTCCTGATTACATGGAGAAAGTTATTTCACCAAGTTGGATCTTCATTCAAGATATCATCAAATTAGAATGAAGAGTGAAGATATTTCGAAAACATCATTTCGAACTCATGAGGGTCCTTATGAATTTTTGGTCATGCCTCTTGGCCTTACCAATGCACCTTCTACATTTCAAGGATTGATGAATTCCATTTTCAAACCCTTCCTTAGATAATTTGTGTTAGTATTCCTTTTTGATATAGTAATCTACAGCAGGTCTTGGAAGTATCATGTTCAACATGTTGACAGGGTGCTCAAACTATTGGAGGAAAAACAATTATATGAAAAAACCTCAAAATTTTTCTTTGGAATACAAGTGGTGGAATATCTACGTCATATTGTATCTCACGAGGTTGTTAAGGTAGACCCTAATAAAACTAAATCCACTAAGGAATGGAAAGTCCCCACAACCATAAAGCATTTGCGAGGATTTCTCAGGTTAATAGGGTATCATCGCAAGTTTATTAAGAATTATGGGAAAATATCAGCACCTCTAACAACATTATTGAAGAAGGATGTAGTTTCATGGACTCCTAAAGCAACTAAAGCCTTTGAACATCTTAAAGATGAAATGTTCCTAGCACCAGTATTAGCTACGCCAGACTTCACAAAAACCTTTATTGTGAAATGTGATGCCTTAGGAAATGGAATTGGTGTTGTTTTAATGCAAGAAGGAAGACCCATTGCTTTTGAAAGTCGTCCAATCAAATGAAACTATTTACAGAAAGTTATTTATGAGAAGGAAATGTTGGAAATAATACATGCACTAAAGAAATGGCAACCTTCCCTAATGGGAACACACTTCAAGGAAAAAATTGATCATGATAATCTTAAATAATTTTTGGAACAAAGACTGTCTTCAAAAGAGCAGCAAAAATGGGTCACAAAGATGTTGGTTTATGACTTGGAAATCATCTACAAAAAAGGGAAGCTAAATGTTGTTGCAGATGCACTCTCAAGAAAGGATGAAGAGGTGCAAGCATTTATTTGTGCCATTTGTATTATCCGACCATATTGGATAACCAAAGCAAGAGATGAATGGAAAAAGGACGAATAAATGTGGACACTCATTCAAAAGTTGCAGCAAGATCCTAGTACATATGATACATTTAGTTGGAAAAATGATTCATTATGGTACAAAGATCACTTATATCTTTGTAATAATTCCCAACTAAAACAAAATATTCTTTTGGAATTACACACTTCTCCCTTAGGATGACACTCATTGTTATGAAACCAACTCCAAAAATAGAAGAAAAGAGAGATCAACGCCTTAGAAATAATCCACTTCGAGGGGGAAACCTCCTTTACATTACATAAATGAACAATTATTGGACGATACAAATGACAAAACCTCCTTCTATATATAGGAGTCCATGGGGTCACAATATAATCCTATCTGACCTAACAATAATAATGTAAGGGCACAATAACAACAAAATTGGGGTTACAAGGGTACAACAATAACAATAAGGGGGCTACACTAACAATAAGTGACTACACTAGTAATATAGGAACCTAACATGCCCCTCTCCTTCAAAAACGTTTTGTCCTCAATGCTTGAGTAGCTATGGGTGATTCTATATAAATTTCACATTCCCATGTAGAATCTTCAGTGGGTAAGTTCTTCCACTTGATGAGATACTCTGAAATTGATTGATTTCATAGCTTTCGAGTTCTTGTTTCCATGACTGCTTCTGGTTCCATTATAATGTTTCCTTCCTCATCAAGTTATGGAAATATTGTTTGAACTGGAAGTTTTCACCTATAACCTTCTTTAAGCACGAAACATGGAAAACTGGATGCACTCACGAAGAAGTAGGAAGCTCCAATTTGTATGACATATTACCAATATTTTCCAACACTTTGTAAATACCATAGTATTTCGGAGATAATTTATTATCCAGTCTCCAAAAAAAGAAAAAAAAAATACACACATTTTTCTTGCTTTTGAGGAGCTCAATATTGAAACTGAATTATATCTGTTATTTCGGATATTCAATATTTGACATTTGGTGTTGTAATATCCCTCTAAATATTCTTTCGAATGTCATAGTTCTGACTTGATTTGGATTCTTCAAGCCAAATTTATGTCCAACCTCCCACAATGACCTAATTATGGACTAGTTCAGTAGAGTGAAATTGTATGGCATGCCATGTGTCACTGTTTACTCCTTTGGCTTTGAAATTGATACACAGGAAACTATAGTCTGTGTACTTGCAGCTACTTTTTACAGAATTCCAATCCAATTCTTAGAGAGAGATTTATGACGATTTTCCCAAAGCAGCCTCTTTGAGATGAAATTTGGGAGCCTGGAAAAACCCTAACTTCCACAGATCTTATCTCCAAAAATATTTCGAACCAAGATCTAAAATTTTTGAAAACATTTCCTCAAGATTTCGGCTTTGTGTGATATAAAATTTAGCTTCTGAAACTTCGTAGAAATAAATTTATAGAGAAACTGCCATGATGACCTATTTGGAGCAGTGAAACCCTAGAATAAAAAGCTCTGATACCAAATGTTATGAAACCAGCTCCAAAAATAGAAGAAAGGAGAGATCAACGCCTTAGAAATAAGCCACTTTGAGGGGGGAACCTTATTTACATTACATAAATGAAAAATTCTTGGATGATACAAATGACAAAACCTCCTTCTATATATAGGAGTCCATGTGGTCACAATATAATCCTAGCCGACCTAACAATAATAATGTAAGGGCACAATAATAACAAATTTTGGGTTATAAGGGTACAACAATAAAAATAAGGGGGCTACACTAACAATAAGGGACTACACTAGTAATATAGGGACCTAACACTCAGTAATTTTAAAAACTTACCACAGGGTGAAGAAATATTTTTTTTGGGATGGCCTTAAATCCGATATTCAAAATTTTGTGGCATAATTTTTGGTTTTCCATCAAAATAAAGTTAATAAAATTAATACCCCAGGTCGTATACAACCTTTATCCATTCCAATTCAATGTTGGGAGGAAATTTCAATGGATTTTATCATAGGTTTACATAAGTCTGAATGTCGTCATGGTGGTAGTTGATAGACTTACCAAGTATGCACACTTTTTTGCATTATCTCATCCATTTAAAGCAAGTACAATTTCTACTACATTTATGGAAACAGTTCAAAAGCTACATGGAAATCCAAAGATTATTGTAAGTGACAGAGATCCCATTTTTACTAGAAATTTTTGGATGGAATTGTTTACTTGTTTGGGTACTAAAATAGCTCATAGTTAATCTTATCATCCTCAATCCAATGGGAAAACTGAGATAGTGAAGAAATGCTTGTAAGGATATCTTCGTTGTTTTGTATCTAATAAACAAACACAATGGGTAAAGTGGTTACCTATGGTTGAATGGTGGTATAACACTTCCTTCCATACTGCAGCAAAAATGACCCCATTTATGGCACTTTATGATATCATCCATTGCCCATCACATCATCTTTAAGAGAAAATTATAAGGTTCAATCAGTGGAATATCACATCAAGCATCAACAAAAATTTCTCCAACTCTTAAAGGATAACCTAAATTTTGCACAAAATTGAATGAAACAACAGGCATATCAACATTGCAGTGAGAGAAGTTTTGATGTAGGAGACTGGGTATTTTTACAGCTACAACCATACAAAAAAAATTCCCTCTGAAAGCCAATAAGGATAATAAATCATCACCAAAGTACTATGGTCCTTACAAAGTGCTGCAAAATATTGGTACTATGGCATACAAATTGGACCTTCCTGCTTCTTCTCGAGTGAATCCAATTTTCCATGTTTCATGCTTAAAGAAAGCTATAGGTGACAAAAATTTTGTTCAAACAATATTGCCAGAACTTGATGAGGAAGGAAAAATCATATTGGAACCTGAAGCAGTCACAGAAACAAGAACTCAGCAGCTATGAAATCGATCAATTTCAAAGTATCTCACAAGTGGAAGAATTTACCCACTAAAGATTCTACATGGGAGGATGATAATTTTATACAGAAGCATTCAAATCTAATCAAACATTGAGGAAAACACTTTTTTGAAGGAGAGGGGCATCTTAGGTCCCTATTTTACTATTGTATTCCCTTATTGTTGATAGTGTAACCCCCTTATGGTTATTTTTGTACCCCTATAACCCCCATATTGTTATTATTGTGCCCTTACGTTATTATTGTTAGGTCGGCTAGGTTTATATTGAGACCCCATGGACTCCTATATATAGAAAGGAGGTTTTTTCATTCTTATAATCCAAGAATTGTTCATTTATGTATTGTAAAGGAGGTTTCCCCCTCAAATTGGTTGATTTCTAAGGCGTTGATATCTCTTTTATTCTATTTCTTGAGTTGGTTTCATAACACAATGATACATTGCGATAATAATGAGTGGGACAAAATTGGAATAGAATCATATATATATATATATATGGTAATGAGATATCTTCATATATTGAGTCAGTGTTTTTGTATGAAACAAGCCCAGGCTTGTGGTTTCCACCTTCGTGAGAGGGAGGATGAATAATGTATCCTTTTTGTGATATATATTTTATCTAATATAATATTTCATTTGATGTCCTACATGAATAGGAGTCTGTTGATATTAATACATTATGAGTGAACTCTTGAGTGAGTTGTTTAAAATGATACTAGATCTGAGAACGATGATATGATTATAATCTACAGAGAGCGGGACTGATCAAGGACATTGAGCCATATTTTTGCCCCTGTTTGAGCTCCTAGGGTGAGGAATTGAAATGGAGGGCTCTTGGGGTTGATGGATATCTAGACAATGGGGTATGACCCCTATATGTTACCCATAGGGTTGGATATTTTTCTTGACTATCTTGGTCTATGCATAGTATGCCCCATTTGGAATCATACCTACAAGTTGGTGTTGTTGGGAATACCTCTCCTCATCTGGCCAACAGGTTAAGAGAGTGCTTAGAGGTGTACAACCCAAACGTATTATGATGCAGGTGTTCTACCACATGAATCTTGAGGGTCATTTTTGGGAATATGAGTGGGAAATATGATGGATGAGATATTGTTGATCGACATAGGAGCTATGACTCCTATTTCTCAACATAGTGTCGAAGATTTTTTCTCCCCTATAATATGACTTAGGGTGAGAGTGTCCCATAGGAACTTTCTCATGGTCATTTAATTCTAGGTTGACACTAAGCTCCACAATGTGATTACAGGTTCATATTTTCTCCCTGATCTTAAGCTCTTTGATGGTTCCTGGTTAGTAGCATTGCGATCCTCATTGGCAAATGATTATGGGTGGTAGAAGTGGCTCCTCGATGGATAGAGGGTGGTAGCTTGGACTCCCCTCCGATTTAAAATTCTTCTTCTTTTAGATTCGGGAATGTTTAGAATATGAGCAGAAACAATCAATAGATAAGGAGGTATAAGCTGAGATGAACCGAGGTGAACAATAAAAACATTTGATGATGAGATACTTGAGATGGGATATGATTTTATGACAGGATAATTTTGGTGATTATATTATGCATTTGTAATTTATCCCTAGCTAATAGGGGGTGTTCATTTGGAAGCTCAGTGACAAATTTCAATCATGGGAATAGATTCCTCTTTTCGAGAGGATTAATATTCACTATTGAAGTGATTAAATTGGACAAGGGAAAGTGTATTTTTGAATAAAATCCCACATGTGCACATAAGGACAAGTCATACCAAAAGTGAAATTGGACTCACATGGGATATAAATACAAGTCAAGTGACCCTAATTTGTACATCATCATGATCATTCTTCTTTCTTTTAATTTGGCTCGCACAAGTCTAAGGTTTGTTCACAAATATTGGTTCGTATAGGTGCTATATTTCAGGTTTTGAATCTCACACTTGTGTTTAGGGTTTTGGTTTCCAGCCATAGGCATGAGACAGGAAGTTTTTCAGTAGGGTCATGCATGCATTTGGAGGGTTTTAGCAACATGCACATCACTCTCTGCGTGTAGTTGGGACCTAGGGATTGAGTTTTATAGTTGACCGCATATTAAGACAGTTGATCGTAGGCTTCTGAATCAAGATTTTGATTATTAGCATTGCTAGTTTCATCTCATGAAGGTTTTTTAGTTGATTTTTTTAGATAATATTATGGTTGAAGATATGGATCATTGTACTCTCTTTCACTAAATCATTCAATGACAATCTAATGAGAAGAATAATTTGAAAGTTTTTTCTCTGTAGTGGGTTTTTCCCTGGTCTGCAACCAATCTTGTTGTCCCTGTGTGTGAATAATTTTCTTCTATTGTTCATTTATGTTCCATTATATTGATGATGATGATGTTATTTCTATATAATTGCATATGTTGTTGAATAATGTTGTAAAATTTAATAATGATGTCATGTTATGGGGTGAATTTAACATGAAAATGAAGAAATGAAATTATCTAAAGAAAATACCAATATTTCCCTAAGAAAACCTAAAACTCCAAACCCTATGGTATAGTTTTGTGGAGGAATTGGAACCACAAAGTTACTTGTGGGCTAAGAACCCAAGCATGTGTAATTTTCACCCAAGCTTGTGGGTGTGGATCCGTGCATGGATTTGGACACTTGGCACTTAGATATTGTAGGGAATCTGTAAAGTAACATGGTGCCACTTGTAGCACTAAGAGAGGCCCTGTGGATTGATATATATTATTTTTTTGAATGTGGGCTTGTGGCATAGAAATCAAGTTTGCCTTGACTTATGTCATGTCCTTCAGGGCTAGATGTTGCCACAAGAGGAAAGGTATAAATAGGAGTGAGGAGAGGCCTCATTCCTCACATCCTAAGAGCACAAAGTCACATGAAAATTCCTCTAAAGAGGCCATGGATCCAAATACCCTAGTGAAGGAGAGAAGACGCATTAATTTGTGTCTTCTTAACTCTATTTTGAGGATCAAGTATGGAAGGAAGACGGCCAAGGATGTAGAGGATAAATCTGGGAAGATCCATGACATATTTGTGAGGAATAAACTCTATTTGTAGGCTGAGTATATTAGTCACTATTGGACCATATATGAAATAAAGTAGTAGATATTTTGGCTAGGTTGAAATTAAAAAATGTGGTGAGGAATGATCTCTAGAAGGTAGCTAAGGGAAGGAGCTTGTAGAAGGAGCCTAGCTGAATTTATTTGAAGAATATCTAGGCCAAGTTGAGGAACTGTCATAGGAATTACAGTCAGCCCTAGAAGAGGGATGAGTACCTCAGCCAAGTGTATAGGTACCAAGGTCAAAAGGAGAAACTGAAATTTTCATATAATGTATGGTTGTATTTCTCCTTGCTTGATGTTGTTTTCTAGAGGATAGAGTCTTGTTTGGACAGAAGTTGAAGGTCGTCATAAGGTTATAAGGAGGAATAAAGTAGATGATATTAGGATCCCTAACTGTGGATCAAAGGAGGAATTTTGGTCTTCTAGGAGAGGCAGGGGTTTGGAGCAACTCAAATGTTGGCACCTCGAAGGAAAAAGGACAACTAAGTGAGCAGTTCGATTAGCCCTAGTCTATTGTTGAAGAAGGACTTTCTACCTTTAAAGTGGGTAACCCTTCTCACACTAAGTTTATATTCATTAGGAAACATAGGAAGGAACTAGAGAGCATAAGTCCCTGAGAGTTGTTTTATTGAAGGACTAAGGAGAAACTAGTGGGAAAGAAGTCCTAATGGAGTTGAGGAGCAGTAGTGGGAAGTCTATAGTTGTTCACAAACAGAGTTGTGAAAAAATCACAAGAAGACCTTTTATATTGAGTCATTGATGGATGAATGATTAGCTAGAGAGAAGTTTGGATTTTTTTTCAATGACCTGAAGGAAATGCATCATTCATAGAGGTATATTTTCATATCGAGAGCCAAAGGACTAGGAATATGTGTTCAAGGTACAACTAGTGGAGTTGTGAAGTGCACTAGGTTAGATTTTATCTTGTTCAGGGTAGATTGGTTGTTGAAGGATGGACACCAAACCCTAATTTATATTTATTGTATCAATGATTGTATGAGGGCCATGATCCCTGGTACGGGAGCCCTAGAAAATTGCATTACATTTTGTTAATATAACTAAGTTGGGTTATTTAAAAATAGTAAAAAGTTGTCTATTTTTTGCACTAGTTGATTTAATATTATTTATATTCTGTTGTGAAAAGTAGTTTGATATGAAATTTGGATTGTTAGTGTCAAATATTCTAAAACCTAACCTATATTCTCTAGTGTTGTGGAAAAACAACAGAATTAGTTTATGGCCTAGTCAAATCCACCTTAAATAATTCTTAAATATTCAAATATACACCCTTATGAAAAAAGTGCATTTACTCAACAAGGGAACATGTCAATTTCATTGAGAACTTATCATATCAATCTTATGAAACAAAATTTAATCAATTTTTTTCTTATTCTATCCAAGTGATGCTTACCCCGAACCTTGAACTCATGTGCATACATGTTGTCCCAATCTATAATTCAGGGAAACTTTAACATGTCCCTATTTTCCTATTTATTAACATTAAATTTAACAATCCTATCATGGACTTTCCTTTAAATTATTAATCATCTTAGCATATTTATCCATTTCTTCCACATTTTTCTTAACCCCACCTCTAATGGTGAGTGACATTGACTTTCTAAATTTCCTAGTGAACTTCCTATAGCTATTTACATTAGCCAACTCTTGGCATATTTATTTTCATTACATGTCCACCATTGAAACTTGGTGTTCGACCCTTTCATTTTCCACCATTGCATAAATATTTTGTGTTGTTCTAGAGATTCCATACATAGGACTAGCCTCCTAGACATTGAAAATTTTCCTATAATTGTGTTTTTTGTCAAGGAAATTATGAATCAAGTTCTCTTCTTGGAAACCCTAGCATTTCAATAGTAATTTCTTTGACCCAATTCCTTATATATTGTTTTTTTCTAGCCCGTATCTCTGAATTCCAAATGGGATAGGAAACTTCCTTGATTTATTCTTGTTCACACTACCAGTAGTTGGTCCATGTTGTAGATTCCTTCATATATTTGATATACCCTGTAATAGAACTAGATTAGCCTCCTTTTACATTAGGGGAATTTTGAGGTCTAAAATGGTCCTCCTCAGGAAATTATAAAATAATATTGGAAATGATAAAATAAAATTAGATTACATAATCAAATTTAACCTCGCATATGGTTAACATACTACAATTTGACCTTGCTAGAAACAATCTTACCTCCTAATCCATACTCACATCAACATTATATCCATTACCATGCATAATACAAGGTATTCAAGGGTACTTTTATGTATGTTATGCATACCTTAATGTGCACATATATAACCATACTCATGTGTATTACCTCACACATGATTCTTTTATTGATATTTTAAGGAAATCTTATTTGGTAAGCTTCTACTTTCATGCTTTCTCATTTCACAATTAGCATTATGGATTTCTTTACCAAGAAAACATTCCCTTACACACTTGTATCCATGAGCATCATGTGTCACATATCCCTTCACTAAGGAAACCAAGCCAGTACCATATCTATCTAAAATATAATAGTGTCGTTATTCTTTCTTACCAACTCAGTTAATATGTGCATCTATCCTTGACATGCATTTTAGCCAACAATCATATGCAACAATCCCTTCTAGAAAAGTCTTCACCACATTAATTCACTTAAATGAATGATGCCTTTCCATCTAGAACATGAGAATGAAATTACACACATCCATATGCATGCAATTGCATCCACTATATTTTCCATCTTTAATTATGACTTTTTATTTTTAAAATCAACATCATTCCTAGGAGATAGACTCAAAATACCATCCTTCCCCAAGGCACAAATTTTACAAGCATGACTTTCTTTTCCTACAGAGAACTCTTCCATCTACAAATTTGCTAAATTCCAAGAAACTAAACTTATCCAAGGCCACTCCAAGAAATACTTGTTTTCAAACATAATTAGTAAACTCTCTATCTTACTCCAGATGCATTGATATTATGTATCTTCATCTCTCTAAGCCTAGTTTCTAAACCCCAAATCTTCAGTGAAAGTTTATAACCCTTATAAGCATAGTTAACTTCACTCCAAGTTGTAATAAGTTAACCCAAGTGCATATATATAAGTCATCAATGAAATTTGAGAAGTATTTATACCCAAAGAAAGAAGCAGAAGAAAGTAGACTACACAAAGTATTATGGACAAGCTGCAAGGGAAACAAGGTGTGCCAAGAGGCATGTTCGTCAAAACTATCATGATGATGTTTTCCATGATCACAAAAAAAAAAACACTATCTCTACAATAAATCTTAGGAATACCAATCAGCATATTTTGATTGCATATGTTTTGTAATGAACAAAAATTTAGATGACCAAATCCCTCATGCCAAAGTTTGCTCAAGTCATCATTATGAGAAATAAAAATTGAGGGAAAGCCAAGTTGTGAAACTTGTACAACCTAGTAATGTCATCAACTATTCCAATTCCTAGGACATGCTTAGGATTTTGTAAATCCTTAATTACAACTTAGCGAGGTGAAACCCCTATTGTTTAATCTTCAATTAAATGATTGATCTGATATACTAATAGAAGGTTTTAAGAAAGACTCACAACAAATAATACAGCATGTAAATGACCATTATCTACCTTAATTATTCCATACCCTATAACACTAAGAGATCTATCATCACCAACAAATATTTGTTTGGGGTTATAATAATTTAGAGCAGTAAAAATGACTTTGTTTGTATCCATTTGATAAGATACTCCAGAATCAATAAGTCACTCATCATAAGAAGAAGAAGTTGTTTCATTGAAGGAGAAACATAAATAAAAAAGTTAATGAACTGAGAATAACTATTAGAATAATAAGAATTAATATTGATGTTGTGCTTCTTCATTTTCACGTCTAAGTCCTTCACCCATTTAAAACATTTAAACTCAATATGATCATTTTTCTCACAAAAATTGCAATGCCTCTTAGTATTCTTGTTATTGTATTTTGGTTCTTCGTCACCATTCGTAGAATAAGATGGTGGAGATGGATTTTGGTTCTTCGTTTTGCCTGTTTTTGTGAAGATGTTTCTTCTCGTAATTATTAGTTTTATATTTTTATTGAGCCACAAAGGCCTTCTTATATTTATTTATAGTGTTGATCACTCCAAGATGCAATATCTTGTCTTTCTATCTCATCAGGAGTGACAAAAAGGTTCAACAGTGGGATATTTATATGCATCCCTTATAACTTCTCTAGTGGAATAAAAGGTAGATACAAAAACATAAAATGCAAGACCAACCTTGGAAAGAGTAATGTATATGCATCAATCATCCTTCTAATCAATCTGGCAAGCTTTAAATAAAATTCCAAGTGTTTTAAACTTAGACAAAAAATATTCAATGCAAGGGAAATCAATAGGAATTAAAATACTTATATTATTTTCAATTTAATGAGAATTACTCACGTTAGGTTCACCAAATATAATTTTCAAATTTTCCTCGGCCTCATTTGAATCATTGATTCCTTGAATATAAAATTGCAAATTAGGAGAAATGAAATTTCTATTAACCATGTGATTTGTCATTCTTAATATCCCATTTGGATTTACTTTTAGCATCAATCAAGGCTTTTTATTTTCCCAAGGTAATCTAATACAATACTTTACTTCTTTTTACATTATCCATGTGGGATTTCAATGATAGTTGGTACTATAACAAAAATTTCACTTGGAGTATATATGTTAAAATATGTAGGTAACATGGATTCCAAATGTAAAATCAATTATCTTGATGTAAATCTCTCGAAAAATAGGTTGCTTAAAAAAATGACATTAAAAATGGACTTCCAATGTGAAAGATATGCCCTTTTAAAAAAAGGCATAAATGTTAACCAAAATGCCACATGGAATGTAGAAGTTTACCCACATAGAAAGAGATATATAATGAGGTTTTTAAGTGTGTGTGTGTGTGTGTGTGTGTGTGTGTGGTCTAATTTTTTCTTTTAAAAATAAGTTATTTATGAAATTCCCCCTTTTATAGAAATTTAAGTGAGAATCACTTTTACAATGAAAATACTTATAAAATGAGTGGTATGAAAAATAATTAAAAGAATGAATATTAAATTTATTTTATAGTGATTCAACTATATAATTTAAGTGGAATAGTGAAGTTAGGGAAAAACTTAAATATTGTATGAACTTCTAAAAAATAAACTTGAAAAAAAAAGCCAAAATTTAACTCAATACATTTCAACAAATAAACTTCCAACTAATTGAATTAATGCATACCAAATAAACACATGTTACCTAAAGACGCATAACTTCATGTTGATATTAACTAACTCCTACATGTGTGAATATCCTATCAATTTACTAATAGGGGAAATCTATGTTTATCATGAAGTGTGTACATCTTGCTACATAAACAAAGCTAAGAGGCATATAAAAAATTTCATTTTAACGTTAATATAACATGTTGTTGACAAGATTGAATTCACCACTTATAGTCTTAACAGTATCTCTTTGGTACGATGCCCCAATTAGACTTCATATTGTTTTGGACGAGAGTCCAATCTAGATTGTTGGCTTAACTGCCATCTTATGATTTGGGAAAGTTAGATTTTGGATGAATAATATATGAAAGGGAAACCCAAATAAATCCCTTGATGGATTGAAAATGAAATCAAATTTATTTAAAATACTTTAAATGAGATTCTACAAGGGATGTTACACCAAATTTGTAAATAAACATGAAACTTAAAGAAAGAATGATAGCAGTTTTTAATTAAGATACATGAAGACTAAAGTATACTATCCATTAATTGTAAAATAGTTTGCAATCAACAATCATCATGAAAGCATGTAAAAATCAACAAGAAATTATTAGAAAGACGAAAAAATTTATTTAACAAAGAAGTTCATTAACATGCACCAAGTGTGCAACAATCATATAATACCAAACAATGATAAATAACAATCTCACAACATTTGATAGCACATGATAGAAAATGCTTGTCATGGTCATTTGGGATTATGAGTATTAGTGTTGAAACAACCAATGTCAATTCACAAAATATCTTCAAGAAACCCAATAGTGTGATTAAATAAAGCTAGAAACTAACCTAAAGATAGTTACAAGCTTCTCCCCTTCAAGAATGCACCAAGAGTCTCAAAGCTAAAGATCCTCTCTATTTCTTGGAGGGTTACATTTATCATAAATGAGATGACTTTTCGCCTTCCATGACTCTTCACCTATCCTCATGTCTAATTTCTAATTCACTTTATTTTCTATTTTTTATTTCTTTTACATAATTACATTAAAATTCAAAATAAATAAAATAAACACCTATCATGAACTTAACTCCAAAATTGTCAAGTCTTGGACTTGAACTTGTAACCCTTTGGTCATATGGGTATGCTAAGCCTTGTTTTTTGCTACAATATACAAAGCCTTTCTTGAAATTAGACCCTCATTGGTGACTTAATATTTAAAGGTATTAGGAACCACTATCTTGAAATCATCCTGAATTATGTGGAATAATGAAGTAATCATTGTGTGTAACATTGTGGGCTCCATCAGGTGTTGTTCTAGTTTTTATTTGGCTGGTTTTTATATCCTTATTTATTATAGCTAGTTGTCGTGCATGCATCATATCCTATATTTCATTTCAATTTCTTGTTTGGGCCTCACCTCTCCTCGTGCTGTAATGGAGACTATTTTTTGGGCTTTGATTAGCCTCTCAATCATTTTGTGGTGTTGTTGATATGTTACCATATTTTTCGTCATATCTTTCTTGAGCTATTCTTTAGCTTGGATGGAAATCTAGATCTCCACTTTATCCCTCTCTACATATTTCATCTTTCCTTTGAAAATTATTTGATGTATATGGGTGTTATGTGCTCCACTCATGCATTATATCGATGAATTATAAGGTGCCTTTTAGTTGCACACCTTTTTTCCTAACTACATCTTGAATCAACATGAACGTGGCTACCATGTTTTAAAGATTTCCAAGCTCTAGATATAATTTCTTTACAATGTCTTCTAACAAATTATTTACTTCCAACATTGTGTTCTGATAATATTTGTCACAAGAAATCCACACCAATAGAGATTGATTTCCTTGTGTAACCTTTCAATTTCTTAATGTGCCTTTTTTAGGCTCTTGTCATGTACTTTCACCTTTTCCATTAAATGTTCTATCTTATTTTCCATCGTTGAGGAATCGGTTGTTCCTGCTAAGGCTATGGCCAATGGGTTATATAGGGTGTTTGAAACTATGTTCCTTTTTGTGGCCACCAATATAGGCTTTGTTCGTTCCTAGGCTAGATATATCCTCCTTTCTTTGACAATATGGTTGGTATTTCATCACCTATAGTGATGCCCATATCTCCAATTAGAAAATTACCTCCTCTCAATCTAATTGAAACCAAGGTTGATGGATTGATATCCATGTTGGGAAACAGTTCATTGCCTACATTATAAGCTTCCTTTTCTTGTTTTTATTTTAGCCTCACCTCATCTTGAAATTTTTTTCTAACCTCTCCCTTTCAAGTTGTTCTTCTTCTTGTTTCTCATTTTCTTCTTCCTTCTGTGACCATTCTCTTTCTTTCATTGGTTTTTTCTCTACCTCAACCTTTTCTTTATTTTCCCTCTCTTTCTCTAACCACAGGTATTCTTTTAGTTTCTTTTCCTTTTCCTTATTAGTTTCTTCCTTCTCTCTTTCTCTTTTATAAACATCCTTCTTATCTCACTACAAGGAAAAGACCCTCTAGTGGATTTTTTTGAGGAACCCCTTATAAAAATACCCCATACATCCATTTCTAGCGGAGGTTACTAGAGGAGGTTGGCGGGCGGAGGGTTTTGTGGATGTTTCCCACTCGGTGAACTTATCATTCAACATTGCACCGGTGCTCCTTACAAGCAAAAGCACCGGTGCGCACAAAACATTGGCACACCGGAAACTGTGCACTTTTTACACACCCGCCCGGTGTGTCATATTACTGTAGCGCACTGGTGCTTCAAAACTCTTCCGTCGGTGCATCATAAAACAACGCGCCAAAAATGAAAACGCCCGGTGCGGTATTAAGAACCCACGCCGGTGCATCATAAAATGATGCGCCAAAACACAAATTGACCAGTGCATCCATAAGAAACAGCATCGGTGCACCTATAAAGCACATGCACCAGAAAAGGGTTAAAAAATAATTATAGAAAAAAGAAAAAAAAAATCGAATTTTTCACTTTTTTCAACGCTCTAGAGCTCTCAATTAGTGGTGCGCTCTACAAGAGAAGGCACCGGTGTGCACAAACTCTTCCACTCTAGTGCATCATCAAACACCACGCCAAAACAGGAGCAGGCTGGTGCATTCGTTTGAAACAACATAGGTGCGCTTATAAAACACGCACACTGAAAAAGGGTTAAATAAAAAAAAATGACTGCCAAAAAATCGCATTTTTCACTTTTCTGCTCTCAATCACACGTGCACTCTACAAGTGAAAGCATCATTTGCACAAAACATTAGCACACCAGACATTGTGTGCTTCGTACAGAAATGCTCGATGCATCCTATTACTGTAAAGCACCAGTGCTTCAACACTATTCTGCCTCGGTGCGTCATGAAACACCGCACAAAAACTGAAACAACCCGGTGTGGTGTTTAGTAACCGCCCCGGTGCATCATAAAACAACGCACCAAATCCGAAACATCCTAGTGCGTTCTTAAGAAACCGCACCAGTGCGCCTATAAAACCCCATGCACCTGAACAGGGTTAAATAAAAATAATAATTACGGCCAAAAAACCACATTTTTCACTTTTCTCCATACTCCAGAGCTCTCAAGCAACAGTGCAATTTCTCCTTCTCTGAGCCGCCCTGACATCGGTGCTCCCATTTCACCCATTGCACGCACTATTGTTGTGCATTGGCCACCAATCTGTTGGCAATATGATGCAATGTGTTGTCCTTGATGGCAACCCACTTGATAACGATGATGGCAACACTTGAAGAAGATGATGGCAACCTACTTGATGAAGTTGTACTTGATGGAAACTGACTTGATATACTAATTAATGATATAAATCTGATGTCCTACAAGTAGTACAGAAGTTGCAGAAGAAAGAAATATCAGTATGTGCAAGAGTAATGATGAAAAGTGTATGTCACAAGAAGTAGCGTATGCACGCGGGAAATAACGTTCCAAGTCATGTATGGTCAAATGCGCTCTAAATATGTAAAACCAGGGGTTACTACCATGGTATTGACCCGTTGTATTGAGCGTTGGTATGTCTATGTGATCCCGTCCAGGAATACCATTGGAAGAAATGTGGTTTTGGCTCATGGTATTGAAAAAGGGTAAACCTATATAAGGAGAAGAAAATCATTGTGCAAAGGTGTGCATGAGTCTGGGTTTGGATGTATACTTCACTCTGAAGTATGTCTGAATGAAAAGAGTAACCGTTTGATGATAGATCTGAATCTGTGATGCACCTATGAAGAAAATGATGAAGAAGGGAATCTAGATCTGAAATGTATTTGTATCTTCTAGATCTGTTTATGGAATGTTTAGATCTGAGATGAGGCGAACATCTGTCTGAAGTGAAGGGTTAAATCTGAACTGAATATCTGATCTGAAGAAGTATGCTGCTCTATAATGTCTGAAGATCTATACGCTAGTTTGGAACAGCGGAAGCGCGTATATACGCGGGTTTGATAAAGCGAAAGCACGTATGGGTTGTGAAATCAGTTCTGGAGTATGTGCAGATGTATACGCGGGTTTATGTGAATGGAAGCGCGTATATACGCGGTATCAGTGAAAGGAAAGCGCGTATGAAAACTAGGGTTTGCTGAAGTTTGTGGTATGAGATGTCTGATCTGTTCTCCTGTTTTACTGCTATCTGTTAGTGATGATCTGGGTTGTTTGAATGATGATTACGCTGCTGATTATATTTGTAGGTTTTAACCCTGAACAGAAATATCTACACACGATTCTTATAACAGAAAATAAACAATAGCAAGAGCATAAAACATAAAACATATAAACACAGAGATTTTCCCCTGGATCCCAAATCGGGACGACCAGCTTGATTTTTCATTATATTCCTTTTAGTGTTACAACACATATATATACATGCCGGAGCATACATAAACCTCAATCCATTAACCCTGGATTAGAACATAACCATAGTTCCCTTGACCGGATCTACAAAAATACCAGGGCCGAAAACCATCGAACCCCAAAACCATGTGCAAAACCATGCACAAAACCATGGGCAGATTCGCCTATGAGTGGGTCCGCACAAAAAACAAATTTTGGCCGGGGCGCTGCCCCGGACCCCAACGGTGGGGACTGCTTCGCCCCTCGTGACCCCCCAGCTACGCCCGACGCAACATACAGCGCGTGGGGCTAATCGTGGAAATAATATAACACATACCCAACATTCTCCCACTTGTTGTTTTGTTTCCACAGGGGGCCACAGGAGAGCTTAGTCATTGGGCCAATTCTTCAACACCCATTGTTTCTCTACACCAAGAGAACTTCTGAGTGCTCACAGACTTCGTCAATGCATCTGCAACATTCTTCAAAGTGTCCACCTTTACCAGCAACACCCTTTTAGCCTCAACTATATCTCTAACAAAGTGATATTGAACATCAATGTGCTTTGTCTTTGAATGATAAGCAGGGTTCTTAGCCAAGAAAATTGCACTTTGGCTATCACAGTCTATCCTTATAGCTTGCTGTACCAACCCCATACTTGAACATAATCTTTGCAACCAAACTGCTTCCTTGCTTGCATGAGTGGCTGCTATGTATTCTGCCTCTGTAGTTGAAAGAGCCACTACAGACTGTCTTTTACTCATCCAACTGACTGCGCCTCCAAATAGGCTAAACATATACCCACTTGTAGATCTTCTTTGGTCCAGATCTCCAGCCCAGTCTGCATCAACAAAACCACGAATGTCCAACATTCTTTCCAATCCTGGTCTTCCCTGGCAGCACAAGCCATAATCACTAGTGCCACGTAAATATCTGAAAACCCGCTTCACTGCTGTCCAATGCTCCTTCCCTGGGTTTGACATAAACCTGCTCAATACTCCCACTGCATGTGCAATGTCTGGTCTAGTACAGACCATTGCATACATCAAGCTACCCACCGCACTTGCATATGGAACATGGGACATATACTCCTCTTCTTCTTGTGTCTTGGGACACTGTTCATCAGACAGCTTTACACCTACAGGAATAGGAACATTCACCGGTTTATTATCCTGCATATTGAACCTCTGCAATATAGTCTCGACATACTTCCTCTGGTTTAACCAGAGCTTCCTCTTTCCCCGATCTCTCTTAATTTCCATGCCCAAAATATAATTTGCAGCACCCAGATCCTTCATGTCGAATTTGGAGAATAGTTGGGTCTTCAAATCTTGGATAATTTCTTTGTCATTTCCAATCAACACCATATCATCCACATACAAGACCAAATAAATAACACGGTCACCAATTAATTTAAAATAAACACAGTGATCCTCCTTGCTTCTGGTGAAGCCAAGTCCCCGTATATAGGTATCAAATTTCCGATACCACATCCTTGGTGACTGTTTTAACCCATACAGAGACTTCTTCAACCTGCATACCAGTTCTTTCTTACCCTTCACCATAAAGCCTTCAGGTTGCTTCATGTAGATCTCTTATTCTAGATCCCCGTGAAGAAATGTTGTCTTCACATCCATCTGTTCTATCTCAAAATCAAATGCAGCAGCAACAGATAAAAGTAATCTAATAGAAGTAACTTTGGCAACAGGAGAAAAATATCACCAAAATCAATTCCCGGCACCTGGGAATAACCTTTCGCTACCAACCGAGCTTTGTATTTCTCCACCTTGCCTTCTACATTCATCTTCTTCTTTAACACCCATTTGCTCCCAATGGGCTTCCTTCCAGCCGGCAACTCCACCAAATCCCATGCATCGTTTTTGTGCAAGGATGCCATTTCATCAACCATGGCCTCCTTCCGGAGTTTTCCATCCTCTGAATCTACTGCCTCCCTGACAGTTCTGGGTTCATCATCAGTTATAGTTAAGGAAAAACCTGAACAGAAAGCATATGGACTATACCTTTCTGGTTGCCTTCTTTCCCGAACTGATCTTCTCAAAGCTGGAGTTTGTGGCTCTTCATCTTCTGAGTCTTCTTCTGTTGTAGAGTCTGATTCATCCTCCTTTAGCTCAAACTCTATCTTTTCAGGTTCCTTTGATAGGACTTCATGTTTAACAACATCTTTCACTTCTCTAAACACCACATCTCTACTGTACACAACCTTCCTTGTTTCTAGGTTCCAAAGCTTGTAACCCTTTAAACCATCCTTATACCCAATAAAGATGCACCTTTCAGATTTATTATCCAACTTGGTCCTTTTCTTCTTTGGAACATGTACATATGCATCACATCCAAATACCCTTAGATGTGAAAGAGAGGGTTTCTTACCAGTCCATACCTCATGTGGAGTCTTATCCTCCAACGCTGATGAAGGAGATCTATTAACTAAGTAACATGCAGTCTCCACTGCCTCTGCCCAGAATTCTTGTCCTAACCCGGTACCACTGAGCATGCTTCTTTCCTTTTCCATTAGTGTTCTGTTCATTCTTTCTGCAACTCCATTTTGCTGAGGTGTGTATGGAGCAGATGTTTTATGCTGCATATACCATACTTAACTCTTCAAATTCCTTCTTGCAAGTAATTTCAGCCCATTATCCATCTTACGCTTTATCTTCTTTCTCTGTCTAAGCCTGTCTGTAGCCCAAATTCTTTAAATCATTAAAGTTTTTACTTTCCCGGGTTGTATATATCCATGTATTCCTTGAGAAGTCATCTATGAATGAAACATAGTACACAGACTTTCCCAGTGATGGAACTGACACAGGCCCAAACACATCACCGTGCACAAGTTCTAATATCTTGTTTGCCCTCTTAGCACCAGAAGGAAAACTCACCCGATTCTGCTTCCCATATACACAATGTTCACAGAAATCAAAATCCAGAGAACAATTAGACATACCTTCTACCATACCATTTCTGTGCAGTATCTGAAGGCCCTTCTCTCCAATATGTCCAAGCCTTTGATGCCATAACATGGTCTTTTCTCCAGAGACAGCTAGGCTTTCCGCTCCACTTTCAAGAACCATAGAACTATTACACCCATCAATAACAGTGCTACCTTCTAGCTTGTATAGAGTTCCAGTCTGAACTCCCCGCATTAGTACTAGTGCTCCCCGAACCATCTTGCAGGAATCTTTCTCGAACACTGTTTTTACACCTGCATCATCCATCTTGCTTACAGAAATCAAATTTCTAGCCAATGCAGGAATATGCAGAACACCAGGAAGTGTTCTAATCCTTCCACCTTGCAGCTTCAGCTTGACCTTTCCACGTCCAACGATTCTGGCCTTCCTATCATCCCCTAGGAAGACATCACCACCATCATATTTCTCATACTCGTAGAACCACTCCCTATGGGGAGTGAAGTGAAAGGATGCACCTGAGTCAATCAACCATGACTCATGATCTACATGTGTATTTGAAGAAGAAGCCAAATACACATCCTCACCTTCATCCGAGGTGGTTTTTTCCTCTGCAGAAGGAGCATCATCAGATCCCTTTCCTTTCTCAGGAGCTTTAGATCTGCAGTCCTTTTTGTAGTGCCCTTCCTTTCCGCATTTCCAGCACACCTTTACAAACTTTCCAAGAGATTTAGATCTCCCACTCGAAACCTTATTCTTGTTTCTGTTTTGGGACCTTCCTCGTACAGATAAGGCATCTCCATTCTGACCCTCCATATTTCTCCGTCTCATTTCCTCCGACAGCAAGGCTGAGACAATGTCATAAAAATTCAAGGTAGTTGTATTGCTACCTATTGCAATAACCAGACTGTCCCACGAGTCTGGTAGAGTACACAACAAACTGATGCACTTATCTTCATCCGAGATTTTAATATCAACAGATGACAGCTGACTTACCACAGTATTGAAGGCGTTTAGATGCTCTGTCACCGAGTCTCCATCCTTCATCCTCAGGTTATACATCTTTTTCCGCAGGAACAACTTATTCACCAGAGACTTAGATTGGTACAAAGTCCCAAGTTTTTCCCACAAGGTCTTCGCCGTAGCTTCCCCAGATACATTCAACAATACTGAATCTGAGACACACAACCGTATTGTTCTTTTAGCCTTCCGATCCAGTTTCTTCCAGTCTTCATCTGACATTCTTGTTGGCTTAGTACCTGGATCTACCGCGATCCACTGATCTTTATCCACCAGCAGATCCTCCATCTTGAGCTTCCACAACTCAAAACTCTGACCATTAAATTTCTCGATCTCTATCTTTCCGCCGCTTGCCATCTTCTTTCACCGCAAGAATCGATCCCGCAGATCTCCCACTGAACAGGGTCTACCACAGGCCCGAGCAAAAAACCCTCAACAACAAAGGCATCCCCTTGAAGCCAAAACAGCTCTGATACCAAATGTAGGTTTTAACCCTGAACAGAAATTATCTACACACGAATCTTATAACAGAAAATAAACAATAGCGAGAGCATACAACATAAAACAGATAAACACAGAGATTTTCCCCTGGATCCCAAATCGGGACGACCAGCTTGATTTTTCATTATATTCCTTTTAGTGTTACAACACATAGATATACATGCCGGAGCATACATAAACCCCAATCCATTAACCCTGGATTAGAACATAACCGTAGTTCCCTTGACCGGATCTACAAAAATACCAGGGGCCGAAATCCATCGAACCCCAAAACCATGTGCAAAACCATGCACAAAACCATGGGCGGATCCGCCTATGAGTGGGTCCGCACAAAAACAAATTTTGGCCGGGGCGCTGCCCCGGACCCCAACGGTGGGGACTGCTTCGCCCCTCGTGACCCCCCAGCTACGCCCGACGCAACATACAGCGCGTGGGGCCAATCGTGGAAAGAATATAACACATACCCAACAATATTGATGAAAGATCAAGTTGTTGATTGATTGGTTGATGGTTCATTGAATGAATTGATGAAGTTATAAGTATCAGTTTGATGTATGATTGAGCTTAAATGTGTGGAGTGGGTCCAGTCTGAAAATATGATGAAAAGTGGCCTGCAAGTTGTGTTCTAAAGGAAGCTATTGGATCCAGTGTGAAAATTGATTAAACGTGGTCCATGGTGGTGCTAAGGGTTGTAGCCTTCAGTCAGGGGGTTGTAGCTCCCTTCCAGGTGAGGCTGGTAAACGAGAGCAAGGGTTTGTAGCTCCCTTCCAGGAGAGGCTGGTAAACAAGAGCAGGGGGTCGTAGCTCCCTTCCAGGAGAGGCTGGTAAACGAGCGCAGGTGGGTGCCTGCACACTGGTATGAGTCTGCGCCAGTACATAGTTGTAAGATGTTTTCGTTATAATAAAATATTGAAGGCTGAGACAATGGCAGCGGTGGTTTTCTCCCGACTTGGGTTTCCACCTAAAATCCCGGTGTTCATTTGTGTTGCTTATGTGTGATGATTTATTCTGTTCTTACTACACATGTTTACTGTTTATTGAACATCTAATGAATGAATGATGGAATGATATAAATGAAGAATTATCTGCATAATAAGATCTCTGGACATATGCATGTTTTATTAAGAAGATCCGCGTGTATACGCGAGTTGGCTTCAAAAAAGTAGCGTATGGGTTTTGAAGTAAGGAAAAGTAAAAATTGTTGAGTAAGTCCTAAATACTGATTCACCCCCCCCCCCCTCTCAGTATTTTTCCCAACAATTGGTATCAGATCAGGTCCTTCTGTAGAAGCTTGATCGCTTGAAGGAGATCCGTCACGATGGGAAGGAAGCAAAAGAAGAAGGCTACTGAAAAAGAAAATATCTCAGAAAACATGTGCAGCAGAAAATGAAGAAGATAAAACAGGTATTGATTGTTGTTTGTGATTCACTTTCTTGTACATGCAATGGTGAAGATAGTGAAAGGAATGTTATGGATCTAGAAGAATCTCTAAAGATTAAAGTTGAATAAATACAAAGACCATCTAATAAGCAAGAATCTATCTACAAAGATATGGTCTCTCAAATGATAGGACAGATAGAAACAGTGAATGGTTAGATGGAAATGTATCAAAGACGGATAGACAAGTATGAAAGGTTTCATGCTTATGCATCCATTCAAATTAAAAGACTAGAAGCAGAAATCAACGATCTAAATGCAGATCTCGAAATATCAAACAAGAAGAATGCAAGACTTGAAGCTGAAATCATCTCTCTCAAAGAAGATCCGGAAATATCAAATAAGAAGAATGAAGAACTTGAAGCAGAAGTCATCTCTCTGAAAGCAGATCTCGAAGAATCGAATAAGAAGAATGAAGAACTCTTACAAACGTTTTAAGAACAAGAAAATGGGTTGAAAGAAGAGATTCTAAATCTGAATGATCAAGTAGAATACGAAAGAAGGAAAGAAGAAAGTATGAAGAAGCAATGCCAAGGCTTGGAGGTTGAGGTAAACATTCTCAAAGGTAAATTAGAAGAAAAGGATAAACTATTCAGGTTTCAAAATAGTACTAATATTCTGGACAATATTCTTAGTAGTCAAAGGTCTCCTTCTATTAAACTTGGTTTGGGTTTTCATGAAACGGTTAAAGGATAATCTAGTTCACAAGGAAGTGCTAAAGATTCAAAGGATGTCAAAGCAAAACCTGAAGTGGTGAAAGAAACAAAAGGGCAACCTACAATTATGAATTCTCAAAAGAAATCTTTTGCTCCAAACTATAGAAGTATCAATAATTTTGAATGCTTTAAATGTCATAATTATGGGCATGTTGCAGCCAATTGCAGAAGCAGAATGTTTCAGGCACATACAAACAGATTCTACACAGAAAGGTACTCTGGTTTCTTTAAAGGATATTGTTATTCATGCAACAAGTATGGTCATAAAGCAGTTGATTGCAATAGAAGGAAGAACAGAGAAACACACTATGATCCTTATGCTTACTTCTCTGGTCATATAAGATGTTATGCTTGTAACAAGTATGGACATGTGGAAAAAGAATGCAGGATGAACAGATATGAGAAATTGGATAAATTCCAGCACACAATTAGAAAGTTCAAGCAAATTTGGAGAAAGAAGGAGGACCAGTCAGAAACGTAGGGAATATTGACCCTACTGCAGTCATCCGCTGTTACACCATTTTTTTGTCATCTAACCTATTATCATTAGATGGACCCAAGTACACCATGTAAGACCAATTTTACCCTAAGTAAAATTGCTTTCACTATGTAAAATAACTTAATAAACCACATTTATTAGGTCGTTTATGGTCTAAACAGGAAACCCCAAAAGGAAATATTAAACAAACCTATTTTGTTTGATTTTCCTCATGGAATAATTAATTAAACCATAATTTAATTATTATTCCTAGTCATGTTTAACCCAAACAAAGAAATTAATTAGATAAACCTTTATTTATCTTATTATTTTCTAGGAATAATTATTTAAATCTTATTTAGATAATATTCCTTGTTAAATATGACCAAATCACCCACAAATAATTAAATAAATCATTATTTATTTAATTATCCTTCAACCACTTCCTTAAAAAGATAAATAAATCATTTATTTATTTATTATTAACAAATAAAGGGATTTGACCCAAGTCAAATACTTTTTCCCTCCAACAAATATAATAAAATATTCCATAAAAGGTGGATCTAGATTTGGTTAACATTATTTTAATCATGCACCAAGATCTAGAATGACCCAATATTTTGTTATAAATAGGAGGGTTTTTCCTACCATTCTTCACCTTTTGTTGCCTATTAGATCACTCTGGATCTATACACTTGGTCACATTTTTCTACATTATTTGCTGTGTGAGCTCCCTTTGAGTTCTATCTTTGTCCGGGTTTTCTACACCAACAAGAGAGAGAGATTCTAGATCTGAAGTGCTGAGGACTTCCAAGAACCCATCCCATTGAGGAGAATTGGATACGCCTTCTTGTTTTCCTCCCAGGTGCCCTTAATACAAAAATTCTTTTAAAAATTGTTCTTGTCTTGTCTATTGGATATATGGAGTAAACCCTTCTTTTTACTGCTTAATGTCTTTCTATGCATAGATCTGGTTTTTTGCAGCTCTTTTCTTGATCAACTAACTGCAGATCTAAAGATATTGGCAGCCACTTTTGATGTTAGGGCTATTAGTTATGCGTAGCTAAAGTGGTCTTTTTTCGTACACTTCGACAAAGGATTCATACTAACAAATGGTGACTTCACACGGGTTTTAAATTACGACCGATGTCGTTTTTCATATTCCTGCATATCCAGCTACTTCAGACCCTAGGGTTTCTTTTCAGCTTTTTTTTTTTCCTATTTTTATGTTGTTTTTCTCACATAAAACCCTAAAACATTAAAATTTCTAACTTCCGCGTGTTTCTGGCCCTATTGTGCAGGTGACCGACATCAGTCGCAACTGAGATGGAAACTTTTCTGAAAATCTGCCGTCGAGACACCTGGAGCTTCAGGTCGCACTTTTCAGCCCATAACCTACGACCTGGACCTCCAGGTCGCACTTTTCAGCCTATTTTCTGTGACCTGCACTGAAAACAGGTCAGAACCTGCGACCTGCCAATTTTTCAACTGTTTTTCTGCAATTTTTCTGGGTTTTGCTAAAGCTTCTGTCAGGGTTTTCCACCCTCTGCCTCCACCCGTTTAGACCTATTTCTAATCTATTTTGCTCGTCTAAGTGGGAACCTAGCCCCCTAGGGCTTCAGTACCCTCCACTTTTTGTGGAAGAGTTTTCAGCTGTTTCAACCGTCTGTTTTTCAGAGTTTCAGCCTTCCCTTTTTCAGATCTGATACCTCCTCCTTAGATCCCTTTAAATCAGTGTTTCTTCCTTTCAAATCACCTCTTGTCGTTTTGTTTGGACCTCCCTTTAGGACCTCCTCCCTGTCCTATCTTCTTTTTCTTGATTTCCTCCCTTTTTCCAGCCACCTTGCCTCTGCCTCTTGGCTGTGATCTGCACCTCTTTTCAGCAGCTTTCTCCTTTAGATCCCTATCCCTTTCGACCCTAGATCTATTGGCCTCTTTTTAGTGTGTTTTGACTAGATTTTTTCCCTCATTTAGATTAGTTTTGAGAGACCCGCCTTTTTGGGTTGAATCGATGCAATAGTAGCTGTTAATTTTCTATTATTTCAACATTATATATTGTTCTCTGCAGATTTATTTTCAGATACGCAGCACACTTTTTCTCTTGCTCTCAAAATGAAAAGGGTTTAAAAATTAAAATTAACGCACGCCACACACTCACCCTAAGCGAAGAATAGCCTGGTTTACACTTCCAGGCAAAGACTTTAAAATCAATTGACACTGCACCTATCTGCCCTTGTTTCGACATTGTAATCACTTGATTCTGCACCTCCTTGCCCTTGTGGTCGTTCTTCTTCCCCTTGTGTCGTGTTTGTGTTGTAATCATTACGCCCCCAAGGTGCACTTCCCAGAGACTTCTTGGCCTTCACCCTCAGTTTCCGGTCAATCGACCTGCTTCGTCCCGCCGTCATCGAGCCAGTGCTCCTCCGAGTCCGCACTCTGACTCCTCTTCTGATTCTTTGGGTTCTCCTTTTCCTTCTGGTTCTCCCCCTGTTACCTTCACTATGTCTGGTACAGGGCCTAACGCTAGCGGTGCTCCCGGCCCTAATGCCGGAACTACTACTAGTGGAACTGCCACAGGAACTACCTCGGCCACACCCTTGTTGCCGTACATCACAGGCCTCAGCCTCCCCGATTTCAATCAGTTGATCAACGACCCTATCCGCCACGATGTTGGTTGGCCTGCTATGCCAACAAAGCTCCTCTCCGACATCCCTAAGTTTGAAGGCCTTGCTGGAGAAGATCCAACCAACCATGTCTGATCTTTCCACATGTGGTGTTCCTCCAACTCCATTACCGATGATTCCATCCGTCTTCAGTTGTTCCAACGCACGCTTATCGGCGAAGCTTCTAAATGGTATGTTGACCAGGCCACCTCTTCCCATACCACCTTTGCGACCATTGCCCAAGACTTTTTAGCTTACTTCCAGCTCCCTCTCCGATACGATACTGGTACGGAGCTTTTGACCTCTTTCAAGCAAACCTCTTCAACCCGCCTTTCCGCTCATGTCCACGAATGGCGACGAAGATGAAGCTTATGTCGAGCTCCCCCCTTCGAAGATTGGATCTATATGGACTGGTTCCTTCGCTCTCTCTTAGCTCCCATTGGCAAAGATGTCGCCTCCCATTTCCCTCAAACCGAAGAAGCCGCCCTCCAAATAGCCTTGAAATATGACCTGATCTATGCTCAGTCTGGTTATGTTTATACCGTCCTCCCTAACCTCCCCAGGCCCGGTGGCGCTAACGCCCCGGGGGCATCTCATTCCGCCGACGGTATCGTTGGAGCCCTTTCTCATCCGTATGCTCAACCTCCTATGGGCTATGGTCTCCCTCAGGTAGGGGCCATCACCTCTAGCACTCTTCCCCCTCCCGGTAGCATGTATCCAGGATACGAAATGCCTCCTCCTTTTGCCCAACCTCCTGCTTACCTCAATGTTGCCCAACCTAACCATTACCCTTATCCGCAGCCTGGTGCGCCAGCTCCTCCAGCATATGCGCTTCCACCTCCCTTGCCTCCTCAACCCCAGCAACAGCACCTACAGCCCCCTCCATGGCAAGTATTTGCACAGCAGGGCGCGACTAATCCCCCTTCTTCTCAAAGAAGGCGGAGAGGCAATCCAAATCAATCTGCTCTTGGTACTCGTGGACCCAATCCTCAAGGTGTTGACCCTAACACTGCTAACCAGCAACAGGGCACTCAGCCCAAGCCGGACAGGCCGCTTCGAACAAATAAGCCTTGTTCGTGTTGCGGTGTTTACGGTCATTACACCCACGATTTTCCACTCTTGCCCCAGATGCGGCAGATGTGGGAGTCTCAATCCACATTGCATGGAAAACATGCCTCCCCTCATGCTCCTCCTAATTTGGCCACTACCCAACCAGTTGTGTTTACTGATCCTTTCCCTCAGCAAGGATTCGTGGCTACCCAACCACCTGACGGACAGGTCGCCGCTCCACCTTCCATTTCTGGTTCCTCCGATTACCAGATCCTCATGATGAACTCTGATCCTTCCTCTCCCGTCGACCTTCACCTTCAAACTCGGTCTCGCCAGTACCCCAAGCCTCCCACTCAGTCTACCCCCGAGCCTCCTTCTTCAGGTTCTACAGAGCCTCTTTCGACATCCAGTGGCCCCTTACATATCCCTCAACCCAAATTTGAGGTTCATATCAAGATTCCTAAGGGACCATTACGTCAAAATGCTGCTTCTGGTCGAGCTGCTCATTCGTATAGCATAGTAGATGATTTGGCGCAATCTCCTACTGCCATTTCCACATTGGAACTCCTCCAATCGTGCCCCTCCCAAAAGAAGGCTCTACTATCTACCGTGGGTGCTGTAGATCCTGCTGATGACCAAATGATTGTTTTTGATGCCCATCAATCAGAACATCCTCCTCTTCCTGCTTCCGTCGCCTTCCAAATCCCAGTCAAAATCTAGAATGCCAACGTTTCTCGGTGTATAATTGATGAGGGGGCATCCACATGTGTGATGTCCACTTCGGTTTGGAAGCAACTTGGATCTCCTGACTTGGCCCCTTCCACGATCACCCTTCGAGTGTGGGACGGCCACACCTCCCAGCCCATCGGCCTTTTCCGTAATTGTCCTATCACCCTCGCCGGTAAGACTATTTGCGTTGATGTTGAAGTCATCGACGCCCCTCTAGATTACAACATTCTATTGGGACAAAGCTACATCTATGCCATGTCTGCTGTCCCCTCTGTGGTTTTTCGCAAGATGTCTTTTCCTCACAATGGAAAGATAGTCACCATCGACCAGTTGACTTATCATGAGCCAAAGTATCAGACCTCCCCTGAGACGACCATCTCTTCTGTAGCCAATAAGCAAACTGTCGATTCCTTGACCAGTGTCTCACCTGGCGTCTACAAAGATTCCTCCCTGCTTGGAACTTTTCCTGGTCTTCCCCCTCCTCACATCTCTGATCCCAGCTTATCAAATGTTTGCATGATGCAATCGTCTCGGGCTGCCCTTAAGCGACCCACTTTGGCTAGTCAGTAACCTTAGACTCAACCTCGCCCACCGCAACCCGTTCCTAGCCCTTCATCTCCGCCAGCCGGACCTCCTCCTTCTGGCCCTTCTCCTACAGCTGGTATCCCTGAACTCCTTTATCCCCCTGGATCGGTTCCCCCAAGCCTTAACCACCTCGGAGCCATCCCTCCTGGTCATTATCCCGCTGGTCAGATACCGTTCCTAGCTCCCCCTCCCGGAGTCTATTCGGTCCCCGTCATGGCCACCCTCTCTCTCCCTAACTTGACCCTGGGTATACCTGTCTGGTACCTTGACCCTCCAGCCGCTACCCCTCCTGGTCACCCCAAACCCTATCTTGCTTTGACACCGGTTCAACCGGTCCCCCTTGCTTCCTCCGTTGCTACCATGCCCCCTGCACCTCCCCAGGACCCTACCCCTGTGGTGACAGCTCCAGGAAAGAAAGGCAAAGCTCGCAAGGGGGCATCCAAAGACAAGGCCACTCCAACTGACCCTGTTCCTCCCCCGCCCGCAAAGCCTTGTGCCTTGTGTGATGTCGTCGGTCACGCCACCCATACTTGTCCCGAGTTGCCCCGCATTCAACCCATGGTTAAAGTCGCGTTCCCTGAGTCTACGGTCTCCGACCCTTCTCTTCCGTCCTCGTCCGTAACCAAGAACCCAAAAACTATTCGCACTAGCAAACCCTGCACTTTGTGCGGTATCCATGGCCATTACTCCCACCATTGTCCTCACCTGACGCATTACCGTGCCTCTTTAGAAGTAGTCCGAGAGTATGAGGTTGAAAAAAATCAATCCGCCTCTCCCATACTCGCGCAGTATGCTTCGGGCCAGCTTGAGGATTCCCCCGCTCCCATCGACATTCCCCCCCCTGATGTTCAGATGACGGAGTCTACTACGACCATTCTTTACCTATCCTCCTCTCTGTGACCTTTAGAGCCCAGTCCCCTTGCATCCTCCCCTGTGGCCTCGCTTGACCCCCCTTCAGCGACCACCCTTGACCCCCTCATTTCTACCCATCCACGAGATCACTCCACCCGTATCTCTGTTGACCTCCGCGGCCCGAGTCCTCGCCATACCTCCTATAGCCCTCATATACCACCCTCTAGTTTGTATATGCGTCATAGCCATCCTGCTCATTGCACTCCCTCCCGCAGTTGCCGCTCGATGTCTTCTGTACACTCACGCTGTCGTCATTGTATCTCCTCCCCCCATTTGTTGTCTTGTAACACCATTCCGCAGGACCTCCCGTCCCCACCCTTTATCGGTTACGCCGATGGTGCAAGTCGTTACTCCCGGAATCTAGCCTCGGCAGGTTGGGCCATTTTCACCCCCTTGCATGCCCTTGTTCTCTCAAACAGGGTCTGCATTGGTACTGCCACCAACAATCGGGCCGAATATGATGTAGTGCGTGGTCTCTTAGCCGATGCCCTCTTTCATCGCATCCCCCATCTGCATGTTCGTTTGGATTCCCTACTTCTTGTCATGCAACTTAATGGTGTTGATCGTGTGCATAACCCTGTGGTGTTTAGACGATATTTACGAGTGAAACTCTTGATACGTGAATTTGAAACCATAACTTTCAACCATGTACCTTGAGAACAAAATCACTATGTAGATAGTATTGCAAACCATGTTCTAGATTGGCATTTATCACACGCATTTCATACAAGACAATAACATTCATAATCATTAAAAATGATGCATATCCATAATATGTGTCGCAAAACATGTGTTTAGATTCCATCTACTCTAATACATATGACATGCCCATAGCATGTTACAAAAAAATCAAAACTGGGGGCACCACCTACCCCTACATACACACTAAGGGGCACCACATGCCCCACACCTACTCACTATCTGGCAGATCCTGAGCCAATGGCTCTGCCCCTGCAGCCCGTAGATCACGTATGCCTTGACCGGCCATCGCCATGCGCCGCATGACACCTCGCCATTCCGAGGGAAGACCAATGCATGCCTCCACGTACTGGTCGTCTAAGTCTTGCCACCCGCGCTCTGAAACTCCGGTCAGCAACGTCTCGCATCTACGGTGGATGTCCTCCAGAAGGGCGGCCGCATCCTCATTGCGCGCTGCTCTCGACCCACTCGACCCTGCAGCTCCAGAGGCTACCGGGCGTCCCATATATCCGGTCGGTTTTACCGGAGCTATATCTGCATACCAAAAGTACATGAATCAGTACCATATCTACTATTCAATAACTTTAACATGCCCATACAAGAATAGTAATCTGTCACTTACCATCGGGCCCCCATACTCGACCAGGCGGAAGTGGCAGGTCCGGATCTCCACAATAACTCATCCCACTATAGGGATAGTCGTCAATGTATAACGGTATCTGATCCCAATGGGCAAAGAACTCAGGTCGAAACACTCGCCCGACCGCCCCTCCTCCTCCTCTACACAGTAGCCGCCCCCACCGGCGCATACTGGGCTCTCTCGGGCCCCCATCTGGGAGCTGTATACGAGGTCATAAGGTCGGGATCTTCTCAAAGAAGAAGGTGCACAATAAAGTCCCATACGAGCAATCATGGTTCACTTGCCACTTGCAGAGTGACAACTGTCATTTTAGCGACACCGGCATCATTTGGGCCCACCCATATTAGGTCCCACTCAACACACTCTCCACAATCATCATCTGCCCCCCAGTGATGTGATGGAGCGCCTAGTTGCCTAGGATACGCAGCACCGCTACGGCCACTGCACGGGACTCTAATCTCTCTAGATCCCCGATCGGTATCCGAGTCCCCTTGACTTGGAGACCCGGTCGACAATGTCGCTCCACAAACTCCCTAATATGCTACCCTCGCGGTAACATTGGCTGTGTATTTCCTACCATCCCCAGTGGCGGGAGACCCGTCAGGAAATACACATCCTGGACTGTCAGTTTGATCCTGTGCCCTTGCACTACAAAGACCTCATGCTCTGGATCCCAGTAACTGATAGTCCGGGCCAACAAAGGCTTTCCCGCTCTCATCAAAGGGTTCTCCAAAAACTTTAGAACCCCAAACCTGGAAACCACACGACGGACACCCTGATCTGCCTGGATCTCTGCCCGTAATGTACCCAGGTCTCTCTCTCTCCAGTTAACCCGTATATCTGCCATATCTGCACAAAAACATCATCTTTGTCAGCATACAGATAGGGAATATCATAACCAAACACAAAAACCCAACTCTCAGCCATAAAACAGCACCAAAACCCCCTCATCTTCCAGGTCACACTTTTATGCCCAAGTCTGGGACAGGTTGCAATTTTTGCCCTGAAACTGCTTCCCAAGTCGCCCTTTTTGGCCCAAAACGTGCGACCCGGCCGTAGAGATGAAGGAGGGTCTGTTACTGAGATTTTGGGCCCTAAACTGAACTTTCAATCCATAAAATTGAAAGAGTAAGGTTAGGCCTCTTACCTGCCACTGACAGATCTTGATTCCAACGGTCGGTTTGTCCGCTACGCTCGCCGCAAGATTTAGAGCCTTCTCTCCTCTCTACATTCACCACAGCAACACTAGCAAATGAGTGAATTTGGAGGGAAAACTGCCTTATTAAAAGAGAACCCTTGTTTCTTCTTTCACCTGCTGCGACCATACCGTAGCCCCGTTTGACAAACCGTCTACACCATTGGAAAGCTCCCACCGAGCCCTCAAATGGGTATCTGTTATTTTTTTGTGATTTTATACTTCACCAGGACACATTTTGTCCAAGAAGGGTCACTTCACCTCTCCTTAAAATTGCATTTCTTCACTTACGACACTTGTACTTGGGGCACCATTTTGCCTCCTTACTTGTCTTTGTTCGTGTCGATTTTCGTCATGAGTTACCATCTTGTACTCATGTTTTCATGGTCCCCCATTGGGCCTTTAATGTGTGGCAGCACCATTGAGTCGCCTTTGTTTAGAGCATCCAAGCGGAGTCATCATCGCATTCATGGAGTCTATCCCGAGTCCCTTTGTACCCCGCTATAGTCCTCCATCCCTCATTTCTTGGTTTCTCTCTTGTGTAGCACATTATGGCCTTCAGTACCACTATCCCTTATCCCTGATGATATTGTGTCAGTCGCTGCCATGTCATTCATGCCCTTCATGCTCTAGCAAGGGAAGTCGTCCATTCACTACTCAGTCCCCCCCATTCCACCATCATCATTGGTATTAGTTTGTCCGTCGCTCTACTATTTCTATCGTGCCTTAGTTGAGGATCTCTCATTGCCTCACCTATGGTGGACCTCCTTTTGTCGACATCAGCTCCTTCATTCCAGAAGACAGGTCTAGAGGGCGGTGTACCTTGGTTCCAGCTTCCACTCTTGTTCGGTGCCTCGGATCAGGAAAAGGGATCTCTCATTTCCCTTTGACTTGATTATTTCTCCACTTCAGCTCCTTTCAGCACGATCAAGATCCGTATGCTTGATGGTTCAGTGATGCAGCAGCAGCCTTTGATCATTCCTGGGTGTGTGTGAGATGTCACAACCCTCATGAGGGGGTGGCCCTGCAGGTAGCCCCCCACATGCCCGGGTGACCTCTTCCGTATAGCCTTCGATGCAGCTCCATATATTTGATGATGTCGTCCTTGGCCGCTTGCAGTGCCTCTTTGATTTGCATGTATCAGTCAGATCTTGTGAGCCCTTCCCCGTGTATAGGGGGCATTTGGGTTGTATTTGTATCTCATGTACTCAGATATTATTGTATAAGTCCTGGCTGTTATCCCAGGCACAACATGTATGTGGGATTCCTTATTGTATTATTATCTGGCTCATGTTTATGCTGGTTGTACTTTATGGTTCGGCCCCTTGTTTACTGGACACACTATTCTTTTGTACTTTGTCTCGGCGGGCATAGGTATGCCTCCCCCGCCGCCTTTAGCATAGGTACCCTCTCATAAAAAGAGACTTGTAGCACCTGCAAGTCTTGTCTCCTCAGGGTCTATTTCTTCAGCACACTCGTCTACCTTACATTTCTCTCTCTCACTTCCCTCTTGATGTCTGGTGATTGAGTTCTTACAACGTACTTTGGTCATACGATTTGCTCCTAACACTCGCACGCTGGGGGGAAATCTGTTACACCATTTTTTGGTCATCTAACCTATTATCATTATATGGACCCAAGTACACCATGTAAGACCAATTTTACCCTAAGTAAAATTGCTTTCACTATGTAAAATAACTTAATAAACCACATTTATTAGGTTGTTTATGGTCTAAACAGGAAACCCCAAAAGGAAATATTAAACAAGCCTATTTTGTTTAATTTTCCTCATGGAATAATTAATTAAACCATAATTTAATTATTATTCCTAGTCATGTTTAACCCAAAACAAAGAAACTAATTAGATAAACCTGTATTTATCTTATTATTTTCTTGGAATAATTATTTAAATCTTATTTAGATAATATTCCTTGTTAAATATGACCAAATCACCCACAAATAATTAAATAAATCATTATTTATTTAATTATCCTTCAACCACTTCCTTAAAAAGATAAATAAATCATTTATTTATTTATTATTAACAAATAAAGGGATTTGACCCAAGTCAAATACTTTTTCCCTGCAACAAATATAATAAAATATTCCATAAAAGGTGGATCTAGATTTGGTTAACATTATTTTAATCATGCACCAAGATCTAGAATGACCCAATATTTTGTTATAAATAGGAGGGTTTTTTCTACCATTCTTCACCTTTTGTTGCCTATTAGATCACTCTAGATCTATACACTCGGTCACATTTTTCTACATTATTTGCTGTGTGAGCTCCCTTTGAGTTCTATCTTTGTCTGGGTTTTCTACACCAACAAGAGAGAGAGATTCTAGATCTGAAGTGCCGAGGACTTCCAAGAACCCATCCCATTGAGGAGAATTGGATACGCCTTCTTGTTTTCCTCCCAGGTGCCCTTAATACAAAAATTCTTTCAAAAATTGTTCTTGTCTTGTCTATTGGATATATGGAGCAAACCCTTCTTTTTATTGCTTAATGTCTTTCTATGCATAGATCTTGTTTTTTGCAGCTCTTTTCTTGATCAACTAACTGCAGATCTGAAGATATTGGCAGCCACTTTTGATGTTAGGGCTATTAGTTATGCGTAGCTAAAGTGGTCTTTTTTCGTACACTTCGACAAAGGATTCATACTAACATCCGCTTTTAAAGCTTACTTCTCATAATGACTGCAGGAATGATGTTAGATACATTATGAAGATTAGTAATGTATCATCACAGGGGGAGCAATGTATGATGATTCTCATTATTCTGGTTATGTTTATTTCTGACAAAGCATCTGATGTGAAGAAGACAGGTATAGGTGGTACAACTTCAGGGGGAGATGAAGGAATGTGAAATTTTCTATATTTCACTTTCCATACACGGGTTCTGTGAACTAAAGCTGCGTATACACGCAAGTTACAGTGGAGACAGTCGCGTATGAACTTATGATAAGAAAATTTGTATGGCAGCTGAAGATCAGGAGCACAGGTTCAAGGGGAGCATCAGTCTGACTATTAATGATTATATTTTGGCATTGTATCTGCTTATTTCTCAGTTCTAAATGATGATGACATGATACATGGTTTCTTATGATGAGATTATGGATGAGCCCTGTTTGCTTTTTTCTTAAGAGTATTCTTTGTTTTCACTCATGGATAAGATGGAAGTCTTGTGATTCAGAGATAAGGATAAATCATGCAGATTTTTTTGCTGGCTGAGACCTCTTTTAATTCTTACACATGTTACATCATGATCATGATAAATCTTGAAGATCTTGGTGATATCAGATCACATGGATGATTGCTTGACAAGTATTATTTATTGTAGAAGTTGTTCTGATATGATAATTCCTCTTGGGAAGAATATGTTGATGTTGCAAAGAGTCTGAAGGCTTGGTTACAAATGTGTTTATGCTACAACCATTGGATGACACTTGAAGACACAACTACATTGTCCTATCTATCTACTCTCACATATTCCAGGGAAGCATTCAAATATCTCAGAAAGAAGCTGAAAACTGTCTCTGCCTCACAGAGGATCAGATCTGGTTAAAATATAGAAGATGGAATTGGATACGCGGATTTCCTGAAACACAGTCGTGTATATACGCGAGTTCATACACAGAAAATTGCGTATGGTTGGTTGATGACAAATTTTGATTGGAGTCAGCATTCTTCAGCACAGCTGCAGTACTGTTTGATATCTTTGGTGATATTTCAGCTCTTATATTTCTTTTTCATTCTCTATTGGGTGAAGATGCCTTTATGATTTGATGTTGAAAGTGTTCAGGATGCACAAGCCTAGGGGGAGCCTTGGTCATATGGAAAGGATGCTTGGATGCACATTTTCATGGGGAGCATTAGCCTTGCTGAGTATAATGCATTGTTGGCATTATGATGATCTCTTTCTTGAGGTATTTTTGGTAGTGGTCATGAAAAGTCATATTTTTAATTTGATGAAAAGGTCACGTTGAAACCTATGATGTAAAATTGTAATATTCAGTCATGTAAGGACTTGTTCAATTTGTAAACCCACTTGGTTCGGTAGTTGAGTCAAAATGTGTAAACCCACTTGGTTGGGTACTTGAGTCTCATATGTAAATCCACTTGGTTGGATCTTTGATGTAAGTATGAGTCCTTGGTGATAGGAAGGTCATAGAGTCATGTACTTCATTGGAAAAATATGTTTGAACATTCAGCATGAATTCAGGTGGAGCATGGTAACTTCATTGCACATCAGATCTACAGCGCTCTTCTATCTACATGAGGAGAAAAACCTTGTGTTGGTTTTGATCCGCCCTTTGCCCTTGATGTCAAAGGGGGAGAGTGACATGGTGTTTGAATAGGGGGAGAATATCATTATGCTTAATGTATCTATCTGTTGTGATCAAACACCATCGTGGTTGCCATCAAGTCCAAAGGGTGAGATTGTTGGCAATATGATGCAATGTGTTGTCCTTGATGGAAACCCACTTGATAACGATGATGGCAACACTTGAAGAAGATGATGGCAACCTACTTGATGAAGTTGTACTTGATGGAAACTGACTTGATATACTAATTAATGATGTAAATCTGATGTTCTACAAGTAGTACAGAAGTTACAGAAGAAAGAAATATCAGTATGTGCAAGAGTAATGATGAAAAGTGTATGTCACAAGAAGTAGCGTATGCACGAGGGAAATAACGTTCCAAGTCGCGTATGGTCAAATGCACTCTAAATATGTAAAACCAGGGGTTACTACCATGGTATTGACCCGTTGTATTGAGCGCTGGTATGTCTATGTGATCCCGTCCAGGAATACCATTGGAAGAAATGTGGTTTTGGCTCATGGTATTGAAAAAGGGTAAACCTATATAAGGAGAAGAAAATCATTGTGCAAAGGTGTGCATGAGTCTGGTTTTGGATGTATACTTCACTTTGAAGTATGTCTGAATGAAAAGAGTAACAGTTTGATGATAGATCTGAATCTGTGATGCACCCATGAAGAAAATGATGAAGAAGGGAATCTAGATCTGAAATGTATTTGTATCTTCTAGATCTGTTTATGGAATGTTTAGATCTGAAATGAGGCGAACATCTGTCTGAAGTGAAGGGTTAAATCTGAACTGAATATCTGATCTGAAGAAGTATGCTGCTCTATAATGTCTGAAGATCTATACGCTAGTTTGGGCAGACTAAGCGCGTATACACGCGGTTTGATAGCGAAAGCACGAAAGGGTTGTGAAATCGGCTATGAAGTATGTGTAACTGTATATGCGAAGGATATGCATGAAAGCGCGTATATACATAGGATCAGTGAATAGAAAGCGTGTATGAAAACTAGGGTTTGCTGAAGTCTGTGGAATAAAATGTCTGATCTGTTTGCTGGTTTACTGCTATCTTTCAATGAGGTATTCATACAGATCTGGGTTGTTTGAATGATGATTATGCTGCTGATTATATTGATGAAAGATCAAGTTGTTGATTGATTGGTTGATGGTTCATTGAATGAATTGATGAAGTTATAAGTATCAGTTTTATGTATGATTGAGCTTAAATGTGTGGAGTGGGTCCAGTATGAAAATATGATGAAAAGTGTCTTGCAAGTTGTGTTCTAAAGGAAGCTATTGGATCCAGTGTGAAAATTGATGAAACGTGGTCCATGGTGGTGCTGAGGGTTGTAGCCTTCAGTTAGGGGGTTGTAGCTCCCTTCCAGGTGAGGCTGGTAAACAGAGCAGGCCAGCTCTCTTCCATGAGGAGGGCCGGTAAACAAGAGCAGGGGTCGTAGCTCCTCTCCACAGAGAGGTCGGGTAAACGAGCGCAGGGTACCGCACACCGGCATGAGTCCGCACGTACATAGTTGTAAGATGTTTATAATAAAATATTGAAGGCTGAGACAATGGCAGCGGTGGTTTTCTCCCGACTTGGGTTTCCACCTAAAATCTCGGTGTTCATGTGTGTTGCTTATGTGTGATGGTTTATTTTGTTATTACTGCACATGCTTACTATTAACTAACATCATATGAATGAATGTTGTAAAGAATTAAGTTAAGAATTATCTGCATAATTAGATCTCTGTGCATACGCGAGATTTATGAAGGATATTCGCGTATATACGCTAGTTGGCTTCAAAAAAGTAGCGTATGGGTTTTAT
Source organism: Pinus albicaulis (assembly GCA_034641835.2). NCBI lineage: Eukaryota > Viridiplantae > Streptophyta > Pinopsida > Pinales > Pinaceae > Pinus > Pinus albicaulis. The sequence goes on along the minus strand of CM076574.1, from coordinate 454,686,353 downwards.
TGAATGGAAAAGTAAAAGTTTTGAGTAAGTCCTAAATATTGATTCACCCCCCCCCCCCCCCCCTCTCAGTATTTTTCCCAACAAAATCTCCAGCTTGCATTTTGCAAAACAGTGGGAAAATTTTCTTTTTCAAATTCTACAGCCAATATGCCTCCTCAACAATGAAACGTACATGTATTTTTCTATTTTTTCCATAATTAAGCTTTCTAGCGGATTAAAATTTGAAATAACCTTAAAATTAAGGATTAAAAAAGAAAAAAAAATTGTCACACGAGGCACCTGAACCCTTCGGCTCGCATCGGTAAGCGGTGTTGCCTGTAAAATTTACAGGTCGTACCGCAACCGGTGCGAACAATATCGGCACCATTTCCGGGGCGGTACCGAAAGGCGCCCTACATTATTTTAAAATTTAAAAAACATTTGCGGTGTGGTCATTTAGTTGGGCGCACCTTTGACCATGGGAGTAGCAACGCGGTGCAGTGACGGATATATCCACCATGGTGTATGTCAACGCACTGCATTCGACATTTCGACAAGGTCAACGGTGCGGCTAGGTAAAAGACTGCACCATTGACTATATAATTTGTCAAGAAGTCGGTGTGCTGACACAACTATACATGTTGGGGCGTATATTTTAGTCAGCACACCAGTATTATGACACAATATATAGTCAACAGGGCTTGACAAAATTTCAGGCGCACCACATATGGTGTGTTTTATGTCATCTGGGTCACCGCCTCCAGTGCTCTACAAAAAGAGTCGCACTGGAACTAGTGCATGACTTTTTTGTGGCGCAACGACGAGTTTGTTTTTTTTTCCAAAAAAAATTATTTATGTATTTTCCTAAATACATGTCTAATTTAATAAAAAGAAATTATTTAATATGTCAATGATTTAGAGAGAAGAGGAGGAACAACAACAACAACAGGTGGAGCAGTATGACATGCTTCGCCAGTGGGAGGCACGAGAGAGGGAGAGAGATGTGTACCCTTGCCCTATTACAACAGATACCCAGGGGCTCCTAAGGCAGGTAGGCCTCCTCAAGTTCTATGAGGAGGCTACTTCCCTAAAGGCCCATAGTGTCTTTTTGACACATCTTATCCGCAGGTGGAATGCCCAACGACAGGCTTTCTAGGTTGGTCCTGACTAGTGGTACACACCCACTGAGGAGGATATTTATTTCATTACAGGGCTATCGAGGAGAGGGGTGGATTTTCCCTCGTTCCCAGAGGTTCTATCTGGTTGTGTATCAGGGAGTCAGTTAGCTTACTCCTAGAGATACATTGGAGAAAATGTACTATCTCCTTTAGAGTTTTAGGTCCCCGGAGGTCAGCCACGTATTGGTGCATTTGGTAGACAGGACGTGCAGAGCCTCTCACTTCTCATTTCTACCATTTCACACAACACCAGTGATGGGAAATGAATTAGTTTCCAGCTTCTATATTATGTTGATTCTTTAGTACAGGAGCCACGACTTGTCATGTGGTCTGCCATTTTTTTGCGACAATTTTGTACAGCTTTAGATAGATGTCATGCTCATGCACAAGGGAGGGTCAAATTCCCTTTTTCTTCAGAGCCTTTTTGTTTATTTTTTAAGAGGTTTCCAGAGATGAGGCCTTATTTTGTTCGGCAGCCTTGTAGGCCGATGTTGGAGGCTCGGATGCACATGTAGGGGCAGATGATGCCCAAGAGGGGAGAGACTATGTTTCCAGCCAGGATATCGCATGATGCATTGGACTTACTAGCCAGTGTTGATGAGCTGCATCCCTTTATTATGGTCCCCTGTCCGTATGCTGGATTGGATTAGCGAGGGTGTGCCAACATCCTCTTCACAGCTGATGAGCTGCCAGTTGATATAGGTAATATTACTATTTTATATATTTAAATTTATCCTAGCATGTTATTTAACTTGTTTTTATTAAATTGTGTAATTAAATTGTCTAATTATTGTTGTGTACTTGTATATATTTTGCAGACATTGGCTCTTTTGATGGCGAGGAGATGTCGGAACTACCATATGATCTAGGTGTGGATCTTGATGATTATCAGGACATGGCAGATGCCGAGGCTCGTGATTAGGAGACCGGTGGAGAGAGACATGCTCCTCATGCTGGTGTGCTGGTACTGCCTTTTTCTAGGCGCGGTCGACCTGATACTCAATATACGATGGATTTGGGCGACTAACTCAGTGCATTGATTATTGAGGCGGGCATCAGGCCCGCTCATTACAGACACATACAGGCTGATGATGGGCTAATACAAATGTGGAGAGGCATGTCCCGTGACATGTACAGCCTGATGTGGCATGTCGTAGGAGCTACAACATTTGTTACGCGATTAAGGAGGACTGTTGCATGTTATAGGCATGGTCGAACTACAACACGTGATGGACAGTCCGTGAGCAGCGACTCATCTCATGATCGTTCACCTCGCGCCGCACCTAATGAGAATGAGGCTTCACTAGCATCTAGCAGTCATCATGGAGATGAGGTTGGTTGATGGTGTACTACCACCAGTTGATCCATCCATCAGTACTAGTCATGATCATGAGCAGGCTTGATCATCGACCGTTGAGGTTGTACCATTGACTGAGCAGGCCTCCACTAGTACTGCTATTGATGTTGACGTTCTACCACCAGCTGATCCATGGCATTTATATTACAGTTGTATATTTTTAACATTATTCAGTTATATATATATATATATATATATATATATATATATATATATATATGTGGTCCATGTATTTTATGTTCATGTTGCAATTGTACTTAATTTACATGTTGGTGATCATCATGATGTGTATATTGTTAGGTCATGTTAGATATGTTCATTTAATGTTTAGCTTGCAAATAGATGTGTATGTGATAGCATGAGTTATTTGACATGAGATGTATATATATTTAATTTTTGTGTTGTGATGATGTTAATATATAATGTTAATTTGATGTTTGAATGTGTTTTTTAGTTGAATATGATGTGTGTACGATGGTTATCATGATCGTGCTGTTTATTAATTAATTTAATATTAAATGACCATGATATTTATTAAATATTATGTCGTGATTGTAATTTTAATTTTAATTTTAACTGTAAGTAAAATTGTAAAATTGTATTTGTATATGTAATTGTAATTTTAACCGTAATTGTATGTAAATTATTAATGTAAAATTTTAATTGTAATTGTAATATTTAATTTACTGTGAAATGATTGTAATTGTAATTTTAATTGTAATTGCATATATGACAAATTGTAAAATTGTAATTGTATTTGTAATTTTAATTTTAATTGTAATTCTATGTAAAATATTTGTAAAATTGTAATTGTAAATGTAAATGTAATTCTAATTCTAATTCTAATTGTATATTGTAAAATATTTGTAAAATTTTAATTTTATTACTGTGAAATGATTTCAATTGTAAATGTAATTGTATGTAAAATTAAAATTCTAATTCTAATTCTAATCGTAATTGTATGTGAAATTGTAAAATTCTAATTCTAATTCTAATTCTAATTCTAATTCTAATTTTAACTGTAATTGTATGTAAGATAATTAATGTAAAATTGTAATTGTAATTGTAATTGTAATTGTATATATGACAAATTGTAAAATTGTAATTCTAATTCTAATTGTATGTAAAATTCTAAATGTAATTGTATGTAAAATTAAAATTCTAATTCTAATTCTAATCGTAATTGTATGTGAAATTGTAAAATTGTAATTCTAATTCTAATTCTAATTTCAATTGTAAAATTGTATGTAAAATATTTGTAAAATTTTAATGTGTGAAATGATTTTATTAAAATATTTAAATTTGTAAATTTGTAAATAATTGTAAAATAATAAATCTAGAATAATATGAATTTGTGTAACATAATAAAGTTTAGAAAATAATGCAAATAAATTCATGTACTTTAGAATTATCATTATTTTATTATGATCTTACATACAAAAAAAAAAAAAAACTTTATACAGTGTGGTGCGCTTATCATCAAAACATGCACCGGTGCATCTTATTACTCCGACGCACCGGTGCTTCAGAATGCTTCCACACCGATGCGTCATAAAACACCGCGCCAAAACAAAAACATCGATCTTACAAATTGCCCCGGTGCGCCTATAAAACACAGGGTTATTCTGTAAAGTGAAATATTGGAGCAACGGAGAGTTCGAATCGCGGGCAAGAATTTTTCTGAGGAGATGAGGATTTGAAAAGACGAGAGTTCGAATTTCAGCTAAGAAGTTTATAGCAGAGAAAATGAGTGATTCAAATAGAAAGACGTTTAAAGATGTTTACAGGGATGTAGATGGCTACAGAGCTCGACAAAGTACAAGAGGAGTACAGGTTGAGACCAGCAGAGAGCATTCAGTTAAGGTCGACAATAGTGTTAAGAGGTCCCATGATGGAGAAATAGAGAGCAGAGTTGATGGTAGAGAAAGATCAATTGAGGCAGTTGATAAAGCCAAGAGACACCATGAAGGGAAGGATTATTATTCCCTTAAGGACAACAGAGAAAGATCAATTTACGTTGTTGATCGGGCTGGTAGGTCCCATGAATGGAAAGATTCTCCATAATGCATTTAAAAGAAGTTGGGATTATTGTCTGAGCTTTGGTTGGCTTACATAAACTTTTACTGGCAAAGCTGACATTGCATAAAATCACATCTTCGACTTTCAATTGAACCTAAATGGCATCTCTAACTTGTCTGAGTTGCGGTCCTGTGGATGAAACGAGTGAAAATTCTGCTTGTATTATAAATGGGAATCCAGTGACCATTTATGTGGGAAGAAAAGCATAAATACCTGCAACTACCATATTTCCACCTGCAAATCGGTTTCCCATTGGAAAAATTAATGTAATAGCCTCTTTTGCAATGTCTTTCCTCTGCTCAACCCTATACTCATTTTCTATGGGAAACCATTGCCTCCACATGTAATAACTGCATTGTCTAGTCGAAAATTGGTCTTCTTCTACTAACAAATGTAGAATGAAGGACTCATTGTCATTTCTCCCAAAACAATACCCTTCTACAGATTATATGCACTAATTATTGGCAGGCCATCTGTCTATCTGCAGATTATATTCTAAAACATATTGGTTGCAAATAGTTAAGTGCCAATTATAACATGTTCACATGCCACAATTGCCCACTAGGGCCCTGTAGTATTGCATCTTCACACGCCCCACATTGCATTCTCTCCACATAATCATTGGGGACCTCCTGAAATAAGCAAAATGCATTGGAAGAATAGTTATTTCCATCAAGAATTTATCCAATTCCAATTCTCAATTTTTATTCTAATTCTAATTCTCAAGAATAAACAAAATTATAATTCTCAATTTCTATGGTTGGAGTTCACTAAATTTTGGTGTACACACCTAAAAGTAATTTCGGTGCCTTAACCGCAAATTGGTGCTACTATACATATAACCACACCAGTGTCATTGTTACAAAATGATGCACCAGTGCGGTGCTATTAAGTGACACACCAGTGACAAATAAAAGCAAATAAAAAATTGCAACTCTATTTTCTTTATGTGAAAAACAAAACAGAAATTTGAAAAATGGGCGGCAAAATATTTTCAAAAATCTAATTTCACAAAATAATTCTTTAAATACTAAAGACTTTTCATTATTTCACTATTTTTGCTAAAATTTTCAGCCAGATATTTGCAGGAGACATACCTGGAGCAAGAGAGCACGAGGGCATTATGTAGCAGCGAAATACGTTCGAACAGAAGTATTCAGACAATCAGAAATCAAACATCTAGTGATTCAAACCCTCTATCATATAATTTCAAACCATCTCGTGATTAAATTTGAATATTTTTTTTACTTTTTTCTGTAGTTTTATCCATTTTTACCCTAAACCCTTCATTTTTTTTGTTTTTTCCCTTTCTTATCCTTGTTTATGTGGTTTTAGAATTAGGGCTTTTCATTTTCGATTGACATCCAACCCACGGGATGACCTGCATAGTCGGATCCAAATTCATTTGGTCGTTGCATGAATTTCTGGAAAAAATGGATTTTGTTTTATCGGTGCACCATGTGTAACCTAGTGCACCGCGTAAGTACTGTAATAAAAATTTTCAAAACAATTTTTTTTTTTTTAAGTCAGTGCGTCATATCTGAAATAGAGCACCAGTGCTCCATGTTACAAGGATAGCACTGTACGGTCTATTACAATGTTTGTGTGGTGCATTTGTAATACCCCCACGCAACGTACGGTCTATTATACTATTTTTTTTTTGCATTTTTAATACTACCACGCACTGACGACGGTGTGTACATCATTAAAGGCGCACCGGTTTCTTGATATTTATTTTTTACCTCAAAAGTTAACAACTTATCTATAAATATATTAATGAATTATATGGTACAGGTTTCAGATTGATAAAGAAATGACTGACAAAAGATCAAGTAACAAAAATACTGATAACACATCAAGAAAAGAAAAAAAGGCAAGTTCTTTGTAAATTCTTTATAAAAAATGTTATTTTTGAACTATATGTAAGTTTAAATAATGTGTATTGTTTACTGTGTATCATGCATAGCCAGAAAATGACGAAGCTCGATAAGGTTATTTCTGATCTAGGACCAGAAGAGTGTAAAATCTTGATGGAAATATTGCAAAAGGATAAATCAGGTGAATGAAAAATACTATCGATCCAATATGAGTTTCTTTTTTTAATTATCATTAATAATATACTTAAAAATTTTAGATAGCATGTGTCAAACAGTCTATTAATTCACATCTATTTAATGTTCTACAGGGACCAACAACTCAAAAAAGGAATGTTGTCCTAAGAAAAGAAAAAAAATAGAACATGCAAATGAAAATGAATTGCTCCTTAGCTCATCTGGAGTGGTGCTAGAAGTTAACGAAAGGGGGAAAAACTTTTACAAAAGTTTCAGGGATCTAGTGGAACGAATGTACAGACGTTCTTTCCACTTACAATAAAAAAATCAATCCAATGATTCCAAGAACCAAATTTTATCTAAACTACAGGAAGAGTTTCCAGATAATTGGTCAATGAGACATGTCAGACTTTTAATAGCAAAAACATACAACGTCAAAAAAGAAGGAATGAAAAAGTAATTATATTCTTTTAAATGTTTGTCTAGTATTATTTATAAATATCACTTTTGTTATATTTACTTTTCAGATATAAATATAAAAATTAAATATGTTATTTTCATGTTACATTTTCAGAAAGATTATGAAAATCTCAAAAGATGAAAGAGTTGATATCAAAAATATGCCAGTAGGAATGTCGAAAAAGGTGTACAAGGAGATGGTCAAAGAAATGGACAAAATTGCATCGCGGGAGGAGCCATCTCAACAAAAACGTGCTTCAAATGTAATATGTAATCATTGAATTTTTCGATCATTAGGTACAATAAATAAAAAATTTAGCATTAAATATTAATTCCAAGATTTTTCTTGCAGAAAAAAAGAAAAAGAAAATGGAACCCATTCAGCACATAAAACACGACGACAAGGAAGAAAAGGGTTGATATCTAAGTTTGTGAGTAATTTTTACTTCCTTATAACAACTTAACTAGATTTCATTTTTGTATTTTTAAAGTTGTTTTACAAAAATCATCATTGAATGTCTTCAAACAGGTGCTAACATACAAAGAAGAACCATCAAATGCATTGATTGAAATTGGGTTAAATATGGGTTGTGAGTATATGTTGGCATATTAGAAATTAATTGTGGAATTTTTAAGCATCTATCAATCTTGTTTTAATTAGCTTCGTCTATAATTAATAGAAAAAAAACATCTTTTATATTAAATATATGATTTTCTATGAGGTATAAAAGTTGCAAGAAACAAAGTATGGAACTGCGCCAACAAATGAAATTTTGAAAGATGGCATGGTACATGGTTTTGAAAGAATGTGTATAATTTATGAGTTAATTGTTGCTATGGTACGTCAATTTTCTTTTCGATTTACATTGATGTATATTATTTAATATTGAAATTTTCATTATTCTCACCAATGTATATACACTCATTTCAATTTATTTTTATGTTTGTAGATGGAAGGTGAAGTAGAAGAAAACAATCAACAGCGTGAACAAAACATTCCTGAAAATAACCCAAGTCATGGAAGTAGCTCTAGCAGTGACCGTAGTTCAAGCGAAGAATGATCAAAGCAAGGCGTTGTATTTTTTGAAATATGTCTGTGAAATCAAACATTTTGTTTAATGTAATGGACATAGTGTCCCAATTGAAAGACAAAGGGATACCAATAACTATCCCATTTTGTATGATAAAGACTGTCTTATTTATATATATTATATATCATAAAATATGTTTTAATTTATTATATTGCGTTCACCATTGTCGCTATTGCATTCTCCATTATCGTTCTCAAATGCACTAATAAAAATTTAATTCATATCAATGTTGTTATGAGATATATATGTGTCGACTTTTGATGAATAATGAATTTTAAAAAACCACAATAATTATGATATGATCTAACAAATTAATCCAAACATCACATTCAAATGCATCAATAAGAATTTAATTAATATGAATATTGTTATAAGATGTATCAAATTTTGATGAATAATGAATTTAAAACAATCACAATAATTACACTATCACAGGTCAATTTTTCTAAAAAATACAAAATGAAAACTGATGTGTGTCAGTAACTGTACACCAATGCGTTTGTATTAAGATTCATGCCGGTGCATTTCTACGAACTATGAGCACCAAAAAAGCACCAAAACCAATTAAAAATATCGGTGCGTTTGTGTGGTATGACGCACCAGTGCGTTTATGTGTCTATATGCACCGACATCGTTGTACGATCTATGCGCACCGAAAAAATACCAATACCAATTATAAATCTCAGTGCATTTGTGTGATACTACGCACTAGGGAATTTAAGTGTCTATAAGCACTGGTGCATTTGTACGACCTATGGGAACCGCACGAATACCGATACCAATTATAAATCTCGGTGCCTTTCTGTGATACTGTGCACTGGTGCATTTCTATATGTCTACGCCCCAATGCGTTGATACGACCTATGGGCACCGCACAAATCCCACGGCTAATTAGAACCGCCCTGTGTGTTGTATCACCAAAACTACGCCTGATGCGGTTTTATACCTTAACGGCTCGGTGCATTTTGCTTCGACCGCCCGAGGGTGCCTTATATATGAACGCACCAGTGCGTTCAAGTCAGAGTAGCGCACTAATGAAAAAACATCCATAATAACCTCTGGCTGCCCTTTTTTTTTTAGTTGTGTTGAATTTCCGTTAAAAGCTCCTCCAAAACCTCCGTAACCATAAACGGATGTTGTAGCAAATGTTTTTTTGACAATTTTGGTCAAATTTATAACACTAAAAACCTCCTTTATAACCTCCGCTAGAGGGTCTTTTCCTTGTAGTGTCTTTCTCCTCCTTCGCTTTGAAAGGTTCTCCAATTACACGTTTGGATCCATTCATGGGTGGGATGTGACTACACCCCTTGGATCATATCTATGTAATTCAAGCTCCCCAAACTTGAAATGCTCTAGATATGTTGCTTCAACCTATGCTTCTTTAAAATTCCTTATCCATTACATGCCTACATAAATCGGTATGCAGGCCATGGAACCTTATTAAATTAAGATAAAATATTTCCAACTCATTTGGCTACCTAATATGAAATCTCTTGCAAAATTACCTTATTTATCATAGATAATGGAAGTCAGTTGATGGCTTCCATGACCCAAAAACCCTAATTTAAGTTTAGTCTAGTGGGGTGAACCAATCAACAACTACTTTTAATTTTTATTTAGTTGTGATCTAACATACAAGGTGAATCATGGTCAAATAGAATGTGGGCAGTGAAATTAAGCCTTCAATTATTCTCATATATGACTATGCATGTTGGTTTTCCCACAATGCCTTGCAATAGATATGCATTGGTTGAATGTCGAGGGTGATATTGCAATTCCACTCCATCATTTTGAGCTTGCATCTGGTGCATATACATTCAAGTCAATATAAATCCATATAACTCTTTCCACTTTCCATATACTGGATTTTGGGCCTCTATCACCCTGGCTTGGATGCCAAAATTATTTTATCCCAGTTGAATATAAATCCATTGTGAGCACATGTATACATATGTGGCACCTAAATATCCTCAAATATTTCTTTTGTGGCCTTGTTATAAAATCTGCAACACATAATTGCAAATAGCTTATAGGATTTCCTAAGCATTGTTATTTTATATATTTCGTCGCCCTTTCTCTTGAATTTTTTGGGGTCCTACCACCAACTCTTTAAAATATCTTTGTTGCTCAAATTTAACTTGTGATACTAGCTCAATGAGAAAGCCACTTGATATTTAGGTAGTTTATAATATATAGCTATTCAGGGGTATGTAAGTGTAGCGATTTCATTTCCATGACTATCTTTGATATTCATGTCCTTGATGTCAATGCATTTGATGATCCATCCAATAGTTTCCCCACATGGAAAGATTGTTGGATGAGATGCTACTTTGTGTAACCATGATATTATAACATTATGATAAGCATTGATATCTTCTTGTGCATCGGTGTATTGATATATCTCATGCCAACTGATGGGCATAGATTTGTTAATAAATCACCCTGTGTCAGCATATGTAGGTATCAAAGCAACAAGACTTTCTTCTACTCCTTCCTCTGCAGGTTATTTTCCATGTCTCCTTTTTTGGGGAGGAATATCTTCAAATGAGGATATGCTCAAATAAAAAAAATATTTTGGACATATAAGATCAAATATATTCATCAAAATACATAAATTATAAGGAAAAAATAATAACTCAGTGTGTAGTGAAAGTTGATAGTGTAGTTTGAGGTTATGGAAAGTGTTATATCACAGGGAGAGTAATCAGGCTAGGAAGAGGAATTGTGATGCGATGCGGAAATGTATTATGACATGATAATATGGAATATCACATCATCCCATCATACTCTAAGCAGGAGAAATGTGTCGTATCACGATAATAGAAGTAAAACTATAAAAGATAATTATGTTGTGACACAGGAGGGTAGCAATATGGAGATGTGGAACATCACAAACTTCTATTGCATATATGAAAAAAAAAAAATTCAGGGTGCAATATGCATGCCTACACTATTAAGAAAAATTGTGATGTAATATATTATTAAGGAATAATGTGCACCATGTGTTTCCTAAGGGAGAGGCATGGGGATGGGAAGAGAAGTCACAATGTGATGGAAATGGGGAAAAAAAGTGACTATAAGTGTTGAAAGGATGAATGTTTAGTCACACTTATATGTATATAGTGGAAGATGAAATGGTAAGGTAGGTGAGAGGCTAAATTTAAATATGTAATTATAATATTTTTTCTAAAACAATGATTGTGGGAGTTACGTGATCCGGTGGATCAATTTAATGCTCAAAATTCAGAGTGCTTGAATTGGCTCGAAACTAGTGCCAAAGCGAAGGTCTCGTCTCCCTCAATCCAACACAACTAATTTCACTCAAATATGACATCAGATGCTCCCAATAACGCATTCTGATCAATTTGGGAAAAAACTACAAATTTGAAAAATGGGTTTGCAGGGATGTCGAGTCAGCAATCTATACGTTGGCTTGGCCATAATTGGACAAGGTGACTGGGTCCTCCATCAGGATATGGATGATGAACACTTTGCATCATTTGACTCGTTGGAATTTTTGAGTTTCTATTGCTTTGTTTGATTATTGAGTGGACCAATTAAGAGGAGCCATGTGGGCGAATCCCTAGCTTCCATGTGGCCTCCTAATGGCAAATAAAAAAATTATTGGAGGTCAAGCAGCCTCTGCGAGAATCAAACATGAGACTGCATGCATTCCAATCAAGCCTTCCACCATTCTCGCTACATTGGTTCTTATTATGTATGGTTTTCAAGTTATATTTAAGGTTTATGGGTAGCAAGGTCAAAGGTGGGGATCGGGGTTAACCCTAGACCCCAGTCCACCAACCAGGGTCTAGGGTTAACCCCAGCCCCAAAATATGTATTATATGTGTTAAACCAAAGCCCAAACAACAAATCAAATTAGCGGTGAAAAAAACATATCATACAACAAAAAACCATATGATATAATTATATGCAAATTCTATGGAGTGGAAGGTTTTCGGAACCCCGGCGGTTAGGTTCCACGGTGAACACATGTAAATTCAAAGGGAGGCGAGAGGAACCTGCTTCGTTTAGGTTTCTTTCTAACCCTAACCCACAAGAAAACTCAACCCCACAGTCAAACAACCAGAGTCCAAGTTTAGCGGGAAACAATGATTTAAACCCTGAATCTGACAGCAATAAACATGCCACTTGGCACATTTTTAGTGGATCATGGGTTGACCATGTAAAATTATTGAAGCCAAAATTTGCACTCGGTGTGGCGGTAATCTCGCTGACATGGAGTGAATTTGTCGCTCCACGTGGTTGCAAAAGACGGAAATTGTAGAACATATTGCAGAGAAATGTGAATTGTAGGATAGTTAGCAGAAAAACTTCTATGGAGAATAACTTAGTCAATTTTTTACCTTTTTAAGTGTAGAAAGATCCCATCTGGGGGTTTTTGACTATTCTGGAGACATTCGATACATTATTTTAGCATTTTTAGCACTGTAACTTTATGTAAACACATTTTTTAGCATAATTAAGGAGGCCCAACATTGGAAGTTGGACCAGGAGATGTAGCCCAGGAGGGGTGAACTCCTTCATCATTTGTTTTCTTGTGTATTTTTTTTTTTTTGTAACCCAGAGGAACCCAGCAACCCGCCTAACACGTAACTACTAGAAAACCTCTAGTGGGATACGAATTTTCCTCCTCCCCGCGGCCCGGATCACAAAAGGGGGATTTGAACCCGGGCCTTTCGAGTTACAACAATTTCACATTTCTCGGATAACCAATTACGCCAAGCAGAGACCTATCTTGTGTATATTATTATGGTACTTATGTCTTCTTTATTTTCTGCAATACTGAGTTTTAAAGCATGTTAATTTTTTAATGAAATTTACATATGTGTTTAAAAACCCTAATCATTTCACTTGCAAGTTGTACCATAAACTCTCAATATTTCATATACATATCAGTTTGGTATCAAAGATTTTTTTCTTAATTTTATTTGAGGGTTTAATTTTATTGTAAGTGTTTCTAATGCTTACAAGGTTGAAGATCAAATGAGGAGAAAGAAAATATTGTGGTTGTAATTCCTCAAGTTAGGTCAAGGACAAGGAGAACACATTTTCCACAATATCCACCACAAATTTCACCTCAAGTTGCACCAGAAGCTTCACCAGTCATGACACATGAAGAGAGCTTGAAAATATGTCAAAGGATGAGAAGGCTTCTAGAAAATCATTCTTTGACATGACACAAATGGTGAAATTTCTCTATGAAGAGAGAAACACAAGGTTTCAAGGTGAGAGCTCCAATCCTCCAACGGGATATAACCCTCCAAGAAGAGATGGAGGAGATGGGGACAATCCTCAAAAATGGAATGTAGGGAATGGTTAAAAACCACCTTTAACTCCACCATTCTCTTCACCTCCATCCTCACCTCCATGTTCACCATCATCATCTTCCACAACAACCCCTTCACAAACACCTCCACATTCTCCAAAGGGACATGGTAAAACTCTAGTTTTTAAACTTGACATGAAGTTTGATTTTCCAATGTATAATGGAGAGGTATATGTTGAGATATTAGATAATTGGGTTCGTCAACTTGAAGTGTATTGTAGGATACAAAGGGTCAAGGGATGAGACCAATATTTAGCTTGCTCCATTAAGGTTGTACTCATTTGGTTGGAAGCCAAAACTCAAGAGGACATGAAGAAACATGGTAAGGTATTATCCTCTTGGAATGATTTTTTTGTTTCATTAAGAAGACATTTTTATCCATTAGCATACATGCAGGAATCTATAATGGATTGGAAAAACTTTAGGCAAGGAAAGGGTCAAAGTTTGCAAAGATATACTCAAGAGTTAGAAGGAGATAATTAATATTAGGTGTAGATTTGTCATATCAAGATACTTTGTTGATGTTTGCATAGTTATTTGAGACACACTATTTTCATGTTTATTCCTTCAATTTTAGATGAAGTTTGTGTACATGCCACAAAACTAGAAGAAAGAGGGAAACATGTTTCTGATGAGAAAAGTGAGAGTTCCTTTGGGTCTAGAGAAAAAGGAAAAGGTAAGTTTAAGGAAAAATTGAAGAATAATTCTCCCATCAATATGGAGAAATAAAAACTTACATGCAAACATCGTTCCAAAGAGGTCCATGATGAAGATCATTATTGGAAACTTCATCCAAAGATGAGACCCAAAAATTTTAAAAACAAGGAGAAGGAGAAAACAGCTGCAAATACACAACATTCTCATTCCGGAAATGAAACAAATATCACAACCATGGGTTTTAAAGGTAAGGACATTGCAAATACTAGTTCTTCAAGTTGTCTCAATGATACTCAAAATGAAAAAACAAGAATTGAGCTTTTCCATATTAGAGTTATTTCAAATCATACCAAGATAGGCACATTTTTTGAAAGTGGTTCAAAAGAAAGATACCATTCCTCATCCTAAGCCATATATTTTAGGTTGGGTATGTGATAATACAAATTTACAGGTTACAAGGAAGTGCATACTTAGATTTGCAATCACTGCAAACTTTCCTGGCGAAGTTTAACTTGATGTAGTTCCACTTGATATATGTGGTATAGTTTTGGGAATCCCATATCTTTATGATAGGAGAGCCATTTTTCACCACCATGAGAAAAATGTATCACTTGTTGAAGAATGGTATTGAGTATATTGTTAGAGCGCATAGCAAGAAAATGAGTTTGTCTCTTATGAATGCTAGACAAATGAAGAGAATTGTTAATGCTAGTAATAATTTTGCATTGTTAATATTCAAGCATAAAGATGTTGTGAATGAAGCTTTTCAAGGATATGATTCAAATATGATATTTGATTTCATTGATGTTTATAATCAAAATGATAATATGTTTCAGGAGTTTAACATGTTTCCTCCTCAAAGAGGTAAACAACATGAAGTGAATTTACAACAAAATGCATCATTGTTGAACATTGGTGTGAACAAGATGCCAGTGTTAGAGAATGCAGGGGTCAAAGAGAAAATGAAACAAAAATTTGACAAAGAGGAAATTGGTTCCAAGTATTTTTATTGTGGATTTTTTGGCTTTTAAAAGGGATGGTGCATGGGAATGGCGATCACATTTGGTCAAGAGTCGAGTCAAGTGAAAGGCTAGACATGTTAAGCATCATCATGATAGACAATGGTCAAGTAGAAGTAAATTTGAAATTGCATAAGTTTCCTTTAATTGAAGACCGAAGAGGTAATTTTCATATTCATTCAAAGGAATTTTACTGTTTTTCATATTCTAGGAAATCGCAGCAATATGTCATTGTTGACAGCAAGACAGGGATTCCAAAATCAGGGAAAATGATGTATTTTCATGAAAATCTCAAAGCGAAAAATTCAAGCAAAGTTCAATGGGTTTAGAATGGAAGTGTGAGGGATTTTTACCCTCATCTACTTTTTGATTGATAATGAGATTTTGGAGGTCCAAAATCTTCCAGTGGGGAGGAATGATCCAATGGATTAGTTTAATGCTCAAAATTCAAAGTTCTCGGATTGGATCTAAACTAGTGCCAAAGAGAAGATCTCATTGCCCTAAATCCAATGCAACTCGTTTCACTCAAATCCGACATCGTATTCTCCCAATATCGTGTTCTGATTGATTTGGGAAACAAATACAAATTTGAAAAATGGGTTTGTAGGGATGTTGAGTTAGTAGTCTATACGCTGACTAAACCATGATTGGGCAAGGTGACTGGGTCCTCCATTAGCCTATGGATGATCAACACTTGGTATCATTTGACTAGTTTGAATTTGTGAGCTTCTATTCATTAAGTTTGATTATTGGGTGGACCAATTAGGAGGAACCACGTGGGCTAATCCCTGGATGCCACGTGGCCTCCTAATGGCTAATTAAAATTTTATTGGAGGTCGAGCAGCCTCCGCAAGAATCAAACACGAGACCTCATACATACCAACCAATCCGTCCACCGTTCCTGCTACATTGGTTCTTATTATGTATGGTTTGAAATCTCTATTTAAGTTTTATGGGCGACAAGGTTGGAGGTGGGCACCTGGGTTAACCCTAGACCTCAGTCCACCAACAAGGGTCTAAGGTTAACCTTGTCCCAAACTATGTATTATATGTGTTAAAAAAAATTCCAAACAACAAATCAAATTGGTAGCGGGAAATAGATATCATAAAAAAAAAAATCCATATGATATATTTCTATGCAAATTCTATGGAGCAGAAGGTTTTGGGAACCCCGACGGTTAGGTTCCATGGTGAACACATGTAACAGGTTAACGTGAAAGTCAATTTGACAGGAGGGGAGTAGAACCTGCCTCGGTTAGGGTTCCTGTTAACCCCAACCCACAGCAAAACTCAACCCCACATTCAAACAACCGGAGTCCAATTTTGGCAGGAAACGATGGTTTAAACCTTGAATCTGACAACAGTGGATAGGCCACATGGCGTGTTTTTAGTGGCTCATGGGCCGACCGAGTCAAATTAATGAAGAGAAAATTTTCCCTTGGTGTAGTGGGAATCTTGCCGATGTGGGCCGAGGACAGTTAGTGGAAAAGATTATAGAGAAGTGTGAACTGTAGGACAGTTAGAATAAAAACTTCAGTGGAGCATAACTTAGTTAGGTTTTGACCATTTTGAGTGCAGAAAGAACCCAGCTAGGAGTTTTTTACTGTTTTGGAGCCATTGAAGACATTGTTTTAGAATTCTGAGCAATGTAAATTGATGTAAACACATATTTTTTAGCATAATGAAAGAGGCCCAACATTGCAAGCTAGACCAGGAGATGTAGCCCAGGAGGGGTGAAATCCTTAATCATTTGTTGTCTTGTGTATATTATTATGGTATTGATGTCATATGTTTTTGATGAAATGTTGAGTTGTAAAGCATTTTAATGTGTTAATGAAATTGACATAAGTTTTTAAAAACCATAATCATCTCACTTGCAATTTATACCATAAACTCTCAAGCTTTCATATACAGATCATCAAGTGTGCAGTATGTAGCTTGCAATTGGTGCATATGTTATCAATCATGGTAGCGCAGTGAAACTCCAAATGACAAGAAGAGTTGCCAAATTGTGTAGCGCAAGGGAGAAAAAGACACTTGTGATAAAAAATACAATTAAAATGGATGGAAAGGGGGGGATAGTTTATATACTGTTCTCATTATTTGAGGGAATTTAATGTGCATTTATTTTTTTTTCACAAAATTTTTTTTGATGGAAGACTAAGTTGCAAATATGTGAGACAATGGACTTAAGGATTATGATGCACCATTACATGGTTGTGATGAGATGCATTATGGAGATTTGATATCATGCACTGTAAATATGTGATGTTCCATTCAATTTATAAAAAAATTTAAAGTTAAAACTATCCCTTCCCTTCCCAAGATAAGGGCATGAACAACATTTTTAGGGGTTAGATCACATAGATCTCTAAGCTTTAGAAGGGGGATACTAAATTTTGGCTGCTTTAAGAAAAAATTGTGTTGTTGTAGTTGCTAAAACATATTTAAAGTAGGGAAAGGACAAATTAGGGAAAGCCAAGGGTTGTGATTTTCAATGAGAATTCAATCATCTTATAACTAATCATTATATTTCTAAGAGAGCCCATTTGAAAGGGCTCTCACATTTTATCATTTTTGGAACTACTTTTATTTTAATAAAAATAATCCATTAGGCCCATTTTTCAGGAAATCAATATAGTATTTTTCATGTATATGTTGTGAACTACTTCTAGTCTATGTGTTATCGTTTTCACTACTACAAGGTTATGTTATGCATTTCATAGAGTGTTTTTTTTAATTGTATAGATTTGCTCCTCATTTATTTTCAAACATTTTTATTCTGAATTAAAAAATGGATGATGTTGAGAGATTTTTTTGGTTCAAACTAATCTATGCACTTACTTTACTCATGTATTGATAAGGTATATTTTTATCTAACAACTAATTTGTTTGGAGTACAATCAAGAACTAATGATTTTACTCTCTATTTATTTTAATTAGTTTGATCCTAGATATGATAGGTTAGATTATATTTACTTTCAATATTTAGATTTAGAACATATTTCACCCTACATTTTTCACATCAATCAACCCCCATATCCATTCATTTCTAGTGCTGGTAGCCAATCCAAAATCTAGATAGATATTCTACACCAAAAGGTGTGAGATCTAATTGTGACTTCACAATAGAGAGTAAATCTATCTATCGAGGTGAATTTTTCCTACAAAAACAAAAACTTTGACTGAATTTCAAGTTCCTACTACAAGATATTTGTCTCATGAACCATATCATGTGCAAAAATCTAAGTGAATTATTTTAATGTGAATATGAAATAGTCTTTGTATAATTGGGTATATTATTTTGTGCTTGAGATCTACATTATTTTATTTGTTGCACCTCTAATCTATTACACTACTATACTATGGGTTGTATTCTTATATCATGGGAAAACTTGCAACTTAGCTTATTGGAATCAATGTTAGTGGAATTTAATTCACAATGTATTGTTTCTACAAATATATAGATGGTTGGTTGGTTCTTTGGTATATTTTGAATTTGGGCTTTTGGAATTATTGCAAAGAAAAAATTATTTTGATGCAACATATGACCAAGTGAAAATTATTTTGACACAACATATTGCATCATATAAAATATCTTAATGTGATATGCGTCTTTTTGGATGTGTTATGTTGCATGAAAAATCATTTCACAAGAAAATATTATTTGTATGTTTCAATATAGAAATTCTTACAATATATTATCTCATAGAAATGATCTTTGTGTAATTTGTCATTTATTTTATCATGTGAAAGTATATTGCAAGGAAAAATAATCATGTGATACAATATATCACAAAGAAATTGCTTTCATGTGGTACAATATTGCATGGTTTATTTTCCATGCAATATTGTATTACATGCATAAACATTTGTCTTCTCATGAAACAATGCACCACAATGTTTTTGGTGTAATTGTATTTAACCTAAAACTTGTGATCCCTGAGTGGTTATTACACTAAGAGTCAACTTCCACAATCCAATGTAAAGGAAATGTATAATTTCATGTTCAAGATCAAGTTAACAAGTGGCATTTAAAAACAATAATAAAATGTATTTAAATGTTGACTTTAAGTAAAATATAATCTATATAAGTCAACAACATCCTCACATTTTCAAATAGGAATTCTAGAACATCCTCTAAAATATATATATATATCTATATATATATATATATATATATATATATATATATATATGAATCTTATGCATACACTTATGTAAGAAGGTGTTAATCCATTGAAAAAATACAGCTTTCTCTCATAATTCCCAAGAAAATATACATGTATAATTTATAAATCCCAGGCAAATATTCACATATTGTTGATTTGATGTACCATTATTACATATAAAGTTTTGATAGAGTTGGATTTTCCATGAAGAAAATGTATGTTTTTTTTTTATTCATTCATGTATTGTATTATTTATATGGTTTACATAATGCATTTTCGACTAAGGTTGCAGCCATGTGTATGCTAATAAAAAAAACCAAATTATTTATATAAGAAACATTGTGGTTGCATACTTGACATGTTGGAAAGTGAAAATATGATATAGATTTAGGAAGGAACGAAATGAAATACAGATATAAACGGAAACACAAAGATACAATGAAAACAAAATTTCAATTCATTAATAACAAAGTATTGATAGTAAACTAGCTCAGACGATAGTAGATTATCTCTGAGAAGAGATGTGATGGCCACATGCCTTCGGAATTGTGTTACAATGAATCTTGAAGGCCTATTTACTATTGAGAAACAATGGAAAACCTTAAACATACAAAAACCTAACCATAGGAGATGAAGCACCAAAAATTTTATGGGCCTCGTTGGGGTAAATTGGTACATCAAATTCCCAGGGTTGTAACTTTGGCATATGATTTTCATTTGACGTGTATGCTACCTCGTTAGAAATATGTATCTGAGGATTACAACTTTAAGTTGTGAACCCATCCCACACTATACATTTTTTCCTATTTTCTAAAAAAACACTGTTTAAGGCCTCAAAACGGCTCTGGAAGTTCAGGACCTAAAAAACTTCCAAAAATAGTAAATTGTGCTACAATTAAGGAAACTAAAAGAAACAATGGTGGGGGTCCAAGTGGAATAGGCGTGTGGACACCAATATCCACCTGGATCAGTCCTCACCACTTAGGAAGCAATGGTTCCCATTGCGTTGATTTTCTCCATTAGATGGGAAAACTTATGCTAAACTTGGTCCCTGATGAGCCACTTGCCTCGGTGCAGGAGTTGGCCAGCTTTGACAACCTGATATAGTTGGATTTTTTTTTGGAGAGTGTTCTTGATTTTTGTATCCATGATCTAATAGATTGTAGCCTATTCCATGTATTTTGGGTTTAGCTTTGTTGATGTGAGTTGTTCTACAATGCATATTGTGTCTAGTAATGGTGGAAATTATGGTTGAAGGCGCTCCACATTGAACATTAGGTGCAGGCCAAGGAATGGGGGAATGTTGAGCTCAAAATAATTGTCTCACATAGCCTTGGTGATGGTGTAAGGCCCATATCATAGTGGTATGAGCTTTCTATAGGCTCCGGTAAGGAGTTCTTTCGAAAAATGCAATCAAAATTTGTCGCCCACCTAAAACTTGTGGGGCACCTAATGTTGATCATGTCACTTCTTGTACTTGGAATTGGACTTATCCAATATATTGTGCACCTGATGGTAGATGTGTTGGATGTGTTCAATAAATCGGGTTGATTTATCATCCTTGAAATGTATGTGTGTGGATTTTTTCTATGTAGCCGCATGTGGCATGGAGACATTAATCAAACACAATGGTCGAAAACCCAGACCCACTTGAAAGGAACTATGACCAGTCAAGATATGGAGAGATTTGTTATAACTATGGTGCACATAAGGAAGGATCTCATCCCATTTTTTTTTATGCTTGGAGTTGTACATGTGCACTATCATCATGTTGACAACCTCTATCTGGCCATCTGTTTGGGGATGGAATGTGGATGAATTGTTGAGATTAGTGTCCAATAATGTACAGAGGCTCGACCATAATGTGTTCAGGAATATTATATCACAATCTAATATAATGGTCTGCAGGATTCCAAAATTTACCCATACTCGTTCAAACAAGATTTTAGCAGTGTCCTCTATTGTGATGCTCTTCTTGTAAGCTAACAATATAGCCATCTTATAAAATCTATCCATGACCATAAATACACAATCATTACCATGCTTGGTATAAGGGAGGGTTGAAAAATAGTCCATGGAGATGGATTCCAAGAGCTAGGTGGGAGTAGGCAGAGGAGTGCACAATCCTTTCTTATTGATGGCTAGCTTGGAGATGGCACAGGTAGTGCAGGATCTTATATATTTTCCAACGTCCTATCAGAGTTTTTTCCAATAAAAATACTTTTGTAGTTGGACACAGTTTTATCCACTCCAAAGCGTCCTACGACCTAACTGTAGTGTGTCTCCAAAATAAATTTGGTACGCTCGCTTGAAGGAACACAAAGGTGGCCTAGGTAGAATATTAGTGTGCCCTAGAGGTGGAAATATGTACCTTGCTTTCCATCCACTAGCATCTGGTATGTGGTGGCGAACTCTGGATAATTTTTGTATAGTTGTGGCCATCCAAAGGTCTCATGGCCACAAGAGTTGAGAATAGTATTCAGGGCTACAACTGGGGGCCAACTAAGGCAATTTGCAACAGGATTGGTGTTTCCCCTCTTGTACTTAATGTTAAAGTGGAATTTTTGCAGATATGTAGACCACTTATGTTGGTGATCATTCTACAACTTCCCTTGTGTCTGTATAAACTGAAGAAGTCGGTGATCTGTGTGAATGAACATATCCTTCCCCAGAAACTAATGTTTCCAATGTCGGAAATCCTACATGATCAAATACATATGTTTATCATAATTGAGTAACTTTTGAATTTTATCATAAATCATCTCACTATGATAGGCCACCAAAGGCACTTTTTGGGTGATAACTGCACCAATATCATAGTCGAAGGCGCATATCTTGATTTCAAATTGTTGTTTTAGGTCTGGAAATGTGAGTACAGGTGCAGAGCAGAGGAAATATTCAGTTCAACGAATTCCTTCTGTTGGGATGTGGACTAGGAAAATGTTTCTTTCATTCCTCCCTTGGTAACTTGACTCAAAGGCCAAGTGATATGGGAGAATCCCAACACGAAACTCTATTAAAAACTAGCAAGGCCCAAAATTATGTGAAGTTATGTTAGAGTGGTCGGGGCTTACCAATATCGAATGAATTTGATCTTAGCTGGATCCACATGCACGCCTTGCACATCTATGGCATAACCCAGATGTTAGAACTATCTCATTCAAAATGTGCATTTCTCCAAGTTGGAAAATAATTTGTGTTGCCGCGGGGTTTGAAGGACCTTTCAAATGTGTTTCAATTTCTCTTCCCAACTATTGTTGAAGATAAGAACGTTGCTCCAAATATACAAACACGAACAAGCTGGTGAAAGACTGCAAGATGTCATCAATGAGCCTCATAAACGTTACAGGGACATTTTTCAACCCAAAAGGCATGACCAACCATTCAAAAAATCCCTCCTTGGATTTGAAGGTGGTATTACATACATATGTGGGCTCTATTGGAACCTAGTGATAGCCATACTTCATATCGATCTTGCTAAAATACTTCACCCCCTTGAGCTAGTCAATAAGGCCATCAATATGTGGAATTGGATACCTATTCGTGATAGTGATTTTATTCAGTGCTTGATAATCAATGCAAAGCCTGTAGGTCCCATCCTTCTTCTATACTAGTACAATTTTTCTCCCATAAGGTGAGGAACTTGGTCGGATGTTCCCTTTTTGCAGCAACTCCTAGATATTCCACTTGATCTCTTCATTTTCCAAAATGGAGTGGCGATATATCATCCCATTGGGTAGAGGTTCTCCAAGGGATAGATCGATCGAATGCTTGACCTGGCAGTGTAAGGGCGCCCCTATGGGTGAGAATAATATTCCCATGTATTCTTCCATGACCTTATCCACCTTATTCTACTTCATGGAGGAAACTTTCCCGAGGGCCATTAATGTGGCCATGATCTTCCCCTTACTTTGAGAGTGAATAAAAAAAAACAAATTTCCTGGTTTAGGAAATGATCTTACTACATTTCTTAGCAAATATCAAAGAGATGGTAGTAGGTTGGGATACCTTTGGTATCTTGTATAAATTATTTCCCAAAATAATAATAAAAATGTGAGACCTAGACTCACACAACATGATGCTTCCAGAAGTATGGTTTGAATAATAATACATCACAAACTTCAAGAGGAGAAAAATCACACAATACATCATCCATGAAGGGCTTGATGTTGTAGGGAAGGAAGCACTTTTGGTTATGTGTAGATCTCGTTCTTGGTGAAGCCACTCGATGGTGTACGGTTGTGGGTGTGGTCTAGTTAGTAGGCCCAACCTCTTCACTACCTCTGCTGAAATGGGGTTCTTTTGGCTCCCGTCGTCGATAATGAATTGCAGTGGAGAACCCTTCACCCACATCTACGAGTGGAAGACACGCTTCCCCTCCTATGGATATTCAAGTTAAATCTTCTAGACCTTGGTTGTGGCAATGGTGGCATTGGGTTCTATGTAAATAATCTTCTTCCCCTTATCGTTCCCATATTCGGGTTCTAGCTCGAAATCAAAACATGCATCAGACTCTAAAGCTTTCAAATCGTCCACCAATGACTAATTATCACAACAATAATTTATGTTGTGAGTGGGGCTCTTGTGTAATTGATCACACCACTTTCCTATATCCTTCCTCATATTCATAGCGCCATTATTTTCTTGCGGCTCTAATGGTTTGTCATGGGTCACTCCACCTTGTATTTGTCCTTTTTCATGCGGTCTGGGGGCGCTCTTTCCATGCTACTGATTCACAAATCCCAAGTCTCACTTATTTTGTTTAAATTTTTGTTCAATATTGGAAGCATATCAATATGTTACACCAAGCGAAGAGATGTCCAAGAACTCCATTTCTCCCTAGAAGTATTTGTGTAGACAACCATGGTACTTGAGCACCAGATGTCACTCAAAGTCTTTGATACCTAAATTTTTTCGTAGAGTATGAAAAACATTTTTGAGCTCGTTCACTTCTTGTTTCCTTTGTTGTCGTAGTTTGGTCCATTGTATATACTTTCCTCATAGCTCCCAATGGGTTAATGTTATTCCTTGGCAGCATATCGAAAATATTTCCAAGAGGGGGTGACTATAAACAAAGAGGGTTCCTCAACCCTTTTCTCATAGTAAGTTTCCCACCAGTCCTTGACATGGGGGGCAACCTTAAGTAGAGAAAAAGTAATCTTCTTCCTATCATAGAAACTATGGACCGAAAAATAACCTTCCAACAGATTCAACCATTTATATACAACATTTTCATCTATTTGACCTTCAAATATAAGTATATCGAATTTCACTTGTACCTTGAAGGGGGTGGCGCCTCCGAAGTGACTGTTGGATGAAGATGCATCGATGGTGGGCATCCATCGAAGGATCTCAGAAAATTTTTTCATCATCTCTTTCCTTTTCCGCTCAAGGGCTTCTTCGAGCAACAGTTTTATAGGATCTCCTACTCTCTCATCCTTCTTTTCTTCCACCATGGGAGGTCATCGATGTCGGTGGGGAAAGTATTACAAAGGCTCAACTAGTTCAAGTCCCAACTCCTTATACCTTAACCTCGTTGGGGGCATTCACAGAAAAACAAAGAAAGAGAAAACTGCTCTAGTACCACTGATCTATATTTGTGAAGGAACAAAATGAAATATAGACATAAACATAAACACAGAGATACAACGAAAATATGACATCAATTCATTTAAACAAAGCATTGAAAACTATTTACATGTATAATGGAAATAAAATATCTCAAGTTATGATGTCTTATATCTAAGAAGAGATTTGGCAGCTAAATTCCTTTTGAAATATCTTACAATGAGGCTCGAAGGCCTATTTATAATTAAGAAATAATCAAAAACCCTAAACATCCAAAAACCTAACCCTAGGAGACGAAGTGCCAAAATTTTGTGGGCCTCGTTGAGGTAAATTGGTACATCAACTTCCTGAGGTCGTAACTTTGGCATATAATCGATGTTTGACACGTATGCTACCTCATTAGAAAGATCTATCTGAGGACTACAAATTTTTATTTCAAACCCTTATCGTGGGCTATTGGTTTTCCCATTTTCCAAAAAATCGTTTAGGGCCTTAAAACGGCTTTGGAAGTTCAAGACTTGAAAACTGTCAAAAATAGTAAATTGTGTTGCAATTAAGGAAACTGAAGAAACAATGGTGGGGGTCCAAATGGAATAGGCGGGTGGCTACAAATATCCACCTAGATAAAATTCCACATTATTATATATGCAACATAAAAACATTATAGCTCATATAGTACACATTCTACAATGGTGGTGGTAACAAGTCGGAAAATGAAAAAAAAAAAACCTATTTTTTGTCATTGATTGAGACAATATATTAATTGTAAGATGTCTTTGAGTTGTTCTCTTCCATTGAAATGGCATAAACCATTTACATAATCTAAGAGTCATAGATAAAGAAAGTGTTCAAGACAAATATATATCAATGTTGTTTCAATTGTGAACCAATCCTTAACT
This sequence comes from Pinus albicaulis, assembly GCA_034641835.2. Lineage (NCBI taxonomy): Eukaryota > Viridiplantae > Streptophyta > Pinopsida > Pinales > Pinaceae > Pinus > Pinus albicaulis. The sequence continues at coordinate 454,660,494 of CM076574.1, read as the reverse complement.
GGCTCAAATAATATTTTTCCTCTTACTCAATTCATAATTTCAAATAATACGAATTGTTAAGGTTTTCAAAAATAACTCAATATTATACTACATTCTACCATATTACATAATAATATTGTATTCCTGAGTAATGGAGAAAGAATTCACGCACTATGTATGCAGAGAGATATAATATACAATTCCTTTTGTGACTTTAAATGATATATTGCATAGCGGAAGTAAAAACAACACAACAATGTAATTCTATATTAGCTCCAAATCTATCAAGAGTTGACAGGGGTCAATTCCATGGAGTTGCAAACCTTTTTTATGGACAAAAACTCAAGAGAGGTTTACACATCATTGGATGTTATCCCTTTAAAATTTTAGTAGGTCTAGTTAAGATGGCTCTATATAGGTTAAAGTCATTTAAAATACACCCTTTGTGTATGGTTGCATATGACATTGGTGGCTAGTGGGTGGGATTCGTTGTCCAACATTTTATGGGTTTGGAGAATTGCATAATGATGTTTTACTTCATTTGTGATGATCATGTGAGTTGTATTAATTTAATTCAATTATTTATTTGTATATTGAAGATACTCAACATATCTTATGTCTTTTGTTGTTCATGTGTTCTTTATGTGGGATGTATAGGATTCTCCTTTTTGAAAATCACTTATATTTTACTTCAACACATTTATTCATACTAGTTTCTATGTTAGAAGGGTATAAGGTTAAATATTGACATAATAATACAAAAAATATATGGCATTGATGACTTTGAGGAGTTATAAGGTATCAAAAACGTGCCTACAAGGTTTGAACCACTCTCCAGATGCATAAACCCAACACTTACCAACTACAATGATACTTGTGAATTATTTCAATTGATCTTACACTCTTGCATATATAACATTTAATGATAATTGATATTGAAGATATGATTAATAAAATTTAAATAAATTATTTCAACATTATGCAAATAACATGTTTACATAATAAAATTTTGAATTTGAATATGTGATAAATAGAAACTAAATCCAGGTTTTGTAATTTCACACAAAAGTATTTAAATAATTTCTTATATTAATCGATACAATATATGTTTTTTAGTAAGATATTCCCCATAAACATATAACACCTAAGAAATTTGAACTTCCATAAATAGTCACAAAAGGAGTATGATAAGGATATTTCATTGCAATAAAGTATACTTGTATTATGATAAAATAAGGATAAAAGTACATGCTTTACATTTTTTCTCGAGCTCATAATAAATTCATCTTCAAATAATCGCGAAGTTATCTAAATATTGAAAATTTGAATGAGAAAATTCCCTCTATGGAGACATATTCAATGGGATTATTATAACTAACTCAGTATTATTTTTTAAACATTTACCTTCCTTCCTAATGAAAAATTATCCTTAAACATTCAAATAAGGATCAATCCAACATTCATCTTCATCAACTGCTTTGGCCCACCTTCGCTTCAAAATTTCCATTTCAATGTAGGAGCGTTTTCTAACCTACACAAAATTAGACAAATTCAAAATTATATATTTCCATTACACAGATAATCTTTAACCTAATTGTAGGTTATAATTATTAGAGGGCCTATCTACAAAGTCAACCATTGATTTTTTCACCCTATAATGACTCAAATCTACAATCATATTACAACGATGGAAATTACTCATATATACCATGAAACAAAAATCTAGATACATACCTCCAATCTTATATCGTCATGAGCTCTAAAAGAAATCTGGATTAAGTACACATTCAAATAACTCAGAGATAATAAATATTTGATGATTGTGCGACATTATTAATATATTACTCACATGTCTCCACTAATACTTATCTCTAGTTTAACTCAATGTAGAACATTAATTCAATGCCAAAAAATTATGATTCTGATAATGAACCTACCACATTCATATTATGTTTTCCTCCCAATGATGGTATTCCTAGGTGTAATATATATTCACTATCAATGACCCCAACCTTCTTGGTTCGATCACCCTATAAAAATAAAACCTTTCAAACATATTAGATTCCAAGGACAATAATATAATGCATATGTTAAAATCCATTCTATTTGTGTACAATAAATTGCAGAAAAATATATTATTTTAATGAAAAATATATATTTTTAATTAAATAGTTACTCTAAAATACCTGTGCACAATAACCAAGCTTCATATCCATACCCCAACCATGGATCAAGTCATTCTGCACAAAACAACAATATCAATGAGAAAATTCTATTGTCAAACATCTAATGTTCCATTTTGTACAACTTGCTAAAGGTTTATAATTTCAAAAATATGTTAATTTACATGTCATTGTTGTGTAGCTTGTTGAGGGTTTATGTTTTCAAATAAGACTAATTATGTTATGAAACCAGCTTGCAAAATAGAAAAAAAAATAGATCAATGCCTTATAAATAAGCCTCTTCGAGGGGGCAACCTCGTTTACATTACCTAAATGAACAATTCTTGGTTGATACAAATGACAAAACCTCCTTTCTATATATAGGAGTCCATGGGGTCACAATATAATCCTAGTTGACCTAACAATAATAATGTAAGGGCACAATAATAATGATATGGGGACTATAGGGGTACAACAATAACAATAAGGGGGCTACACTAACAACAATAAGGGACTACACTCGTAATAAAGGGACCTAACATGCCCCTCTCCTTCAAAAAAGTGTTGTCCTCAACGCTTGAGTAGTTCTAGATGCTTTTGTATAAAATTCTCATCCTCCCATGTGGAATATTCAATGGGTAAGTTCTTCCACTTGATGAGATACTCTAAAATTGATAGATTTTGAAGTTGTCGAGTTCTTGTTTCCGTGACTGCTTCAGGTTTCAATATGATTTTGCCTTCCTCATCAAGTTCTGGATATATTGTTTGAACCAGAAGTTTGTCACCAATAACCTTCTTTAAGCATGAAACATGGAAAAATGGGTGCACTCGAGAAGATGCAGGAAGCTCCAATTTATATGCCATAGTACCAATCTTTTGCAACACCTTGTAAGGGCCATAGTACTTTGGTGATAATTTATTACTCTTCTTAGCTTGCTTGAGGGACATTTGTTTGTATGGTTGTAGCTATAAAAATACCTAGTCACATACATAAAAATTTCTCTCGTTGCAATGTTGATCTGCATGTTATTTCATTCGATTATGTTCCAAATTTAGGTTATCCTTTATGAGTTGGAGAACTTGTTGTTGATGCTCAATGTGATCTTCAATTGCTTGAACCTTAGAATTTTCACTTAAAGATGATGTGATGGACAGCAGATGATATCCATAAAGTGCCATAAATGGGGTCATTTTTGTTGCAGTGTGGAAGGAAGTGTTATATCACCATTCATCCAGAGCTAACCAATTGACCCATTGTGTTTCTTTATTAGATACAAAGCAACGAAGATGTCCCTCCAAACATTTTCTCACTATCTCAGTTTGCCCATCGGATTGAGGATGATAAAATGAGCTATGAGCTAGTTGAGTACCCAAACAAGAAAATAATTCCATCCAAAAATTTCCATTGAAAATGGGATCTCTATCGCTTACAATGATCTTTGGGTTTCCATGTAGCTTTTGAATCATTTCCATAAATGCAGTAGCAACTGTACTCGATTTAAATGGATGATATAATGCACAAAAGTGTGCATACTTGGTAAGCCTATCAACTACCACCATGATGACACTCTTTACTTCGGACTTAGGTAAACATGTAATAAAATCCATTGAAACATCCTCCCAACGTTGATTTGGAATGGATAAAGGTTGTAGCGGACCCGGGGTCTTAATTGTCTCAATTTTATTTTGCTGGAAAACCAAACATTCCACCACAAACTTTTGAATATCAAATTTAAGACCATCCAAAAAAAATTCTTTCTTCACCCTGTGGTAAGTTTTTAAAAATTCCAAGTGTCCTTCTAAGGGAGAGGTGTGCAATTCCAAAATAATATTCTTTTTTTTGTTGGGAATTCTTACAAAATATAAGTGATATTTATACCATATGGAATCATTTTTCCAACTAAATGTATCAGATGTACTAGTATCTTGATGCAACTTTTGAATGAGTGTCCATACTTCCTCATCATTCTTCCATTCCACCCTTGATTTGATTATCCAATCTGGTTGGATAATAGAAATGGCATGAAGCAATGCTTCGACATCCTCATCCTTTCTTGAGAGTGCATCTACAACAACATTTAGCTTCTTATTTTTGTTGATGATTTCAATGTCATAACCCAAAATCTGTGACCCATTTTTGTTGCTCTTCTAAAGATATTCTTTGTACCAAAAACTATTTAAGACTATCATGATAAAATTTTACCTTGAAGTTTCTTCCCATTAGGTAAGGTCATCATTTCTATAGTGCATGTAGTATTGGCAACATTTCCTTCTCATAAATAGGTTTTGGTAAATACTTTCCTTTGATTGGATGGCTTTCAAAAGCAATGGGTCTTCCTTCTTGCATTAAAACAACACCAATTCCATTTCCTCAGGCATCACATTCCACAAGAAAGGTTTTTGTGAAGTCTAGCATAGCTAAGACCGATGCTTGGCACATTGCTTCTTTAAGACGTTCAAATTAGTTGCTTCAAGAGTCCATGAAAATGCATCTTTCTTCAATAATGTTGTTAGAGGTGTTGTTATTTTCCCATAATTCTTAGCAAACTTGCGATAATACCATGTTAACCTGAGAAATCCTCACAACTGCTTTATGGTTATGGGGACTTTCCATTCCTTAATGGCTTTAAGTTTGTTAGGGTCTACCTTAACACCCTACTGATATACAATATGACCCATATATTCCACCACTTGTACTCCAAAGAAACATTTGGAGGTTTTTTCATATAATTGTTTCTCCTCCAATAATTTGAGCACCCTGTCAACATGTTGAACATGATCCTTCCAAGACCTGTTGTACATTAGTATATCATCAAAAAATAATAACACAAATTTTCTAAGGGTTTGAAAATGGAATTCATCAACCCTTGAAATGTAGAAGGTGCATTGGTAAGGCTAAAAGGCATGACCAAAAATTCATAATGACCCTCATGAGTTTGAAATGTTTTTTTCGAGATGTCTTCAGTCTAAATTCTAATTTGATGATATCCTGAACGGAGATCCAACTTGGTGAAATAAATTGCTCCATGTAATTCATCCAATAATTCATCAATCACGGGAATGGGAAATTTATCTTTAATGGTGAGCTTATTTAGCTCCCTATAATCCGGACACATGCGCCATGATCTATCCTTCTTGTGCACCAATAATACTGGAGCAAAGAAAGAACTTTGACTGGGTTGAATTATATCAGCCTCAAGCATTTCTGCAATCATATGTTCAATTTTACTCTTTTGTACATAATGATGTCTGTAGGGCCTGATGTTTGGAGGAACACTTCCTATAATCAAATGAATAGCATGATCATGATCACAAATAGGTGGGAGTCCTTTGGGAGTTTCAAACACCTTGGAATGATTGTCCAAGACTTTTTGGAGTTATGGAGAAATAGATGATTTTGATGTTGGAAATTCTAGTGAGCATAATTGTGCAATGACGCCTCGTTGTTATTTCTTCAGAAGCTTTGTCATGGCATTAGAGCTTCATTATCTTTCCCAGCTTTCCTGCGATACCCCGTAATTCAACTTCCTTTCCTTTTGAGAAAAAAAAAAAAAAAATTCTTGAAAATTCAAAGCTACCATCCCCCAAGATTGTAACCATTGTACTCCTAGTACAACATCAACACCAAGCCATTGGAATGGAAACAATTGGACTATTCAATACATAGTCCCCCATGGTTATCTTGATATTATGGGACTTTCCAGAGCAATTTATAGTTCCTCCATTTTCCACCATCACTTGACACTCTAGCGTTGGGTATAGGAAGCAATTCAATTCCTTGGCTACCTTACAATGAATAAAATTATGGGTACTACCCAAATCAATAAGTACTATTACATTTTTCTTCTTGATATGTCCTTCTATCTTAAGAGCTTGAAGAGTGGTAATTCCTGCGAATGCATTACAAGATATGGTCGGATTCATTTCTTCTTCCTCTAGGGTTGGTTCCTAGTGTATATCCTCCTCTTTTGAATTTTCTTGTTCATTTTCTTCCTCCTCTTCACAATCTATGTAAAATAATTTCTTCTTAGAACACTTATGACCTTTAGTGTATTTGTTATCACAAATATAGAAAATCCCTTTTGCTCTTTTTTCTTCCAATTTTTTTGGTGTAAACCTTGTAGGTTGTGGAAGTCTAGGAGTAGCAACACTTCCATATTTATAGTTGAGTGGTACGCTTCCTTGTTGCCATAATTTTTCTTTCATTTTTTCTTGCCAACCTGAATGCCTTCTCTAATGTATCAAGTTCCCAAAGGCGAACCTCATGTTGGATGTTATCCTTTAGAGTCCCTATGAAGACATCAATCCTATGTTCCTCTGGAATATTATTTACCCTTATATTCAATTTTTGGAAGTCCTCAATGTGCTCCATCATTGAACCCTTTTGTTTGAGATTTATAAATTGGCTAAAGAAGGTGTTGCTCTTTGTATCCTCATAATGTGCTATCATTTCCTCCGTAAAAACTGACCAAGTGACCATTGGTTTACGAGAACAAAGCCATTGATACCATACAAACTGGTTTTGTTCTAAATATAAATTATAAATGCATAACTTTTTTGCGTTTTGTGTATTATGGAGCTAAAAGTTTTTCTCCATTTGTAGTATCCAAGTTATCGGATCATTATCATCAAACTTCCTCATATATATCTTTGGAATATGGTGGGTCTTAAATCCAACATTAGAGTCTACAAAATAATGATTAACATTATTTTTATTCTCATCATGAGTTTCCTCTATTACCTTTTCGCCATTAGGAATCATTTCTTGTAGCAACTTTGTCAAACCTTTCTTCAAACCTTCCATGTCTGTTTTTAGATCATTCTTCATGTCTTCCATGTTGCCTTTTAGTTCTTCTTCTATACCATCGATCTTAGCTTCCATGCCATCCACACCCTTCATCTTAACTTCCATTCCATTCTTCAAACCATCCATCTTAGCTTCCACGCCTTTCTTCAAACCATCCATGTTGCCTTCTATATCATCCATCTTAGCTTCCACGCCATCCATCTTAGCTTCCATGCCATTATTCAAACCATCCATCTTAGCTTCCAAGCCTTTCTTCAAACCATCCATATTAGCTTCCACGCTTTTCTTCAAATCATCCATCTTATCTTCCACGCCTTTCTTCAAATCATCCATCTTAGCTTCCATTTCATTTTTTGTTACTCTTTACGAGAGCGGAATTTTTTGCACTTGTTCTTGTAAATTTGATATATCATGTTGTGCTTATCCATCTTCATGAGTCACAGTCGAGCCTTCTGAGGGCTTAATGGGTGTTGAATTATTTTTAGGGGGAATTTTAGAACCCAATGCTGATATCTATGCTTCAATATGCCCTTGGAATCACTTCAAACTGATTTTTCAAACAAGACTTATGCAATTTTTTAAAAACATAGACACATTTGTCTTGCTTTTGAGGAGCTCTATATTGAAACTGATGTATCTCTGTAATTTACGATCCCCAATATTTTATCTTTGGCCCTTTAGTAGCCCTTTGAATCTTATTTCCAATGCCATAGGACAAACTTGATTTGGATTCTTCAATACAAAGTTATGCCCAATCTCCCACAATGACCTAATTATGGACAAGTTCAATACAAAGAACTTTTACGGCATGCCATGTGTCACTATTTTCTCCTTCGGATCTTAAATTGATATACAGGAAACTGCAGTCCGTGTAATTTTGGCAAATTTTTATAGAATTCCAATCTGATTCTTAAAGAGAGACTTATGACGGTTTTCCAAAGGTCACCTATTTGAGATGAAATTCGAGATCCCACAAAAACCCTAACTTCCATAGATCGTTTCTCCGAAAATATTGTGAACCAAGATCTAAAATTTTTACATGAAGTTCCTCGTGATTTCTTCGCAAATGGGTTTTTTTTAGCTTCTAAACCTTTGTATCAAAAATGTTATAGCGAAAATTCCACAATGTCTTTTTTGAAGCAGCGAAACCCTAGAATCCAAAGCTCTGATACCAAATGTTATGAAACTAGATCACAAAATAGAAGAAAATATAGATCAACGCCTTAGAAATCAGCCTCTTTGAAGGGGAAACCTCCTTTACATTACATAAATGAATAATTCTTGGATGATACAAATGAAAAACCTCCTTTCTATATATATGAGTCCATCGGGTCACAATATAATCCTAGCCTACCTAACAATAATAATGTAAGGGAACAATAATAACAATATGGTGACTACAAGGGTACAACAATAACAATAAGGGGGCTACACTAACAACAATAAGGGATTACACTAGTAATATAGGGCCCTAACAAATTATATGTAACTTCTTAAGAGCATAAAAAATGTGAATAATAACTTGTTAAATTAGTTAAAGAGGATAGTTAATATAACCATCACCTATGTTTAAGTTATACTGAGTGTCATATTTATTTATGTCAACACTTGTGGATGTGTGTTTGTTATACACAATAGTGGTTAAGGAAAAAGGAAAGTTATACGAAAATTTTAGTGAAATAGTTATAGCCACTCAGTACTACTTAGTAGAAAATAACCAAATCGAATGATACTTTGGATCTCTACATGCTAAATGTATGCATGTTAACCTTATCATAAATATGTTTCATTATACTATTAATGATAGTGTTAAATGATTATGATTAAATTTTGATGAAACTCTAAATGAATAAATTTTGATAAAAATCTCTTAACACTTACTATTTCATCCTAAGTTCATACCCACTGTTTAGTAAAAATTTATAAAATGAGCATAAAGTCTTCATTTTTTATTTAATTTAAGTGGTTTATTGTTTTTTTTTCCTTTTTTAAGAAAATGTTCTCATTTATATTACAAATTTGAACAGAAATTGTGTTTCTTATGCTACACTACCCCTAGAAAATAAAACTAAATAAGTACTAATGTACATCTCATTTATGTTCCTTTAAAAAAATAATCTTCAATCCTACTCGTTACATCATATATTGTATAGGGTGTTTGAGGATTAGTTAATGATACTTTTCAGGAACACCCATGGGCTCTCTATGTACTAGTTGTAGATCTTGGGGCACTTTTTTTTACACATGGTGTTTTGTGTTACCTCCATTACTTACCTGACCCTTGTTTAAACAAGGCATAAGGTGACATTATCCCAAGATGATTTGGGTAGTATCATTTTCATGCTCCTTTCCTCACATTATCTTATTAGATTTATTATTCATATATTTTCTCATTGGTGGGGGTTTCTTCTACACACATATATACGCATTTATCTTGTTACATGTGTTACTCCATGATTGATCATTTAGTGAAGAAATATCATTTATCCTTACCTTGGGATCATGATATTCTCATCATTATTTTGTGTTAGTCATTTCATGCTCAGTGCATTCCTTTCTTAGTTGTGGTGTCCTCTAGCTTGGTTTTGTATTTCCTAAAAGTGCATTTAGATGCATTTACCATTTCATCGTGTATCCATCACTTAACCTAGGCATCATTCATTATTTCATTACATTTACACTTTTCCTAGACATTTTTGATGTGACACTCATATTCCATCATTTATCGACTCATAGAAGGTGCATGACACATATCCACCCATTTTGATATATTTTTCCTTCTTAACTTAACTCTCATGTGTGAATATTGTTGACTATGTTGTCATTGACATTAAGTTCAAAGAGAAATTTTTTAGTGTTGTCAGGGGGATCTTGTTGCATATGTTGTCATTGTTGCAATATTGAATGTACAATGTCATGGCTTGTTGAGTATAATTTGTACAGGAAATGTTCTAACCTAGGTCACATATCCATGGACTCATCAAGCTAACAATCCAATGGGCCATTGGAAATCCAGTTTAAGAGTGATCACAGATTAATTCACATTCAACACATGATGAGAATGTCATGAAGTTCCAAAAATGTCAACGGACACATCATCTATTGGACCATCGGACCATGGAAGAAAAGATATAGAGGGATTTCACCATAAGTTGAAATTGTGGAGTAGGTTAAACATCAAGGAGGTGAAGCCTTCGGTAATCGCCCTCAATCATAAAGGACCATAGGCTAGCACCTGCGGGCTAAAATCCCCTAATGCCATCAGGTCATTGAGCTCAAACCAAGGAAATAAAAACTTTTGAAAATGTGGCATTTCACAATCCCGAGATGATGTGGACACTAGGTGGCTTGGAAAATGTGGACACCACATGGTAGGACAGTTGACATGGTAGCTTGAGGAGATGACGTGTGGCACCCATTTTAGGCATTTTTGGAGGTGGTGGTTGACACATGGAAGGCCCCAAGACATATGGAATTCCTAAGTTACATGATAGGTTTTGGTTTATCGTTATAGGTGACATTACAAACTACATGGAAGCGTAAGTGGTAAGTGATGTGGCAAGGTGGGTCCCACATCAGGCCACAGGTCATCAGTATCGAAACTTTAGTCATCGAATTGCAAGAAAGGTGGATTTTGGCTAGTCAATACTTTGATATCTGATAGGTCCTTGGCCACAACCCTAGGTCACGGAGGGCCAACCATATAAACACTCATAGGCTAAGATTCCACTAGGAATCATACCATCAGACCCCAGGATTATTCTATATTGTTAAACCAGACCGACAACCCAAGATCCCAACACACATGGAAGGATAGGTGACACATCTACGTGGATGAAAAACAAATGATGTAGTAGCATCTAGGGGGTGACACATGGTAGGTGAATTTAGCACTTTTGATAAGCCAAATGGACGTTTGGCGAATGATATGTAAACAGTTGGAAATGTGGAAAGATATTATTAGAAACAAAAAATGATGTGCCAAACATGATGGCAGGTGATGTGGCAATGGATCCCACCTCGGGGCACTGGACCATCGAAACTTTGAATATAGTTAACATTAGAAGGTGTTCTCGATACCCAATATATAACAAGCTTCAAAACACGATCACGGCTTTCGATCGTGAACATCCTACTATGGTAAGCACCTAATTTTTTATCAGTATCGAGACTTCAATCTCGACACATTCCAAAGCATGGTCAATAAGCCGATCCTTGAAAGGGATTAAGCCTGAGGTCATAGCCCCTAATCCCAAGTGCTAAGCTTAAGCACCTTAGGGCTTATTAGACATTGAGACTTTGGTTTTTTTTTTTTTTTGAAAAATCCACCAGCATCTTATTCTTGATCTAAGTGATAAGTGCTTATTCGGGAAAGTTGTTAGTCACAATGCTTAGTCATGTGTAAGAGTTTTGAAGATAAGATCAAGCACCTTGTTTTTTAAGCCACTGGTTCTAACACTCGGCCATATGCATCAAGAATTTTATATATCAAGTACTGAGATCATAAATTTGGTGTTTTCGAGTGCTAACATTTAGTTAAAGGTTGGAATGCTCAAAGTATGAATTGGACAAGTCAGAGAGTTATGCATTTGTAAATAGAAACAAAATGATGTGAGAAGTGAGAGTTCATCATGAAAATCCACGTGTAACTTATGTGAATGAAAAAAATGTCTAAGGAAGGGACAAAGAGACAAAGGTGTTTTGCTATAGAGGATATGGATTTGAATGCCAAATCAAGTGGATATGAGAGATAGCAGATATAGGTCTCTGATGCATAGGGTGTAACTGCAGTTTAGTTGACATCTGAAGTTGTTGCATATTAGAGGAAGCATAGATAAGAATAATGTGCATACCAAACATTTCAAATATGAGGTAGATCAGGAAAGTTGTTGTGCAAAGGATGATATATCAAATTGGTTGAAAATTGAATCTATTATATGAAAAAATAATTTAGATCTGAACTATTATTAAATGAATTGAGAAGTTTAAATGTGAAAATGAAGTATATCTGAGAATAAAGAGTGTTGTAAGGGAATATTTTCATAAAATGTGCCATAGATATGAATATGAAATGTATAAAACAGGATCTAAGTGGTTGAATCAAGCCAGTACTTGCAAATTAGGGGATTTGAGTCTTCTTCAAGTTGGTTCTTGTAAATATCAGGGGGTTGGTTCTTCAAGTAAGTTGGTGCCTACAAACAAATGGGATTTGGTGCTTTTATCCAGTGGGTTCTTGTAATTATAAGAGGATAGGTGCCTTATGTAGGTCGATGTCTACAATTCTAATGTAAACTAAATTTGGTGCTTGCATTTACATTATAACTAAAATAATATTTGTGGGTTTCTCTCATATGGGTTTCCATGTAAACATCATATGTTCAAGATTTATGTGACTGGTGCACTTATGTGTTGCTGAAAGTGTTTTATTGACTAAATAATATTTAAAAACTATAAAATATTTATTGAACCCCCCTCAGTATTTTCTCAGTTTCCAACAAATATTCCCAAGTGCTTTGGGATTTTTAATTGTTGATTAATCACATCGAAACATAAGGTTGAAGTTCCACACTATTGGCCCATTATATTGTTGGTTTTAAAACCTTGATGAAGGCCTTATTCCCTATGTTCTCCAACACTTCCACCACCCAACCAAAAAAATGAAGAATGATTTAAGGAATATGACTTATTTTGCACAAGGAACACAACTTTAGGGTATGGATCCCCTTTGCACACATCACGAGGAAATACATAAAATAATAAAAAATAAAAATTATTAGCCTTTTATTAAGTCAATTTGGTTATTTTATCCTTTTTTCACACCCACATTTGGCACTTGGATTTCCATTTAATTCATTTGGCGCACATCTTGAGAAGTTCGTTGAGTCCACACTTAATTTGTGTGCCTCCCTTTCATGGTCACTTCCACTTCTAAATCATATTTTTTTACTATTGTAAGAGTGGTACACCTCCCTTGGCTAACAATTTTTTGCAGGCATTTCATTGTAAAAAATGATTTTTTGACCTATATTGGAAAGTGCACTTGTTTAGGACCATTAGTTTCATTCTAGAAAGTAGTTACAACTACATAGCACAAATTTATAGGGTGAACTTCTCTTTAAAATGAATTTTTTACTAATTAGAGATTCTCTCACCTAGGCATGCACCTTAGGGTTTTGGACTCTCACATTTTAGACTATTATTATTTTTTGACAAACTAAATATTTGTAATATTATCTCAAAATGTTTGACTCATCAAGCATGATAACTGGGATATAACTATTTTATTTGAGGTGGTTGATATTAGAACTCTATAAAGAAAAATATTTCCTCATTTGTCACATTTTTGTATTTTAGTGAGCAATGGTGTGTCTCCTCTTATTTTATTTTATTTTTGTAAGCTAATTTAATTGATTTCTAGTAAGATTACATATCATGAAGGTTATTGCAGACCTTTGGTCTAGCACTAGGGAAACCAAACCAATTGAAATGTAGTATACTCTTTTCCATGAGATCATCAAAATTTATATGAAATATGACAATATGCTTGAGTTAAAAATCGCAATTATCGAGAAGACTAACATGCTGAGATTGACAAGTTATAGTGTATTTATGAAAACTAAAAAACTAACTAGACATAGGATTTAGAATTATCATAAGATCTAAGAAGAGTAGTGGCTTCCACCTCAATGGGGTGTTCACTAGGCTTCAATGCACTCTATTTTGTTTTCCATATATTCATTTGAAGTTGTGGTTCATTGAGCATGAGAATATTTCATTCTTGGCATTAGTTTTCTCCATGTCCACATTACCTAGTAAGTTTTTCATATACCAATAAAGGTTTATAGTGTGAAGATATTGGTTTTATAGTCCTTTGGTATGCCCTATACTAGAAACCCATGCAGCTACGTCAAAAACAACCTCAAAATATGATATATAGTTTATCTCTTCAACAACTTCCCTTTTTACTTCATAATTCTCCTATTGAGATTCCATAAGTATTTGTGCTTGAAAAATCCTAGTAGAAGAATCCACTCTAAATATAGTCTGGAGTATGATCACCACATCCTCCTTGTGTGAGAAGGTGATTACTAAAATAAATGATTGTCATAACCCAATGTGACTGTAGGTAGGTGCATCTCTATTCAACTGGATCTTCCAATTCATTGCATGGTGTGGTGATGGCATCGCCTCTCGCCCATTTGTGGCCTCCCTTGTCACCTCATATGGGAAATTTATCTTCTTCTTCCTATTCTTTGAGCATAGATTTAAAATACATTTCTTTTATATGATCCATGACGAATCTTAGTGAATTCCTATGGCGGATTGGAACAACTTCTATACATGAAAAATGAAGACTTCTTCCAAGTATGAATAATGAGGTGTGATATCAGTTTATTCTAGTTGTTTTGTTTATTATAAGTATTTCTAAGTTATTTTGTTTCCAAAGTTAGGTAATAACTAGGCTAGACACTCCTAGGGTAATAACATTTTCATTTGTCCTTATATTATCATATTTCTAAGATATTTCCTCACATATCTTGTTCTTCCAATTCACCTAGTAGTACATTTTGTGTCATGTTTTAGAGTCCTCAAGCCTAGACTAAATTAAGCCCTCAACAAAGGATTATAAAAAAATCTATTATCCCAAGGATAAGTAGGTATTAGTTTCTCCCTCTCTCATCCATTTAAATTTTAATCTTTCAACATGTTTCCTTGTTGAACATTTAAAATTTTCTCTTTGGTACACATTTAGCTCATATTTGTTGTGTATCTTAGAGAATTTGTTGACTCCAACCATAGTTTATCGTAAGAGATGCATTTCTAATTAAAATTAAGATACACAATAGTTATAACTCATTGGAAATTTCAATTTTGAATATCTGTTTTAATTTTTTTGCAGTCCAACTTTGATTTATAGCTAGTTTATTTGACCTAGGACCTCCATTTAGACCATAAATTAGATTAATCTCATATCATTGTGTGTCGAAAATTATGACTCTAAATTTCTGATTGCAATCTCAATAGAAGTAATTGTTTTTCAAATTGAAAAATTGTATTCCATTACTTGTATTTTACTTGGAAAATAATATTTAAACATCATAGATTAGGAAAAAAAGTAACAAAACATTTTATATTTTTTTCTATTTTTTTAATTTAATTTTTTTCCAACAAATAAATTATTCAAAAAATTAAATTCCCAAAAACTATTTGAGATCTGAAATTTGCATCTTGGAGCAAATTTCAACCTCTAGTATTATTGAGTTAAATTTGGATTTTTTGCTTAAATTTTAGCATTAAGAAAATTTTCCTCTTGCATCATTTTCATTGTTGTGATTTATTTCCAAATTTTGGTTTTTAAAGCGTTTACTTCATGTTTATATCATTTACATGTTTAGATCCTTAAATTTCGCACGTAAATTTGAAACACTCTTTCACTAAGACACCACCAAGATTCAAATTTTAAATAAGTAACCCAAATTCACATATCATGACAAGTTTTGAAACAAGGTTTGGAACCATCACCTACATATCAACTTGAGCATTGCTTCAATGATATTCCAAACAAGCACTTTGGTCCAATCAAATCTCACTAATTAACCACAAGCCATTTTTCCATAGTCATCTACCTTAGGGATACCCTCATTGAATTGGAGAAAAACCAACCTAAGAGTGAGGTAGTGTTATTATGGTGGTAATGAGAAACCTCCCATAGTTAAACAAACAAGCCTTTTGTGCTTGGTACTGTCACACATTTTCCATGCTATATTTTGTTGTAACACTACCCTTTCTCTTTCTTCATTTTTAACCTCATGTCACCCTACTTAAGAAGCGTGCACACTAACTAACTATAATTCAAAAGGTGAACAGTCACGATTCATAGAGGGAACGAATTCCTTATGGGAATAAAAGGTATCAAATTTATGAAGTCTCTTCATTCCCCATTGAGGGATTCATGTATAACTTTGTGTCTTCTTTTCTATCATCCAAAAGAGGAAAGGGTTCCTCATTCAACATTTTTGGAAAAAATGATGTTTTCCTTCTTGAAATAAATAGTTCACTAATTGAGAATGATGTATACATTGTCATCCTTCAAAAAGGTTATTCACATGCTTGCCAACTTTTGGTTTAGATTTATGCTTTTTTGTTCCTTTTTGAAAAGTATGCACTCTAATAAAATAATATTAGAGAAACATCTTTGTCTATTAACAAGGCCAATACCAAAAAATGGTATTCTCATAATCTAGAACCTAAACTTATCTAAAATTGATGTGCTATAAGAAAAACTTGTCTGGAATACCTTGGATAATATTATTCTTGACACATATTTTAGCATATGTGTACAAAATCCACTAAACCTATTGTAATTATATAATAAAATTAACTTTTTCAAAAAGAGAATGTGAATTTAATCCTTATAAACCACCAAATCCATTACTATGATATCTCTAAATATAACCTAAACACTATACCATAACACTATGTTACATTTTGCATTAACTACAAGATTCAATAATTCACTGAAGTGATCTAGACTAGGCTTAGGATCAAACCTACTAGTTGTCGTTATAACCTCAAAGTATATCCAAGATTTTTCAGGCCAAATATACTAATAACTTGTAACTTAGCAAGGGTTGAAGCATCCCAAGCTAAATAGGAGTAGACAAGGGTGTCGACCCTTCTAACCTTATCACAATAGGCTAAGACTCTTCACTATTAGATTAATGTTCTTATTAAGTTAGAATTATTATAATACAAAATTAAAAATAAATACCAACAATGTATTATGAAATGAAGGTTAATATTATTCATTGTAATGTATTAATTAGGATTGTCAAAAATGGGGGGAAGGTTTAATAGCATTGTGTATCTGTATAGGGATTTTGTTCTAGCTGCACCACCAACTAATCGTAGTTTCCACATCCCATGCTCCACCCTATAAAGTTGCATCTTGTAGTATACTTCTTGACCTTCTGTCTTCTCCATCTCTAAATCCTAGCTCAAATTTTGGACACCACCATATTATCCTCCACTCCATTTCAATGTGCCTTGGTTATCCACATCAAGAATATTCGATGAATTTAGCTTCTCGAATGGTAATATCAACTTCAAATTCCTCTCCATCTCATCCAAAGTTGACATTTGCAAGGCCCATGTAGGTCTCCCTCATTCTAACTCATGGGAAAATTTGGGACTCACCATGTATAAGTCACTCCCCTCCAAAACTACACAGAATCATTTTCCCCTTAAAGGATATTGGAAATACTCTAGCTAAATTTCATTTTTGTCTTGTAATTAAATATCTTTCAACTCATGTAGCCATTGACTTTCATAGAGGATTTCTGACACAAATAAAATTGGTCACAAAAGAATAAACTCTCACATAGCTACTTGATTATTAACAGTTGTATCCCAGTGTGGGACTTGCTTTAAAATTAACCACATCACTCATATCCAATTACCCAAAATCCAATAGTTGACAAATAATAGGATGTAGCAAATGGTGACTAATAAACTTAGGCAAGAGAAGTAATGTTAATATATCCTTAAGAAAAACATAAAATAAACATATATATTGTTCAAGAGATTTATCGTGGAAACCTCTAACCAATAAAACAATAAATACAAATTCACACGGTTTTATCATTGTATTAACATGACAATCCATAATACAATATTTAGGTATTTTGCAGCATCATCCAAATCTAACATGCCAAGCAATATTAGTTTACAATACGTTTAAACTAAGAAAAAAGAAACATAAAAAATATTCTAATATTTTTTCAATATATTTTTCCCTCAAACCTTTGGATGGTGGGGCAACTATACCCTCATGCTTTCCCATATCTCCCTAATTATAGTGTGACAAAATTTACCTACAAAAATACAACGCATATTCAACATAGGATACCTCACAAAAAATCCCATCTATTGGGTAAGTGTTAAGAAATAACACCCCCTAATCATGAAGGAACTTGTAGAACCCTTCATCTCACCCTAGATATAGGCTCCCTTTCTATCACAATCAAGAAGAAAGGAAGTTGTAGAGGTGCTCCCATAAGAGAATTTGTAGCCCTTGATGCAAAAAGACCCCAAGGTTGATGGTTCCTGTTAGGTCCCTATAATAATAGTGTAGCCCCATTATTGTTATTTTTGTGCCCATGTAGTCCCCATATTGTTATTATTATGCCCCATAGGTGTAGATCCATTATTGTTATTATTGTGCCCATGTGGTCCCCATATTGTTATATTGTGACCCCTTAGACTCATATATATAGAAGGTAGGTTGTGTCATTTGTATCATCTAAGAATTGTTCATTTATGTAATTTAAAGGAGGTTTCCCCCTCGAAGAGGTTGATTTCTAAGTTGTTTATCTATCTATTCTTCTATTTTGTGAGTTGGTTGCATAAAATTTGGTACCAGAGCTTGGGATTCTAGGTTTCGCTTCTTCAAACAGGTCATCTTGGAATTTTCACTATAATGTTTTTTTTACGAGGCTTCATAAGCTGGAACTTTTACTACAAGGAGTCGAAATCTTGATGTAGAAATTTCAGACTTTGGTTCACTATAGTTTAAGAGATATGATCTATGGAAGTTAGGATTTATGTAGGATCCATAATTTCATCTCAAACAGGTGACCGAGGGACATTCATCATAACTTGCGTTTCATCCATCATATTTGAATTCTATAAAAAGCGGCAGAAATTGCACAGACTTTAGTTTCTTGTGTATTGATTTCAGAGCTAAAGGTCGAAACAGTGACACGTGGCACTGTTAGGTCCCTATATTACTAGTATAGTCCCTTATTGTTGTTAGTGTAACCCCCTTATTATTATTATTGTACCCTTGTAACCCCCAGATTGTTATTATTGTGCCCTTAAATTATTATTGTTAGGTCGGCTAGGATTACATTGTGGCCCCATGGACTCCTATATATAGAAAGGAGGTTTTGTAATTTGTATCATCCAAGAATTTTTCATTCATGTAATGTATTAGAGGTTTCCCCCTCGAAGTGGCTTATTTATAAAGAGATTATATCCCTTTTCTTCTATTTTGGGAGCTGGTTTCACAACATTTGGTATCAGAGCTTTGGTTTCTACGATTTTCGCTGCTCCAAACCGGTCATCATGGCATTTTCGCTATAACGTTTTTTCTACGAAGGTTCAGAAGCTGAAATTTTTAGAGTGTGAAGCCGAAATCTTGAGGAACATTGTCGCAAAATTTCAAAGCTTGGTTCGCAATATTTTCAAAGATATGATCTATGGAAGTTAGGGTTTTTTGCAGCCTCCTGAATTTAACCTAAACAGGTCATCGCGCAATTTGCACTATAAATTTTTTCTACAAAGTTTCAAAAGATGAAATTTTTAGAGAGCGAAGCAGAAATCCTGAGGAACATCGTCGCAAAATTTCAGAGCTTGGTTCGCAATATTTTTGGAGATATGATCTGTGGAAGTTAGGTCTTTTTCAGGCTCCCGAATTTCATCTCAAAGAGGTTATCGTGGAAAAATATTCATAACTCTCTCTCTCTCTGAGCATCGGATTGGAATGTTGTAAAAAGTGGCCACAAGTACACGGAATGTGGTTTCTTTTCTATCAATTTCAGAGCCAAAGGAGGAAACAGTGACACGTGGCAAGTCGTACAAGTTCGCTCTACTGAACTAGTCCATAATTGGGTCATTGTAGGAAATTGGCAATAACTTTGCCTTGAAGAATCCAAATCAGGTCAGACCTGTGACATTTGAAGGAAGCTTTAAAGGGTTACTACAAGGCCGAATTTCAGATATTGAGGATCTACAATTACAGAGATAATTCAATTTCAAGATAGAGCTCCTCAAAAGCAAGTAAAAGGTGAGTATATTTTTTTTCCCAAATTGCATAAGTCTTGTTTGAAGAATCAAGTTGAATTGATTCCAAGGGCATATTGTAGAATATATATCAGTATTATATTCTAAAATGGCCCCTAAAAATAATTCAACACCCATTAAGCCTTTAGAAGGCTCTACTATGACTCATGAAGACGAAGAATGGCAACATGACATATCAAATTTACAAGAGCAAGTGCAACAAATTTCTCTCTCGCAAAGAGCAACAAAAAATGACATGGAATTTTTGAAGAAAGGCATGGAAAATAAGATGGTTGGTTTAAAGAAAGGCATGGAATCTAATATGGATGGTTTGAAGAATGGCATGGAAGCTGGCATGGAATCTAAGATAGATGACATGGAAGCTAAGATCGATGAAAAAATGAAAAACATGAAGAATGATCTAAAAGCATACATGGAAGGTTTGACAAAGTTGATACAACAAACGTTTCCTAATGGTGAAAATATTGTAGAGGAAACTCATGATGATAACAAAATAAATGCTAATCGTGATTTCATAAACTCTAATGTTGGCGAGAAGAACCACCATATTCCAAAAATGGATATGAGGAAATTTGATAGAAAGGATCCTATAACATGGGTACAGCATATGGAGCAATATTTTGATCTCAATAATGTGCAAAACACACAAAAGGTACACATTACAACTTTACATTTAGAACAAAATACATTTGTATGGTATCGATGGCTTTGCTCCCGTAAAAAAATTGTCACTTGGTCAATTTTTACGGAGGAAATGATAGCACATTATGAGGATACAAAGAGGAACACCTTCTTTAGCCAATTGATAAATCTCAAACAAAAGGGTTTAGTGGGGGAGCACATTGAGGACTTCCAAAAATTGAATATAAGGGTAACTGATATTCCAGAGGAACACATGATTGATCTCTTCATAGGTACTTTAAAGGATAACATCCAACATGAAGTTCGTTTTTTGGAACCTGATTCATTGGAGAAGGCATTCAGGTTGGCAAGAAAAATTGAATGTAAAATTATGGCGACAAGGAAGCCTACCACTCACTTCCATAAAGAGGGAAGTGTTGCTACTCCTAGATTTCCACAACCTACAAGGTTGACACCACAACAATTGGAAGAAAAAAGAGCAAAAGGGCTTTGCTACAGTTGTGATAGAAAATACACTAAAGGTCATAAGTGTACTGAGAAGAAATTATTTTACATAGATTGTGAAGAGGAAGAAGAAAATGAAAAAGAAGAGGATATACACCAGGAACCAACCCTAGAAGAGGAAGAAATGAGTCCGACCATATCGTGTAATGCATTGGCAGGAATTACCACTCCTCAAACTCTCAAGATAGAAGGACATATCAAGAAGAAAAACGTAATAGTGTTGATTTATTCAGGTAGTAACCATAATTTTATTCATTTTAAGGTAGCCAAGGAATTGAATTGTTTCCTATACCCAGCACCAGAATGTCAATTGATGGTTGCAAATGGAGGAACTATAAATTGCTCTGGAAAATGCCATAATATCAAGCTAACCATGGGAGAATATGTATTGAATAGTCCAATGCTTTCCATTCCTATGGGAGGTGTTGATGTTTTACTAGGAGTACAATGGTTACAATCTTTGGGGATGGTAGATTTTAATTTTCAAGAACTTTTCTTGAATTTTTTTCAGAAGGAAAGGAAGTTGAATTACGGGGTATTGCAGGGAAGTGGGGAAAGATAATAAGCTCTAATGTCATGACAAAGCTTATAAAGAAAGAACAACGAGGCATAATTGCACAATTATGCTCACTAGAAGTTCCAACATCAAAATCATCTATTTCAGGAGGACCCCACTACTTTTTGAAGTATGTGATCCATTTTGGGGAGGGGATAGTTATCTTTAAGGGAGGCCCTGTTCAAGTTTCAAAAGTCCACACACAACCTGATTTCTCCATTCTTCTCTCGAACTGGCAATAGATTCGCCACCCATTCGGAATACCTCAGGGGTACAATAATCTTAGCCTTCAGCAACTTCTTAATTTCCTTTTCTATAGAAGGGAGTAGCAAAGGATTAATCTGCCTTAGTTTTTGCTTATGAGGCTTGGCTTCAGTCCTCAGTGGGATTTTATGCTGAATAATGCTTATATCAAAATTTTTGAGATCTTGATAAGACCAAGCAAAAACATCCCTATAACAGTGAAACATCTGAACATACTTGTCTCGGTGTCCTTCTGGTACTCCCTTAGACAGCTTGATTATCTTAGGGTCTTCTTCTGTCCCAACATTAATATCTTCCACCTGTGTTTCTGGTGTTAGTTTATTTGGGTTGATGGGGACATCATTCTTGTCAAACGGCCTTTCCAAGGGTTCCAACCCTCTGGGGATCATGTTTCCTTTTAACTGCAACACCTTATTACCAGCCACTGTCTCCTGCCACTTATTTTGAGGTCCTTCTTCAGTTTCTTCTTCTTCCTCCCCTGTATCAATGGCCAAGTTAGTGAATTCCCCTACAGTCTCCATAAAATGTTTCATCTGCTCCTCATCCTCAAACACCTACCAATGTTTGACATTATCAGGAATGTAAGGACGATAACGCACCTCTACTTCGTACTTTAGAAGTGGATTCTAAGGTGGGTGGAAATTGCTTGCTGCCACAGCCAGTGAATCTGCCATCCTAATCTGATCCCTCGGCATAAATTGTATGTTGAATGCCAAGAAAAAAAATTCCAATAGATTCCATACTTCGTTTTTGTATGCTCTTAAGCGGGGATGTTTAGCTTGACACTGGTTTCTTATCTGTCTCACCACTAGCTCTAAATCCCCAAAAACTTTAAGGCTCTGAATGTTCATATCCTTGGAAGTTTGCAGACCCAGGAGTAAAGCTTCATACTCTGCCACATTATTGGTGACCTCATACTCCAATTTGAAAGCGAAAGGTACTAATTGTCCTTTAGGAGAGATCAAGAGAACCCCTGCTCCATTTCCTTCTCTGGAGTTAGCTCCATCAAAGTGTAAAACCCACATTCCCTTCTCCTCCTCATCTAAATACTATTAAGGTTTTGATAGATTGTATGATGGTTCTTGAAAAAGCTCTGGATCTTCTTCGAGAATTAGACATGAGAATTCTCCTTCCTTGCTATAAACTGGTGAGTTTACAGAGCCATTGGCTTTGGTTACCATTTTGACAAATCTTGACTCCCTATACAACCTTCTTTCTTGTCCTCCAAAAACTAGAATGGTTGCATAAGTTAAATCAGGTTTAATTGACCCTCCTATCTTAGTACCCCAAGATCTGGATAGGAGCATTCCGAAACGGGCTAGGATATTTTCCACAACTATATCCATGACAACACTTTTGACTGGTATCTGAGCCAAATTCACCACTAGGTCTTTGATCATCCCTAGACAGTTAACCCTTTTATAGTCAAAAGAATAAAGATCTTTATAAGGATGGGTGATCTGGAGGCCTAACTGTTCCATGACTGAAAGTGGTAATAGATTGTGCGAGGCTCCCGAGTCCAACATACATTTATGTAACAACAAATCATGGATGACCAAAGAAACATAAATAGGTGGAGTAGTCGAGTCCAATTCTTCTACATGGGGGCCAAAAACTACCATGGGTCTTTCTTCTTGGAGGTTAAGGGAGTCTGGGGGTGAAGTCACTCCATGAGGGAGCATGAATTGGGAGACTTGAGCCTTATAGGAGGGTTGTTTAAGAAGTTTAACCAGAGGAACCAGGATCTTAACGTTCTCTAACTCTTTTTGGAGATTGAACACAAGACAAGATTTCTCTACAGAGGTATATTTTCGTTCTTTAATGAAGATAGGAGGCTTTTCGAATTTTGACATACCTTTAGCATGAGTAAGAGGCTCGAGCATGACTTTGGATGAGGATGCAGGAACATCTTTTGGTGCAGAAGATTCTTCGACGGGTTTCTTGCCTTTGTTATCGGTCTTTGGAAAGACAGTTTCCTTGGAAGATGATTCTTCTTCTTGATCTTGAGTACGGGTTCGGTTTCTGGAAGATCACAAATCATACTTCTTATGAAACTTGGCTTGCATAAAGTCAACAAACTTCTTGCAGTAGTCATCTATGTCAGGTTCTTCAGTGGAATTCACTTTTCCTTCTTCTTCCTCTTCTTCTTTTAAGGGAAGACCCACATCTCCTCCTTCCGAATAAGCAAAGCACTGGTCCTCTTGGCCATCTGGGACCTCTTCAGTGGGGCCTTCTATTTGTCCTTCCAAATATAGAGGAGTTTGGATATGATCTTGTTGCTCTCTTATGTCTCTTTGCAAAATCTTAAGAGGAGGTTTCCTATTCTGCAGGTTGTAACCCCTGTTAAAAGCAGGCTGGGCTGGCCGAGAGGAGGTATTCTTAGCTTCCAACTCCAGTTTCACCAATTTGTTGGCAAGACTCTTAATCATTTTATTCATCTCCTCATTTTTTTAATTTGATACTTCCTTTTCTTGAATTGAAGAAGAAGCTTCTTCCTTACCCTTTCGCCTAAAATCACGGTCCAATCTACCTTTCGACTTTCCTGCCGAAGCAAAGTTAGCCTCTACTTCTAGAGCATCGGTATGAGCTTGATCGAGCGAAGCGGATTTTCTCTCCCTCAAGGTGAAACCAAATTTGGACTCAAAATCTCCCACGAACACCACCTTAGCTGCCGCTTGGGGCGGATTCATATCAGCTGATAGATTAGCATACAACTTGTTAAACCTTTTTATAAATTCTACCACATCTTCGTTGTGTCTTTTCTTAGAAGTATTGAACTCTCTGAGACAATAACCATGGTCCCTTTTCTCTCCCCACTTCAGGGTGAAAGAGTTTTCCATGTCTTCCCATTTAGTGATGGTATTATCCCCAAGGGTTTTGAACCACTTCCTGGCTTCCCCATCCAAATATTAGACGAACAACTGTAGAACCACATCCAATTGCTCTACATTCAAATTTTCTGCAAAGGAATAGAAATCTTCCAAATGTTTTTATGTGGTGCTGATGTCTTCCCTGGTAAACCGAGGCAAGTGTTTCATGTAATCTTGTGGCATATCGTTCAGAATTTGTGGCAATGCTAGAGGGGCATATTTATTAAGCAAGAAGCCAGGAACTGCCATGAGGGGTGGTGGAACTAGAGGGGGGTTTTGCTGGGTAGTACTGGGAATATGCCGAACTGTGGTCTGTAAATTAGCTAGGCTTAGTAGGAATTGAGTAGTAGTTACTTACTTTATTTCTTCAGCTTCCGGGGTAGGGTGTGGGACAACTCTAAATTCTGCCTCGTCTTCTAGCTTCAACTACTCAAGAATGGGGTTATCTAGCGGGTATTGAGGCACTCTGGCAATGGATCTGGGGCTTTGAACCTGAGCTTGCTGGGAGGAAGCTGGGGAGCCTTCAAGATAAGATTTTGGTATGTCAGTCTGTGCAGGCTACTTCTCCTTCCAAATCCTCTTGAAGAGAATTTTTTCTGGATCAGATACAGAGGGTGTTCTGAGCTGAGAAGTATCTGACCTTAAGTGAGGATTCTGATAAGCCAGGAATGCAAATAGATTCTAAAAACTTTTAATAATTGTGGAGTCGCAAAGGTGACGGATATACAACTCTCAACCCTTCATTCTCACCTAGCTCTGAATGGTGGAAATTATTTGGCGTACACACGAATAATATTCAAATTCGTCCCTGATAATGGCGCCAAAAATATGTTGTAGCTCCTAGAGACAGCCCTGAGTTGTGAAGGACTAGTGCCTAGGTCATCTTAAAGCCAAGAAGATGTAAGGAAGTTTTCCATGGTCAGTGGCAAGTACCTTCTTGTTCATAAAAAAATTCTATAACTTCATAAATTGGGACCTAGATCTCGAGAAAAAATATGTATACACAGCAATACCTGATAGCAAGAAATTAGGGTCTTATGAAGATATTATTGAAGATGAATCTAAATATTCAACCTATGAGAAGGGCCAGATTGTGAAACACAGCACACAGATATAAAAGAGTAAAGAGCGTTGTAAATATGGCAACAAATAGAGAGGACATTAACTGCATATAGGCTTAATATTAATAAGAATCTATCAGCAATAAACATAGGAGGAAAGATGAGCACATGAAGTGAAACATGTGAACACAAAATCATAGATCTGAGCCATATTTAAAGCACGGTGAACTAAAGACATGAATATCTAAAACAGAC